>OX401911.1:10174267-10774267 GCA_947859195.1 Drymonia ruficornis | reverse complement strand
TACAATTGCAATGTAGGTACAGTAAATATTGAGCCTCATATTTCCGTGATAACGACTGTTTTACTTTGCGTAATTATAATGCAAATAAAATACAGAGACGTAAATGTTTTTTTTATCTGGGCTGAAGGTCAAAAGAGCATTAAAATTTACCCTGGTCTGGGTGTCACTGGGATCGTATTATTCAATGTGCTGTAGGTACCCAAAGTATACCCCCCTCCCTCTCCCCTTCAGGTCAGCAATGTGCGAGCGATGCCTTTGGTATTGCAAGCATCTATAGACTACGATAACTGCTTAACATTTGGTGGGTCGTACGCTTTTTTGCCACCTTAGTCATATAAAATTGCGTTCCTTAGTTTGGGAACATGGTAGTATAAAAAGTAATTAAAATGCAATCTTTGCAACATAATTAGTGCTTTTCCGTTGTTCACAAATTCATTCACAACAAAAAATATCGATATGTATACAGGCTGGATTTTTCAAGTGTGCGTGGATGGCCAAATCTGAAACTATGGGGAATAGCGAAAAGTACTCAAAGGAGTCTCGGGGCCGATTTTGATGAAACTAAAACTGCATCATTGGATTTTTGAAAAAAATATATTCGTTGCCAGGAATCGAACTAGTTAATTTGAAAAAAACCACACACTATATTATTACACCATTCGATAGTGTCGCTTATAAGGAACGAATTCTGGGAAGTAATGACATACGGCAAACTTAAGGAAGGAGCTCATTTTATGACCGTGAGAAAGATAGCTCCATTTTGTTCAGTCATGTATAGTACCTATAGAATTTGCGCTTATCGCATACATCTTTTCGTTAATTTAACGAACATCCGTGTCCTGTGACACAACACCCTTTGTTCCCTGAAACCCGTCCAATTTAATAAATCTCACTGCAGTGTCCTTTTTGTTCCCTAACACCATAATAATATCTCACGCGGTTACTGAGTCATACAAAAAGGTTTGGACGCTCGGGAGGCTTAATAAGAATGGGGTTCAACAAAACCGTGCCCGAAGAAATGAGCAAAACAGTAATTTACATGTAATGAAGAATGTTAACGTTTTCAGTGGTCTCGTAGGTTCGCATGTAGAAATGTTTTGATGATTTTGACAGCTATAAACAATGACATTTTACATGAAATACACGAACATTTATGCTTTACAAAACAGCACATTAAACTATACCTATATATCAATGAATACAAGTCATATGCGCCAAACCTGTCGTTAGAAAGAGAGGAAAATTCATTGTAGCGTTATTAGCGACAATAAGCATTGGCAAGAGCGCGCGCGTGCAGCCGCGATGCTGTTTGGTGCGTGACTAAGTGTATATCAGGCAGTTACCTTGTATTAATTTCGCCAAAAAAGCGCGGTAACGCGCATCTAAAAGTTTAATACATCATTGGTTATATAATTTTTATAATTAATTTTGACTAAAAAGGGAGTATTACACTTCGCTGAATTTAGTCGTCTTATTTCAAACTTTACTGAATTTAGTCAAGTAAGTATAATCGCATTCAGCAAGCTGTTCAGAAACTATGATGGTTTAAACATTTAGATGCTTATGAATATAGGCGACTAAATTCAGCCAATTGTAATAAGGCCTTATTAAGATTTTTATTCTAATTCAGCAGCCTCTCTCATATTTTAAAAGCAAAATAAATATTTGTGCAATCTTGTTAAAATTTCCTCGTCTTTTTCGCTGTAAAGAGAATAAATAAACAAGTGAATTCTACTGAAACAACACAAAGTCTACCTTATAAAACAAATTACCAACATTATTTTCATGATATTATACAGGGTGGTGACGACATAACGAAATAAATTTAAACACGATCCCTACTAGTTAATCACAATACTTTAAAATTGTCAAATTAGATTTAAATAAAAAAAAAAATTTTTCACACAAATTAAATGCGGAAATAATCTAAACATAACACTACATCCTTTAGAATCGTCTACTGACCTCATCGACTGACCTGTAGGTACAAGGGTGGCAAAATCGCTTCGGTGTCGGTGTATTTAGCGGTGCATTTGTAGGCGTGAAGTTAAAATGGTAGAAGTAAAAAAGCCATCCCGTGGCCAATACCTTTGAATATATTTTGATATTTCTTTATGTACCAACTACTCACGTGATACCCAGTACATGGTTTCAGTTATTGTCTTTATGTCGTCACCACTCTGTATAAAGGCATCAATCGTAATCCGGTGAGTATTAACGAAAATTCCATTGATGTTGCAGAGAGCGAGCATTGTAGCAGGAATTTAATCAGTCTCTACAAATATTGATCCCGCGTGCATCCAACCAAGTTTGCGTTTACCTTAATCCGATTACAACTGGTTTATGTAGGCTATCACGGAACCGGAAATCTAGAGTTGCTTTAACATTCAAATTCAATTCCAATAGTGATTTTCATTTTCGAGATTAAGGGTCTATTTTAGAATCGTCAGATAACTCTTATCCAGCAAATAAATATGGCGTATTGATAATGGAAAAAAAATGTCAAAACACCATATTTATTTGGGGATAGAAGTTGTTTCATGCCTTAAGGTTCAAGTTGTTTATTTTTTTATGTACGGGTTTTGATTCATTTTAAATTATATTTTATCGAGATTGGAACTTTTACTTCTTTATTTTTTAAAGTCCAATCTTTTGTTTGTCCTTGTGTCATATTTTATCTTTATTATTTTAATGCCATGTTTTCCTTTTATGGATGGGCCGTCATACCTTTGAAAAGCTTGTTATTAATACGAACCTAATTTGCATTTACAAAACGGTCACGTTGGTGTAGGTGTGTGTTATCTAAATTTTTTCACACTGCCAGCATGGTGGACCTAGCTTAATCCCCCTCGAATTGAGAGGAAGCCCTTACCCAGTTGGTATTTTTAAACTGTAATATTTTTTTTCTTTACAGATTATTTAATTATAAGGGCCTCCGCAGACTTTGATGCTGCGTCTCGCTCGTTCGCGCTCGAAGAAACGCGACGCAGCATCGATACGTCACATAATCGCCGGTCGCCGATGCTAAAAGTAGCAAGTCTGTGGAGGCCCTAAGTGAAATGACCGAGTAATGTATTCAGATCTTTAAAATAAGGTGGTATCTACCTTCCTCTGATCAACCTAGCTTCCACCGGTGGCTTTAATTTGCATCCAAACTTCTGGTTTAGGAATCGACTGTTCGTTTGCAATTGGAAATTCTGCGGTTACTTAGCAGTCTGAACTCTCAATGAAATCAGCATTGATGTATTATTTTAGCAGATACGGTACCTCCTAACATTGTAGTCACTAGACTGGTGCTCAGCGCACCAGTACATGCAGCGAAATTCACACATCTGTAATCACAGTCGCAATGCTACAATCAACGGATGCCCGCTCCGTGCACCCGCCGCGTGCGCACGCTTAACGTAGCAAACGCCCTAGTATGAGCTGTAATAGCAATACCGACATATTTCAACAACTGAGTCGCAAACAATTGAGTCGTACTGTCCCTATCACTCCGTTTAGTAGGACATACTTTTTTGGACAGTCACATGTTTCCCTCTTCCTCAGTAATGTCTTTGGCAATCAGACAATAATTGCAAATTGCGATGTGCCGAGAGCTAGGCACTTTGCATTTTTGGCTGGAAAGGAAAATTAAGTTAGAAAACTGGAAAACTTGCTTTGAGTCCTAGCTGTCGATATAAATATAGAGCTGTAACTGTATACAAATAAGAATCATAATCAATTAACTATCTGAATAAGAAATGGGGTAGTCATCTATTATACGACTTATATTTATTTATTTACTTATTTTATTGGACTGCGGTGGCAAAAAAGCGTACGGCCCGCCCGATGTTAAGCAGTTACCGTAGCCCATAGATGCTTACAATACCAAAGGCATTGCTCGCACATTGCCGACCTGAAGGGGAGTGGGATGGAGGGAGGGGCAGTAGGGGGTGGGCTTACGGCTCTCTCACTCATCGTACGAAACGCAGCTGTAATAGCTGCTTTACGCCGATCTTCTGTGAGAGGGTGGTACTACCCCGGTCGAGCCAGCACGTTTATGAGCTGCAGTCAATTGGCTACAGCTTGGCTCTACCACCTTTGAAAATACTACACTCCACATACTCCACTCTACTACACTTATCACTATACTATATATATAGTGATAAGTGTAGTAGTAATAGTGTTTTAAATGTAGCTAATTTTATGATTTTATTTGTACTGTTCATAAGACTGTCTATTTGTTTTATAAATGTGGTTTTTACTTGTATCTATACCTAATACGTACCTTTTTTTTTTCAGGCTAGACCCCAGTGATGAAGACAAACTTGCCCACGCAGCATTTAAAGAAGCATTTGAATTCGGACAATCATCGCCACACCAGTGTAGAACAAAATACTTCATGTGCCCTTTCAACGCTTCGATGTTATTCGAAGTAATTATGTACTTACTTCGGAACCCAAATGCATAACCATAGGTTTATAAGGTCTAGGAGAAAAACGTGATTTACGTAAATGTATTTTAGTAAAATGCAGTGGAATTTCTAATATACCAATGTGGTTAACAAAACTGTTGGGATGTATGTTTACACGGGATGATGTAAGGATTCTAACGATACATCTAAATCTGTTCAGGCATTTAAAAGTTATGTTGGAATAAAGGATCTCACATACATACATACTTACATGAACCTTGAAAACATATACACTCCTTTTTTGGGCAGTCGTGTGATTACGTAGATTTCAGTCTAGTGATACGTACTACTTTTAACTCACATTATTTAATAGGTAGGTACTTAATTATTTTAGCGCAGTGTTTATAGTGCAGTTTTCATCTAAATTTTCGTATTTAATAACCTTAGTACCGTATACACCCTATATAAATAAATTAAGGCCATGTTTTATGAACACCCTGGATTACTTCATTGTTTAATCTTAAAACAGGGCTGGGAAAGTGTCACTTGTCCCTTTTTAGTATAAGCTGCAGATTTAGCTGCTTGCAAAATAATTAAGTTTTATCAAATGATGGGGAGATAGACATTAAGGCCCTTCGCACACGGCGTTGAAACGTAAGCGTATCATAGAACGAGAGCAATACGAACACGTACATGTTCAAAAAAGTCCGCAGACGAAGCGGCGTTGCAGCGAATCGTATGAGATTTCGCTTCGTCTGCGGACTTGTTAGAAAATGTATGCTCTCGTTCTACGCGTGTATTACGATACGCTTACGTTACGGCGCCGTGTGCGAAGGGGGTAACGGAACACGACTCGTGTAGGCAAAGTGTTCATCTTGGGATTATGATGTAACTACCACGATTGAGTTCGGCAGATAATTATCAGTAACTAGCTTCTGCCCGTGACTTCGTCCGCGATGACTTTAGAATTAGGGTTTTGATAATCCCATAGGAACCAATTTTTTTTCCGGGATATAAAGTATCCTATGTGTTAATCTAGGTAATAAACTATCTGTCTGCTAAATTTCAATTAAATCCGTTCAGCCGTTTTTACGTGATTGAATAACAAACATCTACACACAGAAACATAATAAAAACTTTCATATTTACATTACTAGCTTTTGCCCGCGACTTCGTCCGCGCATAATTTATTCCACGGGAGCATACTATCGGGATAAATAGTAGCCTATGCGCTATTCCAGACTATAATCTATCTCTGTGCCAAATTTCATCCAAATCTGTTCAGTCGTTTTTGGGTGAAAGAGTAACAAACATCCATCCATCCATCCAAACTTTCACATTTATAATATTAGTGGGTTACATAGAGAGAGAATCAGTCAATTTTTTCAAAAAGTTCCAGCTAATAATAGCTAGCTAAATTTGCTTCCACCCCAGAATATATTTTCTATTCAGTAGTCTACGGTGGAAGTTTGGAATTATATTAGTTTTCGGCACTTAAGAAGTGAACAAACTGAATAAATTGGGAAGTTGTTCATCAAACGAGTTTTATGTGGTTTTATTTACTGCACTTTACAGAAAAATATACAGTTTCTGAAAATTCTTACGTATTTAATACATGATCATAGATTTAAGTTATTGCAGCACAATCTTCCTCTTCTTATCATAATGGTTAGTGGCCAACGTGACGTCAGATTTGTTCAAGCCGCCCGAAGGCCCCTGACGAGGCTTAACGTATGCTGACATGACAACAACCGGGACCCACTTTTGACGTGCCCTGCGAAGCACGGAGACGCTCAGTTCAAATGCCACTAAATGGTCACCCATTTCTGACTGAACTTGCCAAGCGTTGCTTAACCAGTGGGGCTAATATGGACGCTATGCAATATTGCCAATGCAATTCATTTATCAGATTTTCTGAGGAATCCTTAGCAATTCCGCTAAAATTCTTTAGAATAGTGACATATTTTACACCATTCGTGACAGCTTCACGGAAATTTAGGGCATTCTGCTGGAGGGTTGGAAAAATGAATTGCTTTAGCAGAATTGCTGCAATTCATCTTTGTGACGGTATTAGCCCCACTGCAATCATTTCCTGATCATTGATTGCAGCTGGCTATGAGCGCCTATGCAGCATAATGGTGCATTATTAATACATAAAACTACTTACCTGTAAATAAGGTATTTTTATAAAATATTTAGAGCAGTAACTGATTATTTGATGTGCCGGTAACAGTCCGTTTACCGAACGGTCCGTTAGTGTGTCGGTAAACTAAACCCTTAAAAAGGTAAGGTTATCTGTTGTTTGGACAATTCGTTAACAATTTTATAATTTTACCTTTTAATCCAATTAATTTATAGATATTTGTGGTGTGTGTGTTTTTTATGTGTGTATGATAGTGTTACCAATACCTTCCAATTGATCATGTATCCCAGGTTATTAAACCCCAACCAATCAATTCTAGTCCAGAATAAAAACCGGCCAAGTGCGAGTCGGACTCGCGCACGAAGGGTTCCGTACCATTCTATAAAAACGGCAATCATGTCTGTTGTATGGGACTTAAATACTACTGTTACTGTTGTACTTAAATATTTTTTTATTCTGTTTTAGTATTTGTTGTTACAGCGGCAACAGAAATACAAATTTTATTCTGACTTTTCGGATAGTTTTGATAAAATCTATTGCTCAATTCGAAATTGTATCCATAAAGGGCTATGGTAACTAAAGAGTGCACAGTATGTGCCAGCATTCAAGTCAATATTGATAAACACATTATCTATTTGAGTATAACCCGTTGTGGTAACAACACGAGGAAGTTTTGAATTTAAACCAATATGGTCAACATATTTTTTTAAAGGTGCATTCTCATTAGATTCCAGTAAGTCTACATTAAAATCCCCGCACACTATAGTCGGAGGCAACGGGAGTATTCTGCCATCAAATATGACACTATGAAAGCAATACAACAATTTCCAATCGATCGAAACCTAGAGATAACGCAAAACTTGTCAATAGCAGGCGAATTTTGGTCGTGACTATATTGCGATCTGAAAAACGAAACCATAGCGCGATCTAGGAGCTCATCTAGCGTCATCTAGTGGTGCGTAGCGGTACTATTATTTTATATATTATGAGGTTCTTATTTTATATTATCTTTGTTATAGCAACAATTATTTACTCTTTGCCACCTCACTCCCATAAAAAAAAACTGCTCAACATCAGGCGGGCTGTACGCTTTTTTGCCACCTCAGTCCCATAATTGTTAGTACACACCTGCAATAATAGGTACATAAAGTACACAAATAAATAAATACACATTCTGTGAAAAACTATTACAACGCCATCTATAGTTCTAATACTCTGTGCTTGAAACTCCGAATGCATTTGAAACTTGATTTACAAATATGTTTACGTACGTAAACAATGTATTTGCACAAATCAGTTTAGTGTTAACATTATTTTAATTTAAGCTGTGGGCGACAAAAAAAATGCGAATTACTCAAAAAAAAAAACAACTCATAGTAAGATTCGAACCTAATACCCACATACACGTGGACTAACGCCTTAACCATACGGCTAAGATGATCTCTAGTATTGCATTCGAATTATTATACTACTACTTATGACACTGTAATGCCAATGATATCATAACAATGTTAGATGGCGCTACTTTGACTGGTACTATTAATTTAAAACTTATTTATGGGTCAAAAATGTAGTTTTACATTTCTTTTTTTTGTCAACAATTTATCTAAAATATGTCATAATGATCACTCATGGTTAAAATGTTAGTTTTCTCTTTATATATTGTTTAATTTATGAGTTATCAATAAAAACGCCAAAAATATCGAGTTTATTGTATGGGGACCCCCTTTATTTTTAAGTTTTATTTTATTTTTTATAGTATTTGTTGTTGTAGCGGCAACAGAAATACACATTCTGTGAAAATTTCATGTCTCTAGCTATTACCGTTTGTTAGATACAGCCCGCTGACAGACAGACGGACAGACAGACAGACAGACAGACAGACAGACAGACAGACGGACAGCGTAGGCTTAGTAATAGGGTCCCGTTGGCACCCTTTGGGTACGGAACCCTAAAAATGATTGAACTAAGCCGAGTTTGTTTTGACTAACCTGTAGATGTCTATCACTGCCATGGTGATTGCTTTGAAAGTTTCACCTGGTTACCTAGTAGAAGTTAATTTTAAGATATTTATCACAGAATCATTACAAAATGTACGAGTCATTACGGCGGTAAACAACACCGATCTTCTGGTACTACCCCGTTCGAGGCAGGCCATATAAATGAGGTGCATTCAATTGGCTACAGCTTGGATCTACGACCATAGATATTATTATTTTATTCAAAGATATCTATCATGTTGACAGACCCGATGGCGTGGTTGGCGTGATGGCGCCTTTCACGCTGCAGGTCGTAGGTCGATTCCTACATGGCATGAACATGTCTGTATGTCCCGAGTCTGGGTGTATATGTATATTAAGTATGTATTTACAACAACAAAAAAGTAGTATATGTAGTAATATCAGTTATCTGGTTTCCATAGTACAAGCTCTGCTTAGTATGGGATCAGGTAGCCGTGTGTAAAAAAATGTCCCAGGATATTATTATGTTATCTGTGAACTCAAGTAATTTACCTCTTTAAGAATTAGGTCACTATCTACATAAATCATCGTCCCGCGTTTATCTTCGAGGCCCATATTGATTTCATGAACAAAAGACACCCAGAATAATGGCCACCCGTCCACACAGGACTTCCTTTTGTTGAAGATATTATTTTCTCAATAGGCACCGAACTCGTTCAAGGGTAGCATTATTCAAATGAAAACGTGTTTTCGTAATACCTACCGATTTTAGTATTAAGCTTTACAATGCGTTTAACCATAGTAGGAAGATGGATAGTAGGTTATCTTCATAGAAACGCACCGCGCGCGGCTTGTATGTGTGCGTCTTGCGTATCTATGCGTCGCGCACGCACACTCAAACATCACATGCATTGTTTCGCACTGATAACCGGGTTTAGTTTATGCTTGAGTGTGCGTGCGCGACGCATAGATACGTATGGCGCACACATACAAGACGCGCGCGGTGCGTTTCTATGAAGATAACCTACTATCCATCTTTCTACTGTGGTGTAACAATCGCAATGTAACTAGTATCTATGACACAGTCTTATTGGTGGTAGAGCCAAGCTGTAGCCAATGGACTACCGCTCCTATATGGGCTGGCTCGACCGGGGTAGTACCACCCTCTCACAGAAGATCGGCGTAAAGTAGCTAATACACATGCGTATCGTACGATGAGTGAGCCGGAATACCAACCCCTTCCCCTTCCTCTATCACACTCCCCTTCAGGTCAGCAACGTACGACCGATGCCTTTGGTATTGCAAGCAACTATAGGCTACGGTTACTGCTTCGCATCAGGCTTGTTTGCCATCTTTGTAACTTTAAGAAACAGTAGGTTTAGTGGATGTTAACATTAAGATACCAATTTTGGACGTTTAAAATGTGAAACGACGAGTACTACTAGAAGACCGATCTACAGATATTAATATTTTTTTATGTATATGGTTACCTATGTATGTAAAGAAAAACAGAGGAAGAGGATGTCATTATTCTCTAACTCTATTGTATAACGAACGAACATAACATAGCCGTATCAATCATCTTGTCATTATGGACCATACTACGTGTAACAACACGATACAATGAGAAATAACTTTTAATGATACGTCGTTTCTTTTCCTAAAACACGGCGACTTTGCTCTTACAAGTGGATTTAATGGGCACTTCAAAATTACCTGAATAGAAAAAAAATACGGAAAGAACTAAAATAACTTTGTGAAATCTTGCAATTTTCTTTACAGTTGAGAAATAAAAATAAATAAAAACAATCCGAACATTGCGGGTTGGAGAACTTCACACATCTTCAGAAAAAAACCGGCCAAGTGCTTGTCGGACTCGCACATAAAGGGTTCCGTACCACCATAGAATAAAAAACCAAAAATATCAAGTTTCTTGTATGGGGACCCCTTTTTACTTTTAAATTTTTATTTTATTTTTAGTATTTGTTGTTGTAGCAGCGGCAACAGAAATACACATTCTGTGAAAATTTCAACTCTCTCCCTATTACGGTTTCGTTAGATACAGCCCGCTGACAGACGGATGGACAGAGGGACGGACAGACAGATGTACAGCGAAGTCTTAGTAATAGGGTTCCGTTGGCACCCTTTGGATACGGAACCCTAAAAACGTACACGGCCTCGAGTGTCTGATCAATCGTGTATTCACGAACCACTGCGCCGTCCAGATCTAAGATTAGAAATATTATACTTTAATGCTTATCGCCTTGCAAATAACTCGAATTAGAAAGTCGAAAAGTAGAAAGTTTGAATTAAGTATTAATTACTCTAAAACACATAATTAGGGCATCAGACGCTACTAAATGAAATTTGCGAAAAACGCTTGCCTACTGAAAAGTTCAGTCCTCAAAAGTTTGTCGTTAATTTGGCAAAATAAATACGAACTTATTTGGAAGATTGTTAAAAGTTTGCAAGGTGAAATGGATTGCGAAAATTAAGCTAGATTGAAGATAAAGTTAAATAATATGGAGAGGCAAAAATATTATATTTCAAAAAATACCAAACATCTTCACATTATGTGGTAGAATTATTTTTAATTAATAACATAATTTCACATTGCTACACCACGGCCAACGAGACGTGATTAGAAAATTAAAAGATAATTTTATTAAATTTGACGATTTTACCGTCTCACCTCAATTTATTTTGAATAAACATTATGCTTCTCGACACAGAGTGAACCACGAATTCATAAACAGACTTGTTCTTGAACTTTTTTACCATTTCGTATCACTTTTCGGTAGCCGTGGTATATTTTTTGTGACTTCTCAATGAACTTGACTTATAGATCTCCTTAAAAATGGTTAAATTATGAAGTGACAGTACCTTATAAACATTTAAGATACAAGAAACATGTTGAACGTCACTTCCTAAGCAGAAAGCCGGACATAAAGCAAGCTGGCTTTAAAAGCAGTTGTGGAGAGATCACACGCAATGAAAATGTATGGAGATCCGGTCAAGACGACCGCAATGGGTGCACAGATAAACGCTCATCTTGGATTTAACAAAACAAATGGACCACGGTATGAATGTAGAGATGATTAAATCAGGTTTATAATAATGACTAAATTATAATACATCTCGACGTGTCAAATACCTAATTAGTATGTTAGGTATTTATTATTGGGCCACAAATATGATAGTAACTATTGTTATAATATACTACACGTTTCGTTGCCCGAATAAAAATTATTATAGGATTATAGATGTCACTTAATGTTGAATAGTGAAGTTCAGGGTTCCAACCCCGGCTCACACGTCGGGGTTTTTAAAACCTATGTGCGAATCAAAATTTAAATATGATTACCACTTGAAGGAAGACATAGTGATAAAACCTGCACGACTTGGAAAATCTAACCAATTTTCGAAAGACATGTGAAATCCACCAACCCATACTGGGCCAGCGCAGCGTAGCGGATTATGGCCCGAATCCTCCACGCTAAAGGAGAGCCTCGTGCCCAGGAGTGGGACGTTAAAAGGGCTAAATATTATTATTATCTTATTTTATATTTAGGGAAGCGTATACTCGACAGGAAATTTTACAGCATTAAATTCTCCTTATTCACCTCTTAATTTAATTTCACCGCCAAATTTTGCTAAACAAAATTACCGTAATACCGCTAATATCTACGCACAATTTTAATGAGGCTATAAAAATTAAAATATCACAACCCCACAAAGAGTTTACGCCGCGGTTTTACGAATTTCCATTTTATTCGTTGTACGCGGCCCGTGACGTTCGACCGTAATTCATAAAAACACCATGCAGACATTCAGCCAATGGAAATGATGCATAATGTCCTGTACAAAAAAAAACAGGAGGTTTATTCCCTGTTTATTCCAATAAACTCTAGTATAACTCGCGGCACATAAGTTGACCCGAATGAAGTTAGCTTCAGCGGCGTCGTAATACAGGTTTTTCATACGAAACATCTATTGCGGCGCCGCTAGAGCTAACTTTATTAGGTTTAACTTATGCGCCGTGATCTATACTACCCTGCGCCAGATTTTTTTTTATAATAACAAACAAGCAGGCAGCAAACCTGGGGGCCTACTCTTTTACAAACGAAAACGAAATTTCGGACGAAATTCGCGTATTTTCTACTACGTTTCTCATTGATTCCGACATTTCTTACGAACGAAAATTGTTTCACGTTTAGATTCGACGACGACGAAGACGTCAAACAATTTTCGTTGGTAAGAAATGTCGGAATCATCGAGAAACTTAGTAGTAAATACGCAGATTTCGTCCGAAATTTCGTTTTCGTTTGTAAAAGAGTAGGCCCTCTGCATGTCTTAGAAAATCTAACAAATTTTCAAAAGACATGGTGAGGTCACAATCAACCGACTGATCAGGGGGTCGATCTCTATAGCAGCTCAATGGCAATGGCAGTCCAATGGCTAAGCGACTCAAGGCCCAACTGGCCTATAATTAAAATTGATGTTCATCTCGCGTCGATATTAATAAAATTTATTGACCAACCCATTTACCCCAATTTATAAAGGTACTTACCCACCGTTTGCTATATACAGGCTTCGTAAATTCCATCACGAACCATGGAGGTGAGTGGTAATAAAAAGTTACGCTTAAACCCCGATTCTGGGGAGTTCCACAGTATCGTCAGTTATCCGCGTAAAAAACCCCCAAGAAGATTTTCAAAGCCCAAGTTAGTGGTGCCTATCTCCGGAGTCGGTCCTACGCACCGGAAAAGTTCGCCACAGTCAATAACCATCTGAATATAAAGTGGGCCGTCTGAATTGATCGAAAAAGCTTCCATAGACTTCCATACGCTGCGGGCAATACAAATCAAAAGATAGTTGTTCCTAACTTTTTATGGAACTATCTCCTTTGATGTGTATTGCTATTTTCACACTGATACTAACCTTTGAAATAATGTTGTTGAGTTTATTTTCAGTAGAATATCTATGTTTGTTGCCTATTAGGGCCACCGCAGACTTGCTACTTTTAGCATCGGCGACCGGCGATTTTGCGACTGTATCGATGCTGCGTCGCGTTTCTTCGAGCGCAAACGAGCGAGACGCAGCATTAAAATCGCCGATCGCCGATGCTAAAAGTAGCAAGTCTGCGGTGGCCCTTAGATTATTAAGTTACTGGATTATCATGTCATTATTTTTAATGATCACTAGCCTTGTCATTACATTGATTGTTCGGAATGAAGCCCCTCAAAGATGATAATAAGAGCACGATATAATTCTCAGAATAGCATTACACAGTTAATTTAAAACTGTTCTTAATTACATCGAACCTATTAAAAATGTATATTAAGTGAAATGCTAGACTAAACAATGGTACAGGGACCCTAGTCTGCTTACGGTGACGAATTCACAAAGATAATAGTAATGACCACTAGTTTAAAATGGTTGGAAATTAGTAGATATAGGACTCTGTTCATATGTCACAACTTTTGGCGTAATAAAAAAAACATGTTCTAGGTATTTATGGAGTATACCTACCTACCTATAGAGCCCTAATTGAAAGCTTTTACTTCAGTTTTCAAAAGAGAAAAAGAAACGAAGCCTTTTCGGTAGACAAGTTGACAGCTAATAACAAATAACAAGGCTGGCATTAGTTCCGGATTTCACTCCAAGTATATTGTTAGGAGGCATTACTGTCAGAGAATACGCAAACCGGGGAGCACCTGAATCCTGAATAAAGCTTATGAAGGTACGACCTTTTAAAAATGTAAGCAAGTATTCTCAAAACATTGGGTAACTTTGACGATATTTATTTTTAAAACTATAACCGCAAATATCTCCCTCTATCTCCACTCCTCTTCACTCCTCTTCAGCGAAATTTATGTTATTGCACTCGCAATTCCACAAATAATTAATTTATAAATACATAAGAAGACATTATGACTTAACATTTCTTTTTTATTTGGATTAATCGGATAGAGAGAGAAACTTTCTGAAATCTCGTTATATCACCCCACTGCAACGGGTAGCAAATTACGTATCCGGTAACAAATATACTAAGTTGCGCAAGTTTCTGATCAAGTGATATAGGCCTAAATCCATCTCAAGACTGAGATCGATCTTAAGATGGTGTTTTTGATAGATGTTCTATGGAACATCTGTCAAAAACACTATGCAGTAAAAGTCAAAACTGCATCTTAAGATCGATCTCAAATTTGAGATCGATTTATATTAAATATAAGTAACATAATGTATTTTATTTATTATATACTTAATTAATATATTCTTCGCACGTACCTATGTCTTTTTACTATTTTATTGATTTTATTAAGTAGATATATGTATATTTTTATTAGTCCTTTTCTCTTGGGTAGCCAGTGGCCTTTTCTCTTGGGTTTGGCTGAAAATCAGCGCTGGTGGAGTCTCGTACCCCCCCAGCACATGCTGAGCCAAATACCTTATCGGCACAGTTCGCGCTGACCCCTTTTTTTTCTGTTTCCTCTGTCTATGTGTTGCGAGTGTGTCGAATAAATGTTGCTTTCTTTCTTTCGTTTCTTTCTATTTATTAATAAGGGCCAAAATATGTAGAAAATTCATACCTAGGGTGTCTATAGTGAATTAAGTAACATAAAACCGATATCATAATGTTCTTATGCTACTGATAAAAAAGGCAATTTGCATACAAACCGTCGCAAAACATTTTTACAATGCCATAAAACGGATATAGCAAGTCTGTCCTCTTGTTTTATGTTATAAGTCAACAGGCCCACTTTATATGAGGAATAAAATATGCATAACTTAGAATTGATAAAAATAACAAGATTGATGTTCTTTGTATATGTTCTTCCTACATTTTCATTTATTTGTGTAGTCAACGTTACCTACGGAATTACTCATTTCGTTTTTGAAGTGAAAACTTCTATAGCGGCGTTGTGCACTTTTCTTGAGATGGGTAAAATATGTTAAACTCGCGTCAGGGTCACGTGACCCTTATCGAAAAATGGCCAGGTTGTTTTTTTACATTTTTCCCCTAACCATTCCAAAATATTTAAAAATGCACAACGTTAATGTTCAAGTTTTCACTTCTGCCGGCACTTCCGGAGTGCAACCTGTTTTTTTTTGTGATCCTAAACAGCTAGTAATGTAGATGTAACCAAATGTAATTAAAACCGATCATTCTGAGAGGATGGTAATACCCCGCCCTAGCCAGCCTATATATGAGCCGCAGTCAATTGTCTACAGCTTGATTCTACCACCAATAATTATTCCTCGAAGCTTCTTCTCTTATTTTAAACGTTCATATGTGCCGACAAAAGTACAATCAACGCCCAAAGTGGCATGCCATAATTTTGCCACACATTCCGGAGCATTCAACGTTGCTCTAAGCTCGCCTACCGTTTAATACGAGTATAATACAGAAAGTGGCCTTTGTTTCACACAAAACCCGCCGACAATAAAGGATTTCATAATATGTTTATTGTTATTTCTACACAGTTACAATTTATATTCGCGTGTCGAGATTCTTTGGCGTAGGCATACATTTTGAACGGGAGTTTAGGATGCAGGGAATTCCAGAGGGATTGTGGGCTTCACGGAATGGAATGTGCCCTGTAATTGTTGTAAGGTCGTTTAATTTTATGGTGAGTCATTAGAATAAGTCGTTGTGGTGTGTTCATTCGTATTAGTTTAAATGAATACCCACCTTAAAAGACTGAGAAATTGCGTTGTCAAAAAACTAAGATTTGTGCTGATAGTCAATTGGTTAAGCACGCTTCTTGCAGGCTTAAGGTCTAGGTTACAATCCCAGTAGTGAGTGGGTGAGCTACGCTTAAATGCCCTTAAGCGCCCTTAAACGCTCGTCGAGCTAGCTGGATCGATCGTGGATGGAATTGTAGGAATTTCAGACAAGAGCTATGTGACAATAGAGTTTAGAAAAAATGCTACCTATGGCATGTTTTTACGGTCCATCTGATGTTAAGTGGCAACTGTCGCTCAGGACATCTGCAACTTAAGGGAAGCAAACGCGTTATCAACCTTTTCGGGACCTGTAAGGCCTTTTAAAGTACCCCTTGCAAAGGAAAGACTTCAGGAGATCCACTAGCTATCTATTATGGACAATCATACCCCATTATTTATTAAAAATAATTGTCATAAAGGCCCTATTCTGAAAACGGTCGCTCTATTGTGAGCACCGTCCGACCAATTATTTCAGCAAAAGGTAAACACCCGCTAGCGAGCAAACAGCTCATTTCATATGAAACGCGATCAATTACTTCAATGTTTATTATTCTGGCATTCTCCGGGATCTAAATTTTGCGGATACCTACTCGAGTATTCCGAGTATTCCGAGTTTAGTACGTAATTCGTTTGCTCTTTGAGTACAATTCTACAATTCATCGTAGCTTGGGCAAGGCCAACGCCAGGGAGCTTTGGGAATTACACATTGCCTTTATTAATATTTAAGCTGAAACGTATCGATTTTTGTATCCTACAATCCTGCGGCCAGCAGATTCCAAGTTGTCCAAGGCAAAGTCTATAAGAATAGACTTAAAGGACGTAGCCCCATGCGCTGGACTGACCAAATACGATTACTCACAAGGATCCCACTTAGGGCCACCACAGACTTGCTACTTTTAGCATCGGCGATCGGCGATTTTGATGCTGCGTCTCGCTCGTTCGCGCTCGAAGAAACGCGACGTAGCATCCATACAGTCGCAAAATCGCCGGTTGCCGATGCTAAAAGTAGCAAGTCTGCGGTGGCCCTTAATGAGAGTGTACACCACGCGTCGGCTCGAAACCAGTGGAGACGAGGTTGTCAGGAGTGCAATTCGCCAACCTTGAACGTGACCGCGACTGTTCTGCTAAGAACATTACGACTGAGAAGATATCCTACAAAATAGTGTTAGAGCGCGGCTCCACTAGTGCGCTGCGCTGCATCGTCGCAACGGATCAAAGGGTCGACGGGCGAGAGACGAAGCAGGGGAAGGTGATGCGCCAGTACAAAATCTTGCCACGACGCAACGCGCTAATGGAGCCCGGCCCTTATATGGCCATCAAACACTGCCATTTTGACGACCGCTTGACGCAGTGGTTCGAAAGTAGGCCGCTCGGCTCACTGCATCGGGTGGTTGCGGGTTCGATTTCCAACAGAGGCAAATTTCGGGAACGGCGTTTTCGTAATTTGCCCTGGTCTGGTTGTCAGTCCATTGTATGGTAGCCATAGTACAAGCGATGCTTAGTTCGGGACCATACAATTGGTGTTTCAGTCTGGTGACATTTATTACTATCAACGTAACGACCTTCCTATAAGTTCGCGACAGGTCGAGATGACATTCGGGTTATGAGCTTTTTGCAGAATAAAATCCGAATCAAAATTAGCAAGACCCGATAAACAATTAAAATCGACCACAAAATTATTAAATTAATTTATTCTGTTGCGTTGTTTGATTCGGATTTTATTCTGCAAAAAGCTCATAACCCGAATGTCATCTCGACCTGTCGCGGACTATAACTATGAGTAGTTTGGTACTAACACCTTTAAAAATTGTTAACAGTTATTTTCGGTATCGACGTAGATAGCCTGAAAACGGTGGCACCAATAAAAACGGATGAGTGCACAAAGTGAAAAGGTTAACAAAAAATAGGCGATAAAATGCGTACACTACAACACGCCGAGCCAGACTCCAGTAGAAATTTTATTGGAAAAAGGCAGATTAAATTCTTGCTTGCAATGAAACTATTATTCTAACTGCAGTGGGGCTAATAACGCCACAAAGCAATTCTGAAAAAGCAATTCATTTTTATGATTTTCTAGCAGAACCCTTTGAAAGTCCGCAAAATTACCGTACGTAAGTACCGTAAAATGATTACGAATGGAGATCCGTAACGAATTTAGTTGAGACTCCAGATTTATAGACCTAAGAAATCCATATCATACAGTGCAAAAAAAATTGATCTATGAAAAATTTTACGAAGCATGGGCCAAATTACTTACGAAGTTCGCGCGCGGTTGTTGTGACGTCATTGGGCTCACGCGCGCTTTGTAATGAACGGCGGCGCGGACACAGCGCGGGCAAGCGCGCGCGGCGCGGGTACAGCGCGCCTTCAATCCGACGAAGCGTGTGACGTCACACGCACATGCCGCACATTATATATTTTTTTTTTATGAAATCGCAACGGATGGAACGATTTCGATGATTTAAAAACTATACTGTAAGAAAGCTTAGTTTTAACTATAGTGTTGGTTATGAGTTGATTTGTTGACCTATTATTAATCCTCATTGCGTAAGTGTGACTATTTTTCGGAAATTAAACGGAATTGCTATAAAATGAATTGCTTTTGCAGTATTGTTATGTGACGTTGGCTGCAGATCAAAGAGCGTGGAGGTACCTTCCCCCCACTAATTATGTCTTCTCGGAATCAAATATTAAAGGACAACATTGTGGCCCGACTTTCGCTTTAGGTTTGCTACGCTATTATGTTCCTCTGTTTGTGTTGTAATTGTGGTTATTACTGCCTCAGCTCTCATATTTTACTGAACTGTAGGTACATTATTGTATGTGACAATTCTAGTCTAATCTAGTGTTTCAGAAATATTCTCGTATTTTGGTTCTCCTTTGAGTACTATTGCCTGGAATTGCCAAAGTCCATATTCTATACCTGTCTATAACTTTGGGACTTTATGATTGGTGTTGTTTTTTTAATAATTAAGGCAGGAAAAAATAATCCGGCCTGCTTGATAATATTATGCAGTTACCCTAGCCTATAGGTAGATCCTTGCAACATCAAAGCTAAGGCAACGTCGCTATGTAAATCAACAACAAGTTGCTAAGAAGATCGCGCTTGAGATCACGTCACTTATGTCATTTCCATAGATGATGCCTAGCGAATTTGTAGACGTCAGCCACTTGTCTAGCCCTTCTGAGGGGCTAGCCAAGTGGCATGAACGCTAATCGAATAGAAAAGAACAAACTTCACAATGTATGGAAATGTCAAACGTCGCTATGTAAATCAACAACAAGTTGCTATGAAGATCACGCTTGAGATCACGTCACTTATTTCATTTCCATAGATGAAGCGTAGCGAATTTGTAGACGTCAGCCAATTGTCTAGCCCTTCTGGTGTGTTATCGCCATAAGATTACATTTTCAAAAGGATAGCCTTTACTAAGTTGCTCCCCTTCTCCAATATCATGTCTACAAGTCTCCAAATAATCGTCATGTGGCTTAAAATATCTCCCATCGATACATTTTTAAGCCCTATTCACTTACAAGTACGTACTTAGGTACATAAAAGCGAAAAGCGACGCCCTCGGAAATGAGAAAATGTTGGAAGTAATACGTATGAAATATAGCTATCGAGCTCACAGGCGATTTAAAGTGTCGATGTAATTTTAGGGTCGTGGCTTTTATATGTACGGTAACAATGAGACCTTTAATGATGAAGTACCTTATTGTGTGTCAGGATCGTTGCGAGTTTATTGATGTCTGCCTACCCCATGTGATAGGGGGCCCCATGCATAGTTAGGTAGGTATAGGGGCATAGTTAGACAAAGTTACGTATCACAGATAATTTATAGGTGGTAGAGCCAAGCTGTAGACAATTGCGACTGCGATTGAGTAGCGACTGTAGCCTAGGGGTGAACAGGTTGGGCTACCAATCAGAAGGTCCCAGGTTCGATCCCCGATGGGGCATGCACCAATGGATGAATTTTCATCTATGTGCATAATTTACAGTTCGCTGACGGTGAGGGTAAACATCGTGAGGAAACCTACCTATCCCTCGGGATTAGGTAATAGTCAGTTCCTGTATACACGGCGACAAGGTTCACCACCTGTCACGTTGGGTTCTGACTATCTAGTGAAACGTGGGCTTTGAGTTGGCTTAATACCTTCACAATGTGGTGGTGTATAGCCACTCGAGTCTCTGACTACCCCCGAATGGGGATAAAAGTCGTGACGTTACATTAAATTTGTAGACAATTGACTGCAGCTCATATACGGGATGGCTCGACCGGGGTAGCACCTTCCTCTCACAGAAGCTCAGCGTAAAGTTGCTGTTTACGTTTCATACGATGAGTGAGAGAGCCGGAAGCCCAGCCTTCATCTCTCTCTGTTCTACTCCCTTCAGGCCCCCAAGTCGCTTAGCTTGGCTCGGCTTGGCTTGACTTGGCCCCCGGCCCGCATACACAACACTCTTCAGTAGTACCTACCTACCTACGAACACGAGACTACTTTTCATTGCTAATCCACCAAGCTAACTAGGAACCTGTCAAATGTGACGTCATCCGCACAAAAAAGCGGTGGTGGTGGGCGGGGTGAGGCGGGTGGGAAGCCGCAGGCGGTGGCTGGTGAGCGGGTGGTATGGGGAGAGCCGCATTCCATCCGAGTGTCTAGTTGGCTTGGTGGAGTACTTCCTAGTACTACAAAAGGGAACAATAGGAAGCAAAATCCAAAATTCAGAATTTGCAAAAACTTTTGACGAATTACAAACAATCCGACATGAAAAATGAAATTGCCTCTTGAATTTTATACCCCGGTATCTACAGACAATATCGCGTACTTCTTTCACAAGAACGGCTATACTGTAAAACTTGAAGGTGAAAGTATGTTCCCACTTGAAATTACTCATTTACATAATAGTGTCATTACTTTTTATCACGGGCCTGGATTGGATACACGTAAAACTTTGAACGTCGTAAAAGATAGAGTAGCTAGGTTAGGTACAAAGGGTAGCATAACACTGAGTAGTCTATTGTTTGGTGTATCTATTGTGTACTGACTGGAGTTCCAATGATATTGATGTCTTAATAAAATAACCGCACTGGCAGCACAGCCGGTTGAGACAAGACAAAACGCGAGATCAATCGATTTTGTCTCATTCTCTACTATGTATTAAATAAGAGAGAAAGCGACTCGGGGTGACATAATGCATGTCAAAAGTCTTGTCTTGGGGCGTGTGCTAGCCCTACTGGAATTTAACACCTACGATGTGTGTGTCTTGGTACGCTCGCGAGCTGCTCGTGTGCTGCACGCGTGCAGTTACTGCAATTGATTGGTGCCTCTTTAGCGCAACTCACGCCAGGCTTGCCCAGTGCACGAGCGCGGCACGTTCTGAGCGGGTGAGCGGGCCCGAAGTAGGTGCGGCGCGCGGGCCGCACGCGGCTCTTGCACTTCTAGCGCGCGTCGAGCGGCGCGCGGCGTGCGGGCGGGGCGCAGGAACGGCGCGCTAACTTGAAATGCTGACGCATTCGCCGCATTCGCCAAATGTGGACACACCCTTAGGATAACCAGTCTGTTGTGATAACTTCCATGATCAACCTAACAAATCATAATTACCCTACAAAGGAATTGCGTTATCATATCAATGCAAAACACTAACAGCATTCACCTATTCTTCAAAAACTCTTACCCAAATCGGTGAAAAAATATGGGAGAGAAATATTAAAAAATAACGCTGACTATTATAGTGTTCCTGTGACACAAACCTTTTAGTGAACGTTTTTTTCCTTTCGCTGTGAGAAATGGGTGAGTTCAAAGAAGTCGTTACAACACCCAAAAGTCCACTTGTATTCAAGCCGGCAGTAAGTCGCACCTGCTGTTAGGATTTACTCCGAATGTTGGTTGGGAAATAAGTTTTTTGGGTCCCCCGTATTACCGTTTACGGACTCTGTGGAGGCCCACCGATTTGTTTTTCGTTTCCCCTTAGGTACTTAAAGTTTGGTAGTACGTTTAAAATTAAACGCTAAAATGGGATTTAGGTACTGTATCTTTTTAGAGCCGGACCCACCTACGCGCTGCGCTGCGTTGCGCTGCGTCGTCTCAAGATTTTGTACTGGCACATCACCCTCCCCCGCTTCGTTTCTCGCCGGCTGACACCTGCGACGACGCAGCGCAGCGCAGCGCAGCGCGTAGGTGGGGCCCGAAGCTTAGTCGTAGTTACAAAGAAAATACTTTTTTATAGGACTGAGGTGCAAAAGGCGTATGGTTCGCCTGATGTTAAGCAGTTACCGTAGCCTATAGATGCTTACCAAAGGCAATGCTCGCACGTTGCCGACCTGAAGGGGAGTGGGAGGGAGGGAGGGGAAGAAGGGGAGGGTGTTGGGCTTCAGGCTCTCTCACTCATCGTACGAAACGCAGCTACTACTAGACTTTACGGCGATCTTCTGTAAAAGGGTGATACTACCCCAGTCGAGCCAGCCCATATATGAGCTGCAGTCATTTGGCTACAGCTTAGCTCTACCACCAATAAATAGTCTTCCGGCTAATGGATTGATCGATGATGGGTCAGAAGCACTAGTACATCAACATGTAATAATAGTGATGCTATTAGATCGAATGGGTTACAGAATGATTCGTCAACTCGTCCTACATGCCTACATTTGAGACGACTTGCAGATAATCAAAGTAAATTAAATTTCTATTCGTCAACTCGTCCCATATTTATTTTTGTCTGGAACTTAAACTTTATCAACGTTTGGTACAGTCAGTAAGACAAGTTTTAACATTTTTTTTAGTTTTGTTCATAGATTTATTAATATTGAAAATGTCAGTACTAAATTTATTTTTTCTAGGACAACTGTTTATTGTTTAATTTTACGAACAAATTACGAAAATACGATTTTACGGTGAAGGAAAACATCGTGAGGAAACCTTCATGTCTTTAGACATGTGAAATCCACCAACCCGCACTGGGCCAGCGTGGTGGATTATGGCCTAAATCCCCCTCGCATTGAGGGGAGGCCCGTGCCCATCAGTGGGACGTTAAAAGGGCAATTTTTTTTTTTTTTTACGGACAAACTTCTTTAGCTTCTTGTTTAACAAAGGCTTTCGGTTAGTAACAATGGTTACGGTGGTTACTTTTGATGTAGGATACCTAGACCTATGAAAAGAATCAAGGTTCAAAATGTAATTAAGAAAAGTAAGTGTATTGCTCTTCACAAGATATATTCAAAATAAACAGGTTTAACCTACTAACCCAAACATTTAGGCAAAATAATAGCTGCTAATGTTTCCATATATTATGCAGTCGTGCGTAAATGTAACGTCACGACTTTCATCCCCGTTCGGGGGTAGTCAGAGGCTTGAGTGACCATACACCACCACATTGTGGAGGTATTAACCAACTCAAAGCCCACGTTTCACCAGATAGTCAGAACCCAACGTGACAGGTGGTGAACCTTGTCGCCGTGTATACAGGAACTGACTATTACCTAATCCCGTGGGATAGGTAGGTTTCCTCACGATGTTTTCCCTCACCGTAAGCGAACTGTAAAACTGCGAACTGTGTGTCGTGCGTTAGTTGAGGTCATTCAAATAAATAAATAGTTTTGGGTAGTTAGGTCATGTAGGCTTTCCAGGGCTGTTTTACCCTTTAACCGAGAGGGATAATGGGTAGGTAGGATTTGCTAGATAACCCTAATTTCTGGTGCAAGTGTTACTTTACGGTACTAGATTTGCAATAGGCGAAATAACGAAATATATACCTTTAAAAGTAACTAGTACAGATTTCGAATAATACATTTTAGGGAAGTTGCGTGTTATAAAAAAAAAGCGCAAATTGTAGAATAATAATAATATCCTGGGACATTTTCTACACACGGCTACCTGATCCCAAACTAAGCAAAGCTTGTACTATGGAAACCAGATAACTGATATTACTACATATACTACTTTTTTATTTGTAAATACATACTTAATATACATATACACCCAGACTCGGGACATACAGACATGTTCATGCACACAAATGCATGTCCCGGGTAGGAATCGAACCTACGACCTGCAACGTGAAAGGCGCCATCACGCCAACCACGCCAACGGGCCCGTCCTATGATCCGTCCAATGATCTCCCTCCCGAGGTCTATCCTTTGCACTACGTCATGGGGTTCTTCAAAGGGCCTGTTTAGGTCGGCGCCGCGTCTGCTCCCCTTAAGCTGCAGATGTTCTGTGCGGCGACTTCCACATACCGTCAGATGGACCGTCTGCCATTGCGCCATCCTTGGCTATAAGGAATATAAGGTAAGTATCGCTGTTGCTGTTATTGATTTCTGTAAATTTTCATTGTAAACTTAAAACATGAACTTGTGAACTTGTAAGATGGGTTGACCCGGTGGCGAGCTGTGCCTACAGATTGTTTGATTTTACAAATGCAATACCGGTATAACGCACAGGTATACTATTTGCTTTAATCAAGTCTATCCTATCACTTAATTTGCCTTCACTATAGTAAATTGTTAACAAATAAACCGAATAAAAATCACCAATTCAATATGGATAGGATTGAAACAAACTTTTCTGTTTGCATTTTATTGGGTGAGGCGCGATTGGGTTGATTTTTTATATTGAACTTGGTTTTCGAAAGCCGAATAGATCAAATTAAGCTGTTGTTAATATACCAGAGCTATAGTATTTTTGTTTTATATTCGATAAATATTGGCAAAATAACACCAAATACGTACATATAATACGAGGCAATATTATAATCTTTTCGCACCTTATAAAAAGGCACAAAGTTCCTCGGCCAAGTCACATTAGACCGCGTCACCGGAGAGCCGTAGTGATATACAACTTTACCTGCGACTGTACGCAACTTTCAAGTGATATATGATCCCCTGGTACCCGGTCAGGACCGTTATATGTTTTTATCTGGAATTCTTATGCATAAAGTTCTATCGACTGTCGAATTTGAGTGTACTGATTCTGTTGTACCCAAATAAAATATGACTAAAACTAAACTAAGTGTGATTGATGGAATCAGGCGTAACCTTGCGGAAATAAACTAAGTGTATCGTCATCCTTCTCATGCTGGTTATGAAGGAGCAAGGCAGCAATATTTTAGTAGATTCAATTTCAGTTTACCAACAGAATCAGCATCAATATTATGACGACGGCTTGACGCAGTGGTTTGAGCGTTGGCCGCTCGGATCAATGCATCAAGTGGTTACGGGTTCGATTCCCACGAGATGCAAATTTTGGAAACGGTATTTTCATAATTCGCCCTGGTCTGAGTGCCATTGGGATCACCCCCAGTCCATTGTTTGGAAGCCAAAGTACAACCGTTGCTTAGATTGGGACCATACAGCTGGTGTGTTAGTCTGGCAACATTTATTTATTTAATAACCATATAGGCATTAAATTCAGAGCGGTCCTCATTAGGAACATTAATGAAATTGAAGGTTCTCTTTTGTATGATATCAATGGAAGCGTGTGATCATTCGTGCGACCGACTCTGAACGTGTGAGGGCTGCGAACATTAATGAGATGGAGTAGGCTTTATGCTCGGTATACACGAACTGTCCAATCTATCAAATATGGCCAACAAATGTGGTTGGTGTAGGTGATGGTGACTGCCGAGACAAGATGTTAGGGCCCCCGCAAACATGCTACTTTTAGCATCAGCGACCGACGATTTAGTCGCTTTAGAAGCTAAATGCAGCGACCAGTCGCAAATTCGCGCAATTTTGATACTGCGATCGAACGTAGAGAGTCGCAAAACGCGATGCAGTCGCAAAATCGCCGATTGACGATGCAAAAAGTAGCATGTCTGCGGTTGCCCTTAGCAAAAATCGATAGGTCAGATACACACGCGTGTATCGGTAGTATTCATTAACATGTCCAATAAGTAGTTTAATTACCTAGTGTCTAAGATACGGGCTCGGCCTAGTTTAGATGCTAGTACTCAATACAATTTGTGATATTATGTATCAATTATCCATTTTTTTTAATTTTTTTTTTTTAATTATGTACCTATCAGTAAACAGTAGGTACCAGTCAACCGCATTCAAGAGATTGGTCCCAAAGTCACCACCAATATACGTTCCAACTTTTGAATTAAAATGTTGGAAGCGAAACGTCTGTAGTAAGCATGAACTTTACATAAACATTTTCATATTTATTTTTAAGGTACAATGATTTTAAGTAAATGCGGTGCTAGCGTCAAACAGCTGAATTTGTCACGGTTCAGACTGAAACTTATGAAATATTCTGTATTGTAGAGGACGGTTCGTGGAGAGGCGACAATATTACCTAATTTTATTACTTTTAAAAGATTTTAATTTAAATTTATTTGTATTTCACAGTGTAAGTTAATTTAAGCTAAATGTAAGTAATAGGGGTACCCCTGGTAACCGGTAAAGACTAAATACGCAAGACACTGAACACCTCAGTATGTGAAGCGATTAAAGGTTGGCACTCACCTATCAACTCGGCACTCGACCAGCACCACCTCGTCGGTCGGCGTCTACTAACTGAACCGGAAATAAGTGGACCACGCGCTGACCACGTGGCGTTCACTCGTTAACCACGCGCGGTCAACTAGTTGATCACGTGACGTTTGTGGTGTAAAAGCAGCGTCCGCCTGCGGACCACCTGTCCACAACGAGTGGACGCCGTGCGACGAGGCGGTGCTGGTCGGGTGCCGAGTTGGTAGATGAGTGCCGACCTCTATACCGCTGAAGACAGGATGACGTGACGCGACATCGTGCAGAAAAGAGTGCTTCACATAGGTCACGACCCTGAGCATTGAGGGTACACGCCACAAAGGTAGTAAGGAGGTAAGTAATAAAAAAACTAAAAATAACATCACAACTTTTATCCCCATTCGGGGGTAGTCAGAGCCTTGAGTGGCCATACACAACCACATTGTGGAGGTATTAAGTCAACTCAAAGCCCACGTTTCACCAGATAGTCAGAACCCAACGTGACAGGTGGTGAACCTTGTCGACGTGTATACAGGAACTTACTATTACCTGATCCCGAGGTAGGTTAGGAGATAGGTAGGTTTCTTCACGATGTAAGTACCTAGTAAGTAATGATAGTGGGTAGTGATGTAAATAGTGTAGTAGTAAGTAGTAGTAAGTAAGCAATAGTATACGAGAAATAGGTATGTAGGTATGTATATAGTTCTATTAATTTATTTCTTCACTGCCTATCTTTAGCTTTCTTTTTCGGAGCATGTTTCCTAAGATACAAAAACCTATATCATTATAAAGTGACACGTATATTCGCCTTGATATCCACACTAAAACAATAGTAATTCGTATTTAATTAGTAATCTTCGTCGCTTTCAAACTCTTCATCGTAAATGCCATCAACAAGTGTAGAGTTAGGAGGAAGCCATTCGCAACTCGTATACTGGGATGAACACACCTGAAAACATAAATAAAAAGCAATAGATAATTAGTACATAATAGTAAATAATTAGTAGTAGTCGATAATTAGTAGATTCGGGCGGCTTGAACAACAATGACACCAGGTTGACCATTGACCATACGAAAACAAGAAGAAGAAGTTGACTGTTGTTTGTGGTAGAGCCAAGCTGTTGTCAACTGACTACAGGTTATACACGGGCTAGTTCGACCTTGGTAGTACCAGCCTCTCACAGAAGATCGGCGCTATTACAGCTGCGTTTCGTACGATGAGTGAGAGAGTCGGAACTCCAACCCCCCTCCCCTCCCTCTGTCCCACTGCCCTTTAAGTTAGCAACGTGCGAGCGATGCCTTTGGTATTGCAAGCATCTATAGGCTACGGTAGCTCCTTGTATCTGGAGGGCCGTAAAAAAGGGAAAACTATTTTAAGAGAATAAACATTATGTAATAAAATTTTCCCTCTAAATAATGATACAAATAACCTTGACGTCTCAGACAAAATTAAGTTATACCAAGCCCTGCTAGACCTCGCTGTTTATTTGGGGGTATACACTACCGCATTTAGAACTAGTGCCCTAAGGAATATTGATGTTACGGAGTAGGCGTGACGTGTTGATTTGTGACTAGGGACAAATAGACCTTAGACGGCCTAGAATGTGGGATTTGCATGTCACAAGTTGATCCTAGTTTATGTAAATGACTAGGCTCGGACGTGTTTTAAAGCTGTATAAACTGACAGCAAAGGGTGTGGTTGTCTCGAGAATTGAATTTACTTATAATGTAGATGTAGCCAATTTGCCGCACTGACTCATGTGTACATATCGATGTGCTAATGGCTGATGTATGAAGCGATCTTAAGCTCTTAGATCGAACTTTTATACGTTCTATAGGATTCGTTGTTTATTTTTTCCGCTCCTAAAAAGTGGTCCTGTTCGCGGAATGTTCCATGCAGAAAATGTCCCGTTGTGAAATATCCCATCAGAGATATTATTTTGGACATTAGAATGACATTTCTAAGTTTGTTTTCAGAGTAGCAATCTATTTATGATATTGGAAGTGTGTAGGTAAGCTTTTTTTTCTGTTATTTGGTATCTATATAGTATAAATATAAATATTTTTCATTACATTCATCACCATTAGTCATTTCCTTGAAGATATAACGTAAATCTCTAGGAGTATTTCCCATAAGCCAGGTATATTTCTCGCGAGCCCCTCACTGGCGTATTTGTATGCAGTAAAAAGTGCGCCAATATACAAATGGGCGATTCCGAGACAAAAGTCGATTTTATCGGCCACTCAGCAATGTTTTTCCGCTTAAGTACCTCTTAAGTATATTGTTTTTGTTGTTTTCGATAAATTGGTTGTTTTACATCCTAATTTCAATACCGTCTTGTCGAAAATATTAAAAGGTTAGGTTAGATTATTTATATTTAAGTTTACTAATGGTAGTGCAATTATTAACATTAGCTGTGTCATGTTACATTTTCGTTAATAGACTACTAATAATACTAGAAATGCTAATTATTTAACTTACATCTATCTTGAATATACCTACCTAACCTAATCTGCCTGTTAACATGAGTGTGTGTAATGTGTGTATTGTAGAAACGCGGTAAGAAGTAAGACATCCTAAACTCTGCTTCTTAACATAATTTCTCCTAGAGGCTTTAAAACTTTATACAAACAAACTTTAACAAGTCGATCATATGAACTCTGATTATAATTTAACTAAGCAACAAGTATGATATTAGAACAAAACTACTAACTTTAAAATCACAAGATAATCTAAGGCTCGTAATTAATAACTGCATTTCAAAGTTGAGATCGATCATAAGATGCAGTTTTGACGTCTACCTGTATGGAAAATCTGTCGAAATCAGCATCTTAAGATCGATCTCGACTTTGAGATGCATTTATTAATACGAGCCTAAAAGGCCCAAAAGGCCTAAAAGGCTTTTCTTTACCAGGTAAAGAAAAGCCGATGTCATCACCTACATGTTTACCTTGCATCGGCAGTCTTCAGCGGCGATGAAGTGGAACTGGTCAGTGCCAGCTGCGACCCCATGGTCGCAGTGTCGCAGGTGCACCATCAGTGGTCGCCGGGTCGCGAACACGCACACGGGGTGGTGGGACTTCTTGAACGGAAACTCCCAGTCTGAAATCTGAAAAATCTCTACCATAAGACGCGTGCTCTATGATAGTGTTTACCAATAATACTTATAGGTACCTATGTCAAATTGTAGAGCGCCCTCTATCAGGGGGGGTTACTCCGAAATACGTCGCTGACGGATCGTCCGAAGTACGGATTCGATTTACGATCAAAACAATGTCAAATCGTAGAGAAAAACGAAAGAAGAAATGTCAAATCACGACAATCCGTCAGCCGAATCGTTAGGTTCGTATTTCGGAGTAGGCCAGCAGTAATCCGGGGCTCTATAAAACATTTACGTAGACATGAGCTAGCGACTCGTAGCGAACGTATGAACTCATGGTAGACCTAGAGTTTAAATTGCTCACGTGCAAGAACTCTACTATGACTTAGCGCACTAAACACTTCCACCACTGCAAGCCAGTCTTTTAACCCGCTACTAGCCGCTATTATTAATTCGATCATGACTTTTGCTCGTGTAAGCTCATCTTTGATAAGAAATAAAGCCATTAATCATATTTTACTAGTCTCTACAAAACACATTCATCTTAAACTCAAATACCTACTGTAACTAATTTGTAACCAAAAACAGTCAACTCAATTTTATCGACATCTATACATATAATAAGAATGTAAAATTGGTCGCGTCTGTACATTCGAAATATTTGGAAAAAAAATAGTGGGGGGGACTTAGATGGACCAGCAGAATTTATTTTTATCATTTTTAGAATTTTTGTCTGTGTGTATGTTTGTATGTTTGTATGTTTGTATGTTTGCTCAGATTTTCGAAAGAGCACAACTTCGAATCCACCGGATGGATTTCAATGAAATTTGGCATGGATATGACTAATAGTCTAACTTAACATCTAAGATACTTTTTTTTACGAAAATGTTTAGGGTTGCCACAGAAAATTCAAAAAACTACTTAAAAATTCTAAATGTTTGAAAGAGCACAACTTTGAATCCACTGGATTAATTTCAATGAAATTTGGTATGGATATGGCTTATAGTCCAACTTAACATCTAGGATATTTATTTTTTCGAAATTTTTTAGGGTTGTCATAGAACATTTGCAAAACTAAATATTAAAAATTACTTAGTTTTGTGTTACATAGCTTATTCAAACAAAATACATTAACACGTTTTAGAATTTTTAGGGTTGTCACAGAAAATTCAAAAAACTATCTAAATATTCTAAATATTCGAACGCGACCAACTTCGAATCCTGGTGGATGATTTCAATGAAATTTGGCGTGCATATCAATAATAATTCAACTTAACATCTTCGATATTTTTGTTTTCGAGAATGGTTAGGGCTGCCACAGAAAATTCAAAACATTAAAAAAACGACCTAAATATTCGAACGCGCACAACTTCGAATCCAATGGATTGATTTCAATGAAATTTGACATGGATATGACTAATAGTCTAACTTAACATCTAGCATTTTTTTTTTCGGTAAAGTTTAGAGTTGCCACAAAACATTCAAAATCTACCTAAATATTCGAACACGCACAACTTCGAATCCAATGGATTGATTTCAATGAAATTTGGCATGGATATGACTAATAGTCCAACTTAACATCTAGGATATTTTTTTCTAATATATTAGGTTGTAAATTTTTATGACCACACAGAAATTCTAGCCAAAAATAAGTTTATGTTATTGAAATACGTCTATTTAGAGCGGAGCCATACGGAGCCCTACGTTGTGTGTGATCCGACACAATTTGGACTAGATAATCTTAATTTTAATAATAATAATAAATATTTTATTGCTGCGTTCTACAATCTTAAGTTTAGTTTTTCTTAACTAGATGTCGCTATACTTAAAATCAGACAATGCCTGCCTTGCACTACATGGCAACTTTAATATCTTCCTTGCTTCAAGAAATTAAGTTTTTTTATTCCTAATTACGTATAAAAAAACATTAAGCGGGTCGTTGTATCACGCGGAATCTCAGAATCTCTGGAATTCATCTCCACAGTACTAATGCCGTAGGGAAGTTACCTACCTAAGAAGTAAGTCTAGAGGACCTGCTAATTTTGAATTAAGTAGTAATAGAAACATAGACATTGGACTCTGAACTCCAACCCCTCAGGAATGATGCTGCTGGGTAACTGCCTGCTTAAACCATAAATCTGGAGGACCTGCTAACTTTGAATTAGCAATGTGGGTATCAAGTAGAAACTTCTCAGGCGAGGTCGCGATCCGGCGGTAGAATTTAAGGAAAACATGTAAAATTACTATTTGTAAGTGCCCCCCTAGGCCTAAACAAAATAAACGCTTTGACTATTGACTTAGACGATAAACTCCGGACTCTAACTTTTTAAGCACGTTGTTGCGAAGTGACTCTTATCTAAGCCGTGAGTCTGGAGCACTCACTCATTTTAAATAAGGAACATGGGTATCAAGTACAAACTTAAACATTGAGCTCTGGAGTCCAACCGCTCAGTCGTGATACTGTGAGTAACTACAAATATCGATAGACGGATACAGATAGACTGGTACAGACAGAGATACTTACCTACCGATAGATTACAGACAGACCGATTCAGACAGACAGATACTTACAGCTAGACTGATAGGTACAGACAGACAAATAAAGTCAAACTTTTGTTATACAACTAAGGCGCCAGGCAAGCGTACGGCTTAACAGCAGTTAAGCAGTTACCGTACCCTATAGATGCTTGCAACCAAAGGCATCGCTAGCACGTTTCCAACCTGAAGGGGAGTGGGGTTAGTGGGAGGGGATGGGGAGGTGGCTGGGGTGCGCTTCCGGCTCTCTCCCTCATCATACGAAACGAAGGTAAATTAGCTACTTGAATGCCGATCTCCACCTTACTGGTCAGACTCTACCACCTTACTGGTATAGACTGGTACAGATAGACAGCCACGGACAGACGAACTCAGACTGATGCAGACTGACGTAATACAGATTAGACGATAGACAAAATTATATTTAAGGGCTTCACCGACTGGACGCGGACGGAGTCGCGGGCACAGCTAGTTTTCATATAATAATTTGTTGCTACGGGTTTGTCGGAAACTGTGAATTCAGTTATTTTCAATGGAACTGTGTGATTATTCCGGAAACTAAACATGAACCGTACATTGGTGGGCATACAATGTTTGTTAATGTGTGCAAAGTTTATAAGTTTATTCGGGCCTTGTTCGACATTGTTCCACTTTCGTAGGGATTTGAAAGCAACCTATTTGACGTGTACAATTTACATAGCGACGAATATAAATTATTTATAAGCAGCTATACTTTTACAGGTACCTATATTTTTCTCATGTTAGGTACATTTTTTTCTACGTTTTCCATATGATCGGCAGTATTCGAAATCATATACATATTATTAATTATGCAATCCAGAGCTAAATTATGCTTATCATTGTACAGGGTATAAGGTAAAATGCACTCAAATGCAGAAATAAAATATGACAGAGAAAAAATTAAAATTTAAAATATTGTAACAACACTATGAACTGTTATGTCAAAGAGAATTTACTCGTGTAATAAATTACCTTAATCCGTTTTCGCCACATACTTTATTTTAATTATATTTTTTAAATTAATTCCGATTTAAATAGATAAATTGCGCGCCCAACTGTTGTGCTCCGACGTCAAAACTGAATGAACCTTCCTGCGTGACAAAACTCGCATCACGGACGTGAGCAAGAAATCTGCGAAGTTGAAGTGGGAGTGGGCCGGTCACATCGCACACATGGACCCGCGAAGGTGGGCTAATATCAGCACCAGCTGGATACCTGCCAATGGCCATCGCCGTCGAGGTCGACCCAGGAGAAGGTGGCGAGATGACCTGGACACTTTTATGGGAAAGACGTGGCCGGAAATTGCCATGGACAGAGTGGTGTGGAAAGAAAAAGGGGAGGTCTTTGCCCAGGAGTAGGACAGCCCTATAGGCTAATAAAAAAAATAAACTTTTTACATTTGGGATAAGAATCGAATACTTTCCTTCAATACGTCCTTTTTCTTAATTAACACGCGGTATAGCGGTTAAACAACGACCAAGGACTTACGACTTAAATTCAAGAGCTTATTATGGTTATTCAAATACGTTTTCTAAACTGAATACAGCATAAATCCTATTTTGTATTCTCATCTAAAGTTATTTGCATTACAAACACATCTGACTACTATTTCTATTTATACAGGGTTATTGGTAAAACACTAACAACCTTGCAGCGGCGTATTACTGACATTTTACAAAACAAAAAAAAATCATAAAAGAAATCACTTTCTAAAATGTATGAAAAATTATTTTTTTCTCATCTAGAGGAAAGCCATGGTACGTGGTTGTATTCCACTATGCCCTTAAGTACCTAAACGGGCCACGGCTATCCTCTAAATGAACATATTTTCTTGTTTCATACATTTTAGAGTGTGATTTTTATTTATTTTTTGTTTTGTAAATATCATAGAACAAAAGTTGTTGTTTTTGATGTCAGTAATACGTCCCTGCAAGGTTGTTAGTGTTTTACCAATAACCCTGTATTAGGTTCAAAGGCAAAGTTTTTTAGTCGTAAACTGAATTTCGATGTTCTCAATAACACTGCGATTCTATAAATATTAGAAGTCACTCATTATAAATAGCTACTCAACTGTATTAAACCTCAATCTCAGAAAGCACTCAAAGTGATTACTTGAAGACTAACTGACTTTTAATTGTGGTTTCCAGCGTCGGGGGCGGGACTCTCAGATTTTATTTTAAGACTCGACTGTCTAAGGAGTGAAGTTTCTTGAGGTTTTTCAAAGAATATTAAGCTGGTAATTAAGGGCTTGTTTGTAAAAACAATTTAATAACAGTTTGTAATGGAAATGTTGCTTTTGCAGGTTGATTTGTGACGTTTAATTTATTCTTTAAGTCGGAAACGTTAAGCACAAAATTGTATACCTGTTGTGCCTGAAATATCTTGAAGGCAATATGGTAAGTATAATTTATAGAGTATTGATTGCCGCTAGAGTACATTCGACACGAGAATTGGTAGCAATATCAGCCAAAAAAACACACTGAAATCAGTATATCCTTGACGGCCCTTGGTGCAATGGTTTGAGCGTTGGTCGCTCGGCTCACTGTATCGGATAAATGTGGGTTGGATTTCCGCCAGAGGCAAATGTCGAAAACGGCCTTTTCGTTATTTGCCCTGGTTTGAGTGCTACTGGGATCGGCCCGAGTCCATTATATGGTAGCTAGTACAAGTGATGCTTCGTTTGGGACCATAAATGCCCCCAAGTCGCTTAGCCATTGAACTGCCACTGTAGCGTTTTGCTATTGTGACCGACCTTCTAATTGGTCGGTCAGAATCAACCAATCAGAGGGTCGATCACATTAGCAAAATGCTACAGTGGCATTTCAATGGCTAAGCGACTTGGGGGCATTTATGGTTGACGGTGACGGTGATGGTGACTCGGCGCCCTGTTGGTGTGTAAGTCCGGCGATATTATTAAAATAATGAAAATCGTAAGTATTTATTATTTACCTCACTGGAATCGCATCTGCCTCCACAAGCCGGCACCTTCACATTGTCCCAGCACCTGAGGCCTTTCTCATCGGTTTGTTCAGCTCTGGCTAGGTAGACACGCAGCTTGCATGCAGCGATGTCTTGCCTAGATGCTAGCCATAGCAACAGGATGGGCAGGAGGTGCTTTAGTGTGACTGCCATTATCTAAGGTGAGGTGAAGAGGTTTTATGACACTAAGTTGTATTACAAGAGCCGAGTGGCGCGTCACAACCACAGAGTAAAGACTAAAGAAAGAGGTGCCCTTATTAGATATATGTATGAAAAAAAAAAACGTTGTCATTGTTTTTTTCATTTTCATTGTTCTATCTACCGGTAAATAGTTGAACGACTCGCTTCGTTTTATGTCGATGTTAGTACTAGGCCGACCACTCGGCCGAGTTGCTTAGGGCCAGTCCCCTTAGTAATTGGTCCATGGTCACAACAGTTCGTTTTGATGTCTAACCACGTAGCATTCACGTAGACAACTGGTTGTGTCTACATCAGACGCATGCCACGCGCGAACACGTAACGTAACGTGAATGCTCGGGAGAGGCATCTGGGCGCACCAATGGATTGTTTCGGCGCGCCATTCGGCTAATGTAGTTACAGCTATTTAACAGTGTGGCCTAGAAAGTATGTAGAAACACTATGTAGGTATTGTATTCTTGTCCAAATTACAACAACATGATCTAACTTCACCCTTTGTAAAATGGTATCGCATAGATCAATTTTGGTTTCCGCACTGGCGCTCCATCTAGATGGGGCATGCGCACTAATGAAATGCGGCATCTGATACCACGCCGAAATACTTCAGTACATCTGACAGCAGCCAATGTATAAAAAAAACGTGTTGCGACGATATTTTTTTTTTAAATAAATCTTTGAGGTAACTACTAAAATCTTGCAAGTCGATAATATAGTCTGATTTTAACTAGGCGAAGTAAGGGCCGGGCATTAGCGCGTTGCGTTGCGTCGTCGTAAGATTTTGTACTAGCGCTTCACCTTCCCCCGCTTCGTCTCTCGCCCGTCGACCCTTAGATCCGTAGCGACGACGCAGCGCAGCGCACTAGTGGAGCCGCGCTCTTACCTGACTACTAGAAATTTCAGCGTGCTGTGAATTTGAACCTTATTTGTTATATTTCTATCGAACTCAGCACCTGTCAGTTTACTTCATTTAATTAAAAACCAAAACAGACTTTAGTTACAACTCTTTTATTATAAGCTCCTATTTTCAAAACTGGATTAAGTATTTAATTCACTTAATACTTTAAAAGAACGTCGCGAAACCACTTCCATTAAGCTATTTAAACACTTCAAACGCTGACACTAGATAAGCAAAGGGTCCTCTTTAAAAAGCTGTTTCATCTCAGTTAATTTGACTTTAATCCTTGCTGGAGACACTCACCGAGTTCAGCCGAGACGTCTTCCCTCGAAGAGTTATTTGATACTGGCGGAATTCAGAACATCCTTTCGTTTAGGCCACATGCAATTTTTCCTCGCCGCTACACATTACGATGGCCCTTTCCGGCAGTTTGACAAGAAATGGTCAAGTCGGGCGATAAAAGACAAATAAAATAATAATAAAATACAGTATCACAGGATTTTTACTATCGTATGCAAATTTTAATTTTACAAGTCTGTTAAATGTACTGTGAAGATTGGGGGTAGCTTTACTTTTATTTAGAAGATTTATGTGAATTTTCCTACATGTCAACGAAAAATTAATTCATAGACTAGCCGCCGGAGATTTTAGCCAGTTTACGATAGTTTTACGAAGCATTTCTAGGAACAAAGTGATTTGTAATGCCAGTGTAAGCGCAACGCATTTTTTGGGAGTAGGACTGCAAACTTCTTAGCCATTGTTTATTTTGACAAATCTCGTAAATTAATCTCATAAATCACTAATCAAAGCTGATCTTAGATAAATTATTTAATAAAATCATTTTTTTATCTTTCATATACAGGGTGTAAGTGACAGCCCTCCACATACTGACAGGGTGAATTCAGCTGGCCTACTCCGAAATACGAACCTAACGTTTCGGCTGACGGATTGTCGTGATTTGACATTTCTTCTTTCGTTTTTTTCTACGATTTGACATTGTTTTGATCGTAAATCGAATCCGTACTTCGGACGATCCGTCAGCGACGTATTTCGGAGTAACCCCCCAGGACCTTATTTTGAATCATATTCCACTGGAAATTTTCTTCTGAAAATTGATTTTTTTAAATCTATTTTTTCAGTTACAATTCCTTTATTTCAATGTACAATTACATTATCGGTACGCAGCATTCCATTTATGTCAATATAACAGCTTAAATAAAAAAAAACTAGCAATGGATGTTGAACTCCTCTTAAGAACAACGCGTGAATGACGTGGTACGAGCGCGTTCGGCGGCAAGCATTGACCCTGTGGCGGGGAGGGCGGTCGTTGGCTACGTGCGTTTTGCCACGGTAACGATACATTGCGAATAAGCTAATAAAACAAACCGAGTTTATTGGGGTACCATAAAGTTCCTAAACTAATTTCATGAACCGATCATCTTAGTATGACATACTGAAGTCATCCCATCAGTATGTGGAGGGCTGTCCATTACACCCGTTATATTTTACTTGAGTAGTATTTTGTACGAATAAAACACTTGACGTAAAGAAGAAGAGTATGGTATGTCTAGAAATAAAAATAGGTATCGGGCTCACTACAATGATGAAGTTCAAATACATTAACAGGTTAACTAAACTCAACTTATTAGTTTAGTCATCACTAAGCCACCTGCTAAAGACTACTATTACCTGCTAAGTATCTACTGTATATTTTCACGCAGTTAAGTTACCGAGACCGCCGTGATTAGAAAACGGCCGTTTAATAAATTAGGCGAAGTGTTGTCAAGATTTAATTGAAACACCTTTTATTAGTGTTATATTTTACTACGCGGAAACTTGAATAGCTATTCATTTGGACGTTAACGGTACTAGGAACGGTAGAAACCATAATACTACGTGTTTACGTTGGTAATAAATGGGTTTGTTTGCGGTTAAAATTTGCTGGAAATTCAAGGTTCATAATACAAAGAATCGTACTTTACATCATTGAAAATAGTATACCAACCAAGTAGTTTCTGCTAAGAACACAGGTATACATTAAACCTAGTTTAGGTGGTAGGGTACTTTTTGTCTTGTTGAGCCTATGTCCATTAAAACAGTGTTTTGATTAAATATTTGTACAATATAGGTCGAAATGATAAATGTTTAGAAGCAATATCTGTACAAAACTATAAGTACTTAACTGATTTCGTGGAGTGTAAAAAAGGAGGATGTAACAGAACAGTACAGGTGGAGTGATCTCAATGGGACTTTGAAATCAAAGTCGAGAGCCCCCTGAGCCGTCTCAAAGATTTCGTTACCTTTCCCTCCTCGTTACCTTTAACCCACTAATGATATAGGTATTGTTGAAGAAAAAGATATATATTTTGGACACTTCTAACAAAGATCGAAACATCGTGAGGAAACCTACCTATCCCTCGGGATTAGGTAATAATCAGCTGGCCTACTCCGAAATACGAACCTAACGTTTCGGCTGACGGATTGTCGTGATTTGACATTTCTTCTTTCGTTTTTCTCTACGTTTTGACATTGTTTTGATCGTAAATTGAATCCGTACTTCGGACGATCCGTCAGCGACGTATTTCGGAGTAACCCCCCAGTTCCTGTATACACGGCGACAAGGTTCACCACCTGTCACGTTAGGTTCTGACTATCTGGTGAAACGTGGGCTTTGAGTTGACTTACCCCCACAATGTGGTGGTGTATGGCCACTCAAGCCTCTGACTACCCCCGAATGGGGATAAAAGTCGTGACGTTATATATATTCTAACAAAGATATTTTATGTATGTTACACGGGCGATGTCTCAAACCGAGAAGTGAAAAGAGCTCCTTTTGTATTCAACTAGGAAAGGTGTGAAACGCTCATTGAGTAGGTCGATTCGGACCGATCCCATAATACATGCAGTAAAGTAGAAAAGGTAAGCAATGATCTGAATATAAAATCATTTAAGACTGAGATTTTCCTTGTAGCTATAAACTAGCCTATCATGAGATCAGCGGACCTAATACGGTCCTTATGCAATAGTGCTAATGAATTGCATTGCAATTCATTTTTCCAATTTTCTGAGGAATCCTTAACAATTCCGCAAAATTTCTGTAGAATACTGACACATTTTACGCCATTCGTGACAGTTTCACGGAAATTTAGGGGATTCTGCTGGAGGTTTGGAAAAATGAATTGCTTTAGCAGAATTGCCGCAATTCATCTTTGTGACGGTATTAACCCCACTGGGATTTGATTCCGGAGTCGTAAAAAAAACATTTTTAATTTTTATTTTTCTAACAGCCCAGTCTCCCGTAACAGCTTATCATTAGTACCTACGGTTATAAGGCCCGCGTTTCGGCCTATTTTCATCTAATTAGTCCAGACGTCAATTAGGTGCCATTTTAAGTGACCACGAAACGGAACGCCACAGCAATTCCCTTGGTACGTATTTTATAAGCAAAGATGCTAAATAAAAATATAGATAGGTTGTACGCGCTCCGCTCCGTAAGTGCCACAAAAAGGTTAGCTAACTAGCATTCCTGAGCTCAGTCTCGCGGCACCGATGGACGCGTTGACTGTGTTGTTTTTGCACGTTATTACATACATTTTTTATTTTATAATATTATTATAAAACTAGTTTCTGCCCGCGGCTTCGTCCGCGGTGACTTTAGAACGTCCTAAAGTTGTTTTTTTTTGTTTTTCTAACATTTTGCCGGAATAAAAAGTAGCCTATGTCCTTCTCCAAGTCTCCTCTCCGTCTATCTCTAAAATACCAAAATTCGTTCAGCGGCTTAGTCATGAAAACGCAACAGACAGACAGACAAAGTTTATTTTGTATTTGATTTGACTGTTAATCTATACTAATAATACATTTGTATTATTAGTATAGATTAACAGTCCGCCGCCGCTGACCGCGTGTGTGCGCGCGGTATTCATGCCATTTATAAACTCGTGTTGTCGTCTAGGTAACCTATCTACTTCTTTTCTTATTATATCATTGCTTTTAAGTAATGGGTGTTATGGTGTCGTAGATGCGTATCGCCTAACATTTTGTTCTAAATCTATTACGTCCATTAGCCAGTTCTTTTTTAGTGGAGTAATATATTGTTCAAAGGTTCTGATCATGCGATCGCGTGCACTAACGCCGCCGCCGGGTGAAATGACCGAGCCACAAGCAATTAGCCAACTTTGATTGAATGTAGTAAGTGCTCGCTGAGTGTTTTCGGTATAGTGTAATCGTACCCTTATATTGCTTAGAAGGCATTGATATTGTTTGTTATGCATACGATATGCAGGCTAATAATATCTTGAACATTGGACCCAAATTAAAATTTATCTTTACATCTTTTTTTTTTTTTTTTTCAAATAAATCAAATCAAAGTTTTCGTTTGTAAAGTTAAAATAACAGCTTTTTACTAAATACGTATGTAAGTACACGGTATTTATGACAAATAAAGTAATTTTTAAAATTTTTGTCCGTCTGTTTCATGGACCAGTTACTAAGGGGACTGGCCCTAAGCAAGTCGGCCGAGTGGTCGGCCTAGTACTACCATCGACATAAAACAAAGCGAGTACCTAGTTCAACTATTTACCGCTAAATAGTAAAATGAAACTGAAAAAACAATGACCACGTTTTGTTTCATACAAATATCTAATAAGGGCACCTCTTTCTTTAGTCTTTACTCTGTGGTCTGTTTACTCCGGGACTGAAGGGGTACTGACGGTTACTGGCAGGACTTTTACTGGCAGATAGCTGATGTTATAAGAAGCAATCTGGCAATCCGACTCGAGTGACCTATGGCCTTACGGGTTTATAATGAAAAGTTATGGACTGTACAAATGGTTTATTGGCCGCCCTCTGTCTAGTGTGTCGATCAGCTGAGTGGTGCGGCGCGACGTTGCCGGCGGGTGCCACGTTGGTGGCCACGAGCCTCCGCCCTGCGCCCGCAGACCCTAGAGTCGTCTGCGGCGGTGGTGCTAGCAGCGCATGCGTTAACAATAACATGAAGGACGTTGGAATAAACGTGAATATGACAGGAAAGCGATATGAATGAAAGGAAAACTCATACTATGCCGATTGCCGATCCCTAGATAATACGGAGAAGGTAAGGCAGATAAATAAAAATTTAGGTACCTAAGCCAAAGACATTACCAAAAATGAGTAAGAGTCATGTGACTGTCCAAAATAGTACTATGTCCATGGATACATTACAATGGGAATCAATACTAGGTCAACAAATCAACTCATAACCAACACTATAGTTAAAACTAAGCTTTCTTATCAATATAGTTTTGAAATCATCGAAATCGGTCCATCCGTTGCGATTTTTTAATACATTTTATATAATGTGCGGCATGTGCGTGTGACGTTGCGCGGGGCCGTCGGATTGAAGACGCGCTGTACCAGCGCCGGTCGCGCCGGTTCGCGCCCGGCCCGCGCTGCCGTTCATTACAAAGCGCGCGCGGGGTAAATGACGTCACGGCAACCGCGCGCAAACATCCCTAGTAATTTGATCACAGCTTCGTAAATTTTTGTCGTAGACCAAAAATTTTTGCACTGTCAGTTATGGATTTCTTAGCTCTATACATCTGCGTTCCCAACTAAATTCGTTACGGAAACCCATTCAGTGGTTTACGGAAAATAATGTTGATAACATGTCATCTTCTCATCTTCTAGTGAATAAGTTACGACTTCTATGTATTTAATAAATGAATTGTCAAATGGCAAGTGCGATAACATATGTGTGAATGTCGCTACATTTAGTCGTACACGGACCAATTTTTGTATGTTAGAAGGTATCATATCTTCTAAAAATAAATAAATGACCTTAACCCTCATTTAGTAAAAGACGAGACACAGATAGGTATTTTGTTCCGAGAATAAGATTTCCTTTATTTAAATAAGGACAAAGCTTTCAGCTGATTGGACCATCAAGGCAATATCCTGCGCCGGATTGAACCCATTTTTCTTAATAATCTCTAAGAAATTGACAACAGAAATTAATAGCGCGTTTTAAAATGTATTTTATGGATTAATGAGAATGTCAGAACCAGTTCTAGGAAGGAATTGTTGGTGGTAGAGCCAGACTGTAGATAATTGGCCTGGCTTGACCGGGGTAATACCACCCTCTCACAGAAGATCGGCGTAAAGTTCGTACGATGAGTGAGAGAACTGAGGGCCTACTCTTTTACAAACGAAAACGAAACTTCGGACGAAATTCGCGTATTTCATAGTACGTTTCTCATTAATTCCGACATTTCTTACGAACGAAAATTGTTTGACGTTTAGATTCGACGACGACGAAGACGTCAAACAATTTTCGTTCGTAAAAAAGTCGGAATCAATGAGAAACGTAGTAGGAAATACGGGAATTTCGTCCGAAATTTCGTTTTCGTTTGTAAAAGAGTAGGCCCTCTGAAAGCCCAACCCCCACTTTCCATCTCTCAGTTCCGTTCCCCTTTAGGTCGGCAACGTGCGAGCAATTCTTTTGATATTTCAAGCATCAATAAGCTACGGTAACTGCTTAACATCAGGCGGGCCGTACGCTTATTTGCAACCTCAGTCCTATAAAAAAAATATAACGCGTTTTAAGATGTACTTGATGAGAATGTCACAACTAGTTCCAGGGGCCCTACCACCACCTCTTATAGCAGTATTGTTTTAACGTTTCAACGACTTTTTGTGCAATGAAATTTCTTAGTATCATGACAATAAGGTACGTCATTGCACAAAAAGTCGCTGAAACGTTAAAACAATACTGCTATATGAGGTGTTGGTAGGGACCCAGGAAGGAATGAAAATGTGTTTATAAAAGATAAGTTTGTGGTAAATGCTGCGTGTAAAGTTCCGCCTAGATTCAAGTTAATTAATCACTTTAGTTTATAATAGTTTCAAGAATGGTGACCGCTTGGCGCAGTGGTTCGATCATTGGCCACTCGGCTCACTGCATCGGGTTGCGGGTTCGATTCCCGCCAGAGCCAAAATTCAAAACGGCCTTTTCGTAATTTGCCCTGGGGGGGCGCACAGTGGCCGGATTTCGGGGCTTCCCTTTCATAGGATTTTTGAAAATTAAAATGTGTGTTTTGGTACATTTAAGTACACAGCCTCGTTGATAACATCGTAACATTAAATTATCTAGTAGTCACGGATTTTTTATTAGCTATTAACACCATGAAATATGGATTTTTAGATTTCAGATGTATGGAAATGGAATTTGTTTTCCTTATAACTTTTTTGTGTTTCGAGTTGTAAAGCTGAAACTTTTATGTATTGTTACTGAGTTAGTAACCAAGCCATATGACCTTTGACCTTGACCCGGGACGGTCCTATTCAAGAGATATGAATTTTTGAAAAATGACTGTTTGGTGACATTTATTCAGGCAATTTATGTTCAAATAATGAGTGTAACAAGCCTTTTTATGTGAATTATTGTTACTGAATCAACTCTACTACTACGACTAGATTGACCTGGACTAAGAAAATCCCCGTTATAAACATAAAAATAAAATAAAACACATTTTTTATGACTAATATTCAATATTCCATTGAGTTACACATAAGTAGTAAAAAACCTACACATTTTGACTAGGTAGGTAGCAGTTGTCACTACCTGCCCCCATTGTCTATTGTTTGTTCCACACACAGGTGTCACCAAATGTCAGGTTTCACTAATTAGGGGTATTAGGGGTTAAGGATCGTCTAATCATTGTGTTGTTATTGTAGGTGAATGTTTGGCATACAAGATTCCTGGAAATATTTATTGTTTGTTCCATACACAGATGTCACCAGATGTTTCGGTTTCACCAATTAGGGGTATTAGGGATTAAATATTATAGATAGATATATAACTCTTTATTAATCCACCACTAGAAAAAAAATACATTAACTATAACATAAATTACATAGAAAGTGGAAAATGGGCGGCCTTATTACCTAACTAATAGTGCTCTCTGCCAGGCAACCTTAGGATGGAGAGGATCTAAAGAAAAATATTACGGGATAATAATAATATAATCTAATTATTGTGTTGTTATTGTAGGTGAATATTATACAATATAAAACAATGATTCTTGGAAATGGTAAAGAAATTCTAAAGTACAAAATTAATTTTATGACTAAAATCACATAAATCACAAAATAACTAAAATCATAAATTTCCTACATCAACAAACTCTAAATTTTCTTCATCAGAACTAGAAGTGATCACAATTTGGCTTCATCTGATAGTTGTTTATGGTGAAGTTTACTTATCTTAGGTCTAAAACTTGATAAGAATGGGTCAGAAGACATTAATAAATTGTGGATAATATCCTCATTTGTTGCGATTCTGCTGAATTTACGCGTGTGGAACGCTCTAAAATTTTTAATATATTTATTGCGTGCTTCAGAGGCCTCTTCAGGGAGTTTACCGATTGGGATAGTTATTCTGCTTAATTATATCAGCAACATGCATGAGTAGTTTTTGTACGCTAGAGGGCATATACTACCATGCATATAGCTCGACATATTAATGAGCTGTTGCAGCACAATATTGCCGGAACTTTTCCACGTCTATAAACTCTCCACAAGAGACTACCTGAAGAATAACTGCAAATCTTCTGACCAGCTCTTCATCAACACCCGTTATCTATGCAGTTGCTTCGGGATTTTCAAAAAATCTTCGTGCTGTGTTCCCATCATTTATAGTACCTGCACCTTGTTTAACTATGTCCACGTTGAGACCCGTTTCATACCGAAAAATTTCTTGGATAGTTTTCTTTTAAGTTATAAACAATATGTTCGTTTCAAGAATCTTGCTTCATAAATACAAAATCGTCGAGATTTTCAAACCAGACTATCCATACTGAACAAGTCAAAATTGTTAAAGGAGAACATTTAGGATACGAAGTAGTTATTATAAGTGAAACGAAATAAAGGTACTCTCGGCATTTATACTGCTTTCATTTAGAACCCTAAGTAATTTCCAGGAATCTTGTATGACAAACATTCACCTACAATACAACACAATAATTAGACTTAATATTTAATCCCTAATACCCCTAATTAGTGAAACCTGACATTTGGTGACACCTGTGTGTGGAACAAACAATAGACAATGGGAGCAGGTAGTGACAACTGCTACCTACCTAGTCAAAATGTGTAGGTTTTGTACGACTTATGTGTAATATTGAATATTAGTCATAAAAATGGGTTTTATTTTATTTTTTTGTATTATAACAGGAATTTTCTTAGTCCAGGTCAATCTAGTCGTAGTAGTAGAGTTGATTCAGTAACAATAATTCACATAAAAAGGCTTGTTACACTCATTATTTGAACATAAATTGCCTGAATAAATGTCACCAAACAGTCATTTTTCAAAAATTCATATCTCTTGAATAGGACCGTCCCGGGTCAAGGTCAAAGGTCATATGGCTTGCTTACTAACTCAGTAACAATACATAAAAGTTTCAGCTTTACAACTCGAAACACAAAAAAGTTATAAGGAAAACAAATTCCATTTCCATACATTTGAAATCTAAAAATCCGTATTTCATGGCGTTAATAGCTAATAAAAAATCCATGACTACTAGATAATTTAATGTTACGATGTTATCAACGAGACTGTGTACTTAAATGTACCAAAAAACTCATTTTTATTTTCAAAAATCCTATGAAAGGGAAGCCCCGAAATCTGGCCACTGTGGGGCGGGGGGGTTACTTTGAAATACGAAACGAAAGCTTCGGCTGACGGATCGGGCGATTTCCTACTCCGAAAGTGTTACGGATCCGAAGTACGGATTCGATAATCATGATTTTTGACGTTTCTTACGATCAAAACTATGTCAAACGCTGAAATCGTAGATGTCAAATAACTTTCAGAGTAGGATCCACGAAAGAAGAAACGTCAAATCACGATCATCGAATCCGTCCTTCGGATCCGTTCGCCCGATCCGTCAGCTAAAGCCTTCGTTTTGTTTTTCAAAGTAACGCCCCTGGTCTGGGTGCCACTGCGATCGCTCCCACTTCATTGTATGGTAGCCATAGTATTGCTTAGTTTGGGACGATACAGTTGGTGTGTAAGTCTGTCGATATTTATTTAATAGGTAGATAGAAAGATTTGTTTATGTTTTTAATCGTGTGCGTATTCTTCATTGATTGCGTTTAGGTGTCATCAAAAAGAGGTAAGGACACCAGAAGGGCTAGACAAGTGGCCGACGTCTACAAGCGTTCCTTCAACTCGCTACGCTTCATGTATGGAAATGACATAAGTCACGTGATCTACATAGCAACTTGTTGTTGATTTACATAGCGACGTTTGACATTTCCATATATTGTGAAGTCTATTCTATTCGATTAGCGTTCATGCCACTTGTCTAGGGGGGCTGCACGCCAGCATAAGCTAAGCTCTGTTAATTACCGGTATCAATAATAAAGAGAGCTCAACTAATGTTGGAAATTTTCCCTTAGACGTGCAGGCGACCGTACATTCGATAACTCCAAACGTAGCTGCAAACTAAACCCTTGAAGACACTATAAACTCCCAACAACCCATTATGAACCTTCGCAACTTTGAAACAAATTAGTAATTTGCATAAACGTGAACCGCTGCTCAATTAGTATTTGAACTATAATAACATGCTGCGCGTACACTTTAATTTGTAGAGGCGAGCACAAAGCCGATCCGTGAAGTTTGTTGAATCCTGTTCTCTATATGCATGTAGAGTGCTTTGATGAACCATAAGCGACTTTACTTTAAACGACTAAAGGTATATGACCTCTTTTTTGTACACCGATTGGCGTTTGAGCGTATGAAGGTCCGGGTTTGAGCGGGGAATCCCGAAGGTATTTTGCAGGTAGCATTTTTCTGACATATTTTTCTCTTGACATAAGTATGGTCCTAGGGGGCCATCCATAAATTACGTCACATGAATTTCATGATTTTTAGACCCCCCCTTGTCACAGCTGGTCACATTTGCGAGCCTCCTCCCCTCCCTGTGTGACGTCACATATTTTTACAATTTTCAGAAATTTTAAAAATTTTTCGTTAACGGTTCAACATATTTAAATGTGACGTCACTTAACTTAAGACCCCTCCCCCCCTTGTCACACAATGTGACATTTCGTCAACCCCCTCCCCCACCCCTTTACGTGTGACGTAATTTATGGATGGCCCCTAGTCTATCCATTGGCGGCGCGGGCGTCTTCATCAGGCGCATGCCTCGCGCGAGCACTCAGTTTTGACGTCGGAACGCATAGACGTTATGTCATAATATGAGTGCTCGGGTGAGGCATGCGCGCCATATAGACACATCTATTTAGTAGTTTAGAGTTTAGACTAGCTGTGCCCACGAATTTGTATGTACGCATGGCATTTAGGGCCATAACACACCGGGACGTCATGCCGACGTCGCCGGCTACGTATCCAAAAAAATTGTATTGAGGGCGACGTCGCCAGTCCGCAGCCCGGTGTGTGTCATACATTTCAATACGAATTAGTTGGCTACGGTGGCTGGCGACGTCGCCATGGCTACCCGGTGTGTTATGGCCCTTAACAAAAATTATTGTTAATGTCTACCTAATAAAAGCCTAGCCTAAGTTACTTCTTTTAATATCGGCTATCTTCCAGTAAAAGTCCCGTTAAAATCGGTCCAGGCGTTTCGGAAATTAGACGGAACAAACAGACAAAAAAATCATTTTTTTGTTAAAAGTACCCTATACACTTTCATATTGCTTTTGTAAAAAGCTATTATTTTGACATTGTAAACAGACGCTTCTATTTTATTTATTAGTATAGATTAGGTTAGGTGACCTCAAAGTTATTACGTTCATGGGTGACCTAGACTAGGTAGGTTACCTAGTCTATGGGTGATAAAATGTCACAATGATGTCACAAAAGTACATTTAATATTACTTAAGTGTCACTCAACATTACACTACTTATCACGAACGTAAATACATACCTGGACTGTTCACTACTGCACAAAAAACGGCCGAGCGAGCGGCCCCAGTTGGGACCGTGTCCCTCTCACTCCGAGTTGCCATGCCAAAATAATATTATTGTTGCGTAGTGATTAGTGGTTTTTAAATCAAGCACATAAATTAATTTATTATTTATCGTGACTATTGTTTCATCATATAAACAATAGTCGCAATAAATAATAATTGAATTCATTTTAAAAATAAAAGTCGTCGGATAAAAGTCGTGACGTTATATAAAAAAAATGAATTCATATATAATATTTATATTATATATGAATTCATTTTTTTTTTAAATTTGAGTGATTGGTAGTTTTTAAATCAAGCAAATAAATCAATTTATTATGTATCGTGACTGTTGTTTTATCATATAAACAATAGTCACGATAGATAATAAATTAATTTATTTGCTTGATTTAAAAACTAACAATCACTACCCAACGATAATATTATTTTGGCAAGGCAACTCGGAGTGAGAGGGACACGGTCCCAACTGGGGCCTCTCGCTCGGCTCGTTTTTCTGTCTACAGAATTGTCAAGGTATAATAGACCTTAAACCAGGAGAATAAAGTTGAATTTCTTCTTAACCAAAAACTCAACTGGTTTATCCTGTAGTAATAAAAGATCCTTGCTACTTATCTAATTTGTGACATTAGGTCTAATTAAAATCAAAGCTAATTTAGCTTTATTTTATATTAGCCTTTATCGTGCGGCATTTCACAGTAACATATTAAACAATTAAATTTTCCCAGAGAAAGGAGTCATGATTTGTGTTCCAACATCTTCAAATTAGGAACGTGAATTACTAACTTTGAATTAATAACATTTCGTCGAACTGGTTGCCGTGATTTTCATTTGATTTCACGGTTGCTGCGCAGGGGTCTTTAACGAACCATATTGTTGTTCTTAATACAAAATTACATTTAAGACGATACAAGAAAAAAATGAATTTTAGTTTCGGGGTGTGGCTAGCGTCGCGTGAGCTGCCGAAGGATATATCCCTCTCGCTTAGCTAGGACAGAACAGCTATGGAGTAGACTATAGTATAGTTATTTTTTGAAGGAACAATATTGTTTAATTCGTACAATTAAAATAATATGTCCCAGTGCACCTTTTAAAATAGATGAAATGGATGAAAATATTCAAATATATTTTTTTCGTTTTATATGGGATGTTTATGTCGAGTGTATTTGAAAAAAATAATTTAATTTCTATGTTGTTTTTATTGCTGAAGACAAAGTAAGTCAAAAGAAGACAAACGATACCTATAATATGCTGATAGATACGTATAACAATATTTCGATCGTATAATAGCCTATAACCAGCGGACGATCCAGACGCGTCCAACGATATCTCATTAGTCAAATTATTATGATAAAAATAGTTTGGACGTTATACGGGAGCAGATGAACATACATACATATCGGTCAAAATCATACCCCTCCGCCCACCGTAGTCGGGTAAAAATGTACATACTCTGTGTCAGTGACTGACTGCCGGATATGAGTATCTTTTTCATGTTTCGTAGGCAAAGGAATACTTTGGTACTTAACTTCGATGCCGATCATGAAGTCATCAGCGGTGTCATAATATTTTTTTTTACCATATTTAATATTTTTTTAAATTTAATTTTCAGTTTTTATTAATTTTATTGATTTAACCATGCATTTATTTTTTGTTTATCTTTTTATCTTTATTTTTTTATCTATCAAAATCACCCTTAGACTGGTTACCGCCACAGGTGACAAGAGGGCAGGCTCTTTCCTTGCTCAAAAAATTAGCTTGACAACAGGAACAGCTTGAATACAGGGAGGACATGCAGCCAGTATCCCACGCGGACGGTATTTGTTTAATTAGGGGTAGGTTTTTATTTTATTGTATTTTATTTTAATTTATGTTATATTATATTGTATTTTAATGATAAAACATGAAAAATAAAAATAAATATATATATATTTTTAATTTAATTTTACTTTTATTTATTGTTTTATATTTATTGTGAAATTATAATAATTTTAATAATCAATATTGGACTATGTCTGAAACAAATACATTGAATTGAATAATTTAAATACAAAAATTATCACATTAACTCGTTAAATCACGGTTTACACCCGCTAGAACGAAAAAGATCCTAACATGGTAGGTAGGACCTGAGGGTTGGCCAGTTAATTAGTTAAAATACACTATATTTATTTCAAGAAAACATTCATAAGATCTGAAGGCGTCGGACTCGCACATAAAGGGTTCCGTACCACCGTAGAATAAACACATCAAAAATATCAAGTTTGAGACTTGATATTTATTTTTAAATGTTATTATATTTTTAGTATTTGTTCTGCACCGGCAACAGAAATACACATTCAGTGAAAATTTCAACTCTCTACCTGTTACGGTTCGTGAGATACAGCCCGCGCTGACAGACGGACAGACAGACAGACGGACAGCGTAGGCCTAGTAATAGGGTCCCGTTAGCACCCTTTGGAACCCTAAAAAGTAGCCTATGTTCTCCGCCAAGACCCAGTCTATCTCCATACCAAAATTCATCAACATTGGTTCAGCGGTTTAGCCGTGAAAAGGTAACAGACAGAGTTACTTTCGTTTATAATATAATAGATTGAATAGGACGGACAAACATTTTCTTATCCATATCTGTAATGTTATTTTTTACGATAATTTATTGATGTATGATATATTTATTACTTGCCCATCCATACCTACAACAAACGCAATAAAGCGACTCCATTGTTTTGACAAGCAATGTATTCCCACTGTCGGCCCAAGACCATGCTGCAAGTATATAACAGTAAGCGAAATAGGGAGTTTTTACAGAAATGACACGAATAACTATGAAATGACAAGAGATGACACAAAATGACAAGAGATGACACAAAATGACAAGAGATGAAAAGAAATTACACAAGACAAGGAAAAGCAAACGAAAATCACGCTGCAGTGCAGGTCGTAGGTTCGATTCCTGCCCAGGACATGCATTTGTGTGCATGAACATGTCCGCATGTCCCGAGTCTAGGTGTAATTAAGTGTATATTTAGTTTGTATTTACAAACAAAAAGTAGTATATGTAGTAATATCAGTTATCTGGTTTCCATAGTACAAGCTCTGCTTAGTTTGGGATCAGGTAGTCATGTGTAAAATAATTTCCATGGATATTTATTTATTTATCATAGGCGTCGGCGGACTGTAAATACTGTACTGTACCTGTAATGTGGCACGACCGTAATATTTTTTCGTAATATTTTTTAAAAAATCCTTCACAGGTCCGACGTCGAACAAGTCCGACTGGACACTGACAATACAAAGTTAGAGAGAGACATGGTTAGTTCAAGTACTTAAAATGTGAGATGGCGATATTGTGCGCGCGCTCGGAAATAAACAACGTAAGCGCCAAACCACATTTTCTTGAATTAAAAAAAAACTACTTCATGAATTAAAATATGGTTGAAGGGTAGTTTAGATATCATTATTTGCTATGTTTTAGAAATAATTTCGTGATCTAAATCGTAAAAACATCGTGGTAGCAAGGAAAATTGTAAATAATTAGAGCTCATTTCATATTTTTTTTTTATCGAGAAAATTTCATCAAATCGTGATTTGGATTTAAAGATACTCATGATAATATAGTCAAAAATCATACATCTAAATATAAGATTCCTAGTCCACATACTTACTTAAAGAAAAAGTAGAATAGAAAATCAACCAAATTTCGAACCCTCATCTTAATTTGACAAGCGGTTTCTGGAATTTCTGATAAGTACTTCATAGGCACCAGCCCACCTAGCCAAGTGGCTTCGTCTGCGAGCGTTTCTACAAATCGCTACGCTTAAATGTATGGGAATGACATTACAAGTCGATAAGTAGATCACGTCTCACGTGACTTATGTAATTTCCATACATGAAGCGTAGCGATTTGTAGAAACGCTTTTCGACGAAGCCACCTGGCTAGGGGGGCTGGTCTGCTAATTTAATAAAGATTAATGTTCACTTTTATTCTTTACTAGCTGTGCCCCGCGGCTTCGCCCGCGTGGAAATTGATGTATAAGATTAGCATGTCTTATTCCAGAGCCTACACTACCTACGTTTCAAATTTCATTAAAATCGGTTTAGTAGTTATGGAGATACGTGATAAAAAATATTCACACACACACACTTACTTTCGCATTTATAATATTAGTAGGATAGGATTGTTACTTAGCTGTGTCCGCAACTTCATACGATAGACTACATCCATTTCTAATTAATTTCCGCACAGATTTCATACTTTATTGCTTGGAAATTAAACTCAATTCTCAGATACAATTTCAGAGAAGGCGAATGATTTTCAAATAGTTACGCTACAACAACGGGGTGACAGATGAAACCCTTTGCTGCCCTCATGTTTATGAAGGCTTGCGAAGTTATTTACGACGGTGACTGCGCTATTCTGCGATCGCATTGTCGCAGTTGCGACAACTAGGTCAAGGAAATTGTCGCAGATTTTAATAAAAACCGGCCAAGTGCGTGTCGGACTCGCACATAAAGGGTTCCGTACTACTGTAGAATAAAAACGTCAAAAACATAAAGTTTCTTGTATGGGGACCCTAAATATTTTTAAATATTATTATATTTTTAATATTTGTTGTTGTAGCGACAACAGAAATACACATTCTGGTAAAATTTCAAGACTCTACCTATTACGGTTCGTGAGATACAGCCCGCTGACAGACGGATAGACGGACAAACGGACGGACAGCGTAGGTTTAGTAATGGGGTCCTGTTGGCACCTTTTGTGTGCGGAACCCTAAAAACGAATGAAGTGTACCATGTAACAATCTATACAAATAAATAAAAATGAAGTGTCTGTTTGTAGTGTCAAAATAACAGCTTTTTTCTTCATGCATTATGAAAGTACTTAAGTATATACGGTACTAATAACAAAAACACAATTCTTAATTTTTTTGTCTGTCTAGATGTTTGTTCCGGGTAATCTCCGAAACGGCTGGACTGATTTGACGGGACTTTCACTGGCAGATAGCCGATGCTATAAGGAGTAATTTAGGCTACTTGTATTTTAGAAAAAAATATGGATCCGCATTCAATTCCACGCGGGCTTAAACGCGGGTAGGTAATCTTTTTCTAAAATTATGGCGTACGAAATCACAGGCACAGCTAGTTCATAATAAATTCTGGGTTTATATATAGTGACCACTTAAAACCTCCACCACCACCACTAAGGCGGAGGACATTGTGGAGCACGTGCGTCAGAAGCTCAAGCTCAAGCTCGCGCCGAGGGTGCAGCTGTTGGAGTCGCGCCGAGGGTGCAGCTGTTGGAGTCGCGCCGAGGGTGCAGCTGTTGGAGTCGCGCCGAGGGTGCAGCTGTTGGAGTCGCGCCGAGGGTGCAGCTGTTGGAGTCGCGCCGCAACGTCAATTTTAAGTCGTTTGTGGTGCGATTACCCACATGTCATCTGCACCTCGTCATGGAGGAGAACTTCTGGCCGATTGGAGTGGCGTTTCGTCGCTTCCGGGGAAAAGTGCCACTTGAACGTACAGTGACGTGTACTTAATTTATAAGTTATTTTTTAATATAATATGTATGTTAGTCAATGGCGGCGTCTTCATGAGGCGCATGCCTCGCGCGAGCACTCACTTTTGACGTCGGAACGCATAGACGTAATGTTATAATATGAGTGCTCGGGTGAGGCATGCGCGCCATATGGACACATCTAATGGCGGCATCTTCATCAGGCGCATGCCTCGCGCGAGCACTCACTTTTGACGTCGGAACGCATAGACGTAATGTCATAATATGAGTGCTCGGGTGAGGCATGCGCGCCATATGGACACATCTATTTATAATATGGGCCATCGTTGCCTGAATTAAATGGTTATTATTATTAAAGCAATCCTAAGGAAAGACGCAGTCACTGAATTCTCAGAGACAACAAGAAGCCGGTTTGTTAAATAAATTTATGTTGTAGTGCGAACATTTTGCTGTGGTTTTCTCGGGAGAGTACATTTAGTATTCTGTCCTTGTTTCAGCTGAAACTTATTTTGTGTTATTGTTTTAATAAAAATGCGAATTTTCTACGAAAACGCTCAGTGAATGTCGTCACGTTACTTACATATGTCAGAAACATAATGCTATATCTAACGCCAACCTATAAGCTACCTTTTTTATGTCGCCAAACTTACACACCAACTGTATGGTCCCAAACTAAGCAAATCTTGTACTATAGGTACCGTGCAATGGACTGGGGGCAATCCCAGTGACACCCTGACCAGGGCAAATTATGAAAAGGCCGTTTCCGAAATTTGCTTCTGGCGGGAATCGAACCCGCAACCACCCGATGCAGTAATCCCAGCAACCTACGCCCGAACTCGAAATTACAGCAAATACATGTACCTATGACCCACACCAGCTACTTTGGCCACGTCAGCCGAAGACAACCGGATTATATGTATTGAGAAAATAGTAACGAAGATAGAGGGGAAAAGGCTACGGGGTCGTACTCTTGCCGGATCTTCTCAGCGAGGTCGCGTTACGATCCGGTGGTAATTTTTGACCCCGCTCGCTCAAAAGACAGCAGCCCAAGCCGAGGCCGTGCCCAATGTGGCGCCCTTGAGCCAGCTGTCCCCCTGCCCTTACGGCTGGAGCCGCACTTTGTGCGCTCGCCCTCTGACCGGTGAAGTTGTTAAGGCCACTCTGGCCAACAACGTATAGTCATTTATAAAAAAAAAAAAAAAAACCCCGCCGGTTTTCTTTATAACACTGAGATGGCAAACAAGCGTACGGCCCGCCTGATGTCAAGCAGTTACTGTAGCCTATAGATGCTTGCAATACGAAAGGCATTGCTCGTACGTTGCCAACCTGAAAAGGAGTGGAGCACAGCTAGTTCATAATGAAGCCTTTCAGCAGGCATAAAACAAAATGTAAATTGTTAAAATACGAAAATAATCTTCTCTAGACATTTTGGACCGTAACTAATGGAGGTACAATCTAATGGATGCCAATATTGTGCTCGTTTTATTTATTGTGTAAGCTTCGAAGGCATGGGCATATCGACGGGAGGGGATGGGGCAGCTGTTCAAAAAATAAAAACCGGCCAAGTGCGTGTCGGACTCGCACATAAAGGGTTCCGTACATTGCTTCGATGTTCCGTACCACCGTAGAGTAAAAACGTCAAAAATATCAAGTTTCTTGTATGCGGACCCCTTTATTTTTAAATTTTATTTTATTTTTAGTATTTGTTGTTGTAGCGGCAACAGAAATACACATTCTGTGAAAATTTCAAGCCTCTACCTATTACGGTTCGTGAGATACAGCCCGCTGGCAGTCGGACAGTGTAGGCTAAGTAATAGCGTCCCGCTGACACCCTTTGGGTACGGAACGCTAAAAACGTACGATAAGCAAGATAAGTTGATGAACATTCTCAGTTCTTCAAATCAGTAATACTCTTTGTTTTACAAACGTTGATCATCTCTTTTAAACTCAATAATAGCAACACATTTAAATATTGTTTATTGATCCAAAATAAAAGTGTGCAAGTAATTTTAAAAACTGACAATGTTCAACGACTAACGTTGCTGACCGTACTTACATGTTTTAAATGCGTTCAACTGTTTGGAACAGCTCTGACCGTTTTATGTCCATTTAAGTTTAACATCGTATGTCCTGTTATGTAAAGTTTTGCAACTAGCTATGCGAAGTCTCGTAACAAGTGTATTCCAAGGAGATAGCGCTGCTGCGCTAACCGAAGTAGACTCGGGCGTAATAACTTTTAAAACAACGAAAGGAATGACGACACTGCACTGGTATCTCTTACTCTTGCTTCATTCATTATCATATATAGAGGTGTATCTACAAAACCAAACGGAAATGGGTTTCAGAATAGTCATAGCTAACAACCCAGTGCTATATAAGTGAAATTTATGAATACTCAAAAAACATCTTAAAGTTTAATTGTGAACGAGGATTGCCACCTTTTTTTAGTGTGAATATCTTGGTCTGGCACAATTATTATTATTTTGTAAATATATTTATTATATAGGTAGTAAGAAGGTAGGTAAATTTATTCTTATGAAAATAATTTGTATACTTTATAGGTAGTATATATTTTTTTCTTTTGTCAAATAACTTTATCCTGTAAGGTTTACAGATGAAATATAGTACTGGTAAATTGGACCATGCTTAATGCACATAAATATATGCTAGAACCATGTCTTTCCCAAAAAATATGGTATTTGGTGGTGTATGATAATATAATAAGCATGGCAACCCTAATGGGATGTGTTATAAGTTGAATGTAGAATGTTGCTGCTATTATATTTTCATCATTGCTATGTAGTGTGCGTAAACAATTTACCCACAGTAAACAAATTAGTATCATAACAAGCATACAAAAATCAGTAAAATAAACAGATAAGTAATGGTAATGTTTACCTGTATTTACCTTTATTTGAACTAGGTATAAAGTAAGGTTAAGAGCTAAAAACTGGATTGAGAAATCATCAAGACGCCAAGAGTAGAATTCGGGTCCAGATGTTTAGTAAAACGATATTTCTGTTTTATTTATTTACTGGAATATGCTGATGTGTTAGAAGTGATCTAGGATTGACTGAGTGTAAATTATAAAATAAGAACGGTCATATACATAATTTATGCTCTAACCTAACCGCTACTGCATCATGCAAATAATACTTAATTAAGTTAGAAGCCTAAAAGTACGAGTTCGCTCAACGCGGCAGACAGCAGACGTCAGGCGGTCTCATAGAAATTGTAATGCCGTCTGCCGTCGCGGCACATGCCATCGCCACAATTTGTATGAGACCGACTGGCGTCTGCTGTCTGCCGCGTTCGTCGGAATCGTACCTTTAAGTGAATAAAAAGTTTATTTAAGACCGTACAGGCACCTAACGAGGCAAGTTTGGAGGCTATCTCCTCTTAGACGAGTGGAGTAAAAATTATGAAAAAAATATCACCGTTGAGCCCTCATCTTTAAAAAATAAGCAGGAAAAAAGTGCTACATGCTCTTTTACTATGAGAAAATAAAAACATAGTGAAGCTGTTTTCGTCTTAAAGTTTCTATCTCCTTCTAAACGGCTTGGAATTTTTAATTATTTTTTTCACCAAAAGATGGAGAAAGATAACACCTAAAAAAATTAGTTCTATTTTGGTGCTGCAATAGTTTTTCACGTCACAATTAATGATTTTCGATATTTTCGCAATAAAAATGGGCGGGGCTAGTGCGCTCTCGACCAATCCAGACGGCCAAAACGCTCGGCCGGGAAGCGGGGCCTTAAAAAATGTTATTGGTATGTCTCTAAAGCCCACAATATGTGACAACATATCACCGATAGCAGATAGCACTGATAGAAGAATAAAACCGAATAAAACCTTTTTCATTTTATAAATATCTATTATTATTATTCTAAATGACCGGGTAACTATGCGCGTGCGATTGCCCTTCGTGCGAATACAAGATCATATAACCGGTCATCGACAATCGCGTGTTGTGACGACGCAAATGGTCAACAAAAGTTGTTTTCTTTCTTTTCAGTATATACAGTAAATTTGTATGGAAATGCGATTGATTTACACGCAAATAAGTTCCGTGCGATTGCTCTACATGAAATTGCCGTACGCGCGATTTCCTTCCGCGCGATTGCCCGTTGCGCCATTGCCATTTTGTGCGATTGCCCTTTGCGCGACTTCCCTACGCGCGATTGCCCTACGTGCTTAGACTAGGTGCTAAGACTATACTAATAATCCGCATCCCTGTGGCCCGATTCACGTAACCAAAACCGTAACGCCTATATCGCTACGTTATCGTAACGGTTTTGGTTACTTGAATCAGGCTACAGATTGTAGAATTTCGCAATTTTATAATATAAAGTAGCAAATTAATACATCATCATAACATTCGTGTAAGTTAGTAGCATAATCGGGTCACAATAAACTTTGAACTTGTTAAAACTTGCACATGTACGTGCTACGTACGTGCGTACGCGAATAAAGTTGAATTTTCACAAATGCAATATTAGCTTAGCACCCCTGCTAAGCTAACCTACCCAAAACCGAAAAACATGGCAAGGGGTATATGAGACAAAATAGTTTGGGGACCTCTGAACTAGACGCTAGCTGTTGTGTTACTATGTAATTAATACTACGTGAATATTGATATTTAGGGTTTCGTACCCAAAGGGGTACCAACGGGACCCTATTACTAAGCCTACGCTGTCCGTCCGTCTGTCCGTCTGTCCGTCTGTCCGTCTGTCCGTCTGTCCGTCTCTGTCCGTCTGTCCGTCTGTCCGTCTGTCCGCCTGTCAGCGGGCTGTATCTCACGAACCGTACTAGGTAGAGACTTGAAATCACAGAATGAGTATTTTACAGAATGTATATTTCTGTTGCTGCTACAACAACAAATAATAAAAATTAAGTTAAATTTAAAAATAAAGAGGGTCCCCATGCAAGAAACTTAATATTTCTGACGTTTTTATTTTACGGTGGTACGGAACCCTTCATGTGCGAGTCCGACACGCACTTGAACGGTTTTTTTAAATTATATTGACCACAAATTTCTAACGCGTTAAGTTAACAGTTACCTATCGCTTTAAAGGAGCGGGTATACATGAATGTACAGAACTATCCACTTTATAAAGCGAAGTTCGCTCCATTTAATACCAATAACCAACAAAAAATATTAAGTGTGCATCGAGCTGCCGAGAGTGGATCTTGTGTTTATGATCACAAGCCGTGATGTTTTTTAAAGAAATATTTTTAATATTTTTTTACTGGTACAATAAGTTATGTTAGAAGTGACCTTGGATTGGATGAGGGTGAGTAACTATATATTTACTGTCATTTCTTATTATAAACTAGCTTTTGCTCGCGACTTCGTCCGCGCAGAATTTGAATTTAAAAAATTCGGATCTCTGATCCCGGATCTCGTTTTCCGGATATCCCGGATCCCGTATCCCCCGATCTCGAACCTAAACACCAATTTTCATCATTCTAACTTTAAAAATGACGAACTTCCATTCAAACTTTCATTCCCTATTTAACGCCCTTAGGGGTTGAATTTCAAAAAATCCTTTCTTAGTACACCTCGACCCCTCAAGACAAACACACCCTCCAAATTTTAAGTCCCTACGACCAGCGGTTTAGGCTGTGCGTTGTCTGTCAGTGAGTAAATGAATGAGTCAGAACTTTGACTCTTACATGAAAAAAATTACTGGTACAATAAGTTATCTTAGAAGTGACCTTGGATTGGATGAGGGTGAGTAACTATATATTTACTCATCATCATCATCATCATCTCAGCCGAAAGACGTCCACTGCTGGACATAGGCCTCCCCCAAGGTTCGCCACAATGACCGGTCTTGCGCTGCCCGCATCCAGCGGATTCCCGCGACCTTCACCAGGTCGTCGGTCCACCTTGTGGGAGGCCTACCCACGCTACGCTTCCGGTGTAAAGATAGTAAATATATTTACTATCTTTACTTATCATAAACTAGCTTTTGCTCGCGACTTCGTCCGCGAAGAATTTGAATTTTAGGTTTAGGCTGTGCGTTGTCTGTCAGTGAGTGAATGAATGAGTCAGGACTTTGATTCTTATATATTTAGATATGGAAGCAAAGACGGAGGAAGACATGCGACTGTCCAAAACAGTATGTCCTACTAAACGGAACCCATGGACACAGTACAACTCAGTCGTTCGCGGAAAAGAATGATAAAATTAAATCTCTATTGACAGTCGTGTAATAACCTACGTATATAACGTAGGTTATTAAACCATGTGGGGTATCAAATGAAAGAGCTTGATGAGCACATTTCAAAAATATATATATTGTTACCTATAACTCCAAAATAATTAAATAAAAAGTAAGTTTAAAAACTAAAACCCGACTACTGAAAAATCGCGCTCTAAAAAGTATGAAACAAGGAAATATTCTCATCTAGAGGATAGCCGTGGTCCGTGTAGGTCCTTTAGGGCCAAATGGCATATGAACACGGACCACGGCTATCCTCTAGATGAGAATATTTCCTTGTTTCATACTTTTTAGAGCGCGATTTTTCAGTAGTCGGGTTTTAGTTTTTAAACTTACTTTTTATTTAATTATTTTGGAGTTATAGGTAACAATATATATATTTTTGAAATGTGCTCATCAAGCTCTTTCATTTGATACCCCACATGGTTTTATTAAAAAATGTTTTTTTTTTAAATTCATGACATTATGTCCTCTAGAGGGCGCCATATGCAATTTTATGTGACGTCACATAGCCTATAACCAGCGCGCCATTAAGCCGCTTCTAACGATACCTCATTTGTCAAATTACGACAAGTAGTTTGGAAGTTAGGTGGGAACAGACGCACATACATACATACATACATACATATATACATACATACATACATACATACATACATACATACCGGTCAAAATCATAACCCTCCGCCGTAGTCGGGTAAAAAAATATCAATATGGCGCATTGTGGCTCCATTTTAAAATGTGAAAAAAAGTAAGTTTAAAAACTAAAACCCGACTACGGAAAAAACGCGCTCTAAAAAGTATGAAACAAGAAAATATTCTAATCTAGAGGATAGCCGTGGTCCGTGTAGGTCTTTTAGGGCCAAATGGCATATGAACACGGACCACGGCTATCCTCTAGATTAGAATATTTTCTTGTTTCATACTTTTTAGAGCGCGTTTTTTCCGTAGTCGGGTTTTAGTTTTTAAACTTACTTTTTATTTAATTATTTTGGAGTTATAGGTAACAATATATATATTTTTGAAATGTGCTCATCAAGCTCTTTCATTTGATACCCCACACGGTTTCATAAAAAAATGTTTTTTTTTTAGTTCATGACATTATGTCCTCTAGAGGGCGCCATATGCAATTTTATGTGACGTCACATAGCCTATAACCAGCGCGCCATTAAGCCGCTTCTGACGATACCTCATTTGTCAAATTACGACAAGTAGTTTGGAAGTTAGGTGGGAACAGATGCACATACATACATACATACATACATACCGGTCAAAATCATAACGCCTCCGTAGTCGGGTAAAAAAAACTTAAATTGTTACAATATGGGTACCAAATAGAAGGCCTTGATGAGCACATTTCAAAAATATTAATGTATAGGCATAATTTCACATACTTAGTAAGGGTGTACATGCAAAACAAACATTGCAATTTTGGCTGCAAACTATTAATATAAAACATGTCACTAAAATGCATAAAAAATTAAAAAAACACGACTGCCCTGCCAAAAAACGAACTAAAAAATATAAAACAAGTGCAGTGTCATTGCAATCGGGGGACCTCTTAGATTAAAAAGTGTTCCACAGAACGGTCCCGCGACTGCAATGACACTGCACTTGTTTTATACTTTTTAGTTCGTTTTTTTAATATATATTTTTTATACAAATGTGTAATACCAACAAATAACTAAAAAATTACAACAACTTTAAAAAACAAACTACAAATGCCACATACCATGTAAAACAACACAACAGGTGCCTTATAATTATATTTTTAGAACAAGATCGTTTTGTGATTTTCGGAACAAGTTTGCTTAAAATAGCGGTGACGTACCTACAACTCCAAAGATGGGTTGATAGTCCATTACCGACTTATTGGACCTCTAAAAGGGTGCATGTGGATTCATCATAAGGACAAGAAGATCGAAGATTGCGCGAGCGGTTGCAATTTCCCTATGTACGATTGCACTACGCGCGATTACCCTACGTGGGATTACCCTACGCGCGATTGCCCTACGTGTACTTGTCCTACGCACAATTTCCCTACGCGCGTAGGCAAGATCACCTGCTTAACAGTCTGCGCGTACTTGTATATAATGGTAATAATAACGAACGGTCAAGTAAGAATGAATTTATTGATATTTATTATTTAATTTCAGGCGCTTCCTGTACCACAGATGGCATAAACATAATATTTACAAATGTCCGTCGGCAACCATTTCTTACATATACGTATGTAACCACATTATAAAAAAAAGAATATTGATGTCCAAATTGCACATTTGCTTTCGACATTTCAAATACTGCAACGCTCGAGCTGCGTTCAGACTGTAGTAAGCCGACTGCAAAATTGCAGTTTGTATGCAGTTGTACAGCAACTGCAATTTTGCAACCGGCTTGCACTCTGAATGCAGCTCATCAGTCGCACAAAGCTCGATAAATCAATGGCCACTGGGGCAGAAGGGTTCTCTAATTGCGGCCACAAGTTGTCGACATATCGAGGGACAACCCGCCCCAAAGTGGACCGACGATATCAAATGCGTCGTGCAAATGACGTAGGATCATGATATATGGAAATCATAGGAGGTGGCCTATGTCTACCAGTGGAAATACTCTGTCTGTAAATTGTATTTCTTCATTCGCCTTCATTTGTTAGAGTGTATCAGGATTTGTAATCAATAACAGTCTGCGTACCTATAATTATTTCAGAGCAACAGCGGCTATGAGAAACAGCGCTCGTTCGGTTGGTACCCGCCAATACCAGAAATATGCTCCTATGACGAACGAGATCCAATTGTGTGCTGCACAGATTGCAACATCAATGAAAAGTAAGTGACAATAAAAAATGTGTGCTGCACAGATTGCAACATCAATGAAAAGTAAGTGACAATAAAAGACGAATTGTTAATGTAGACGTGTACCTACTCGTATCTCACTATTGCAAAAAAATGCCAAAATTATGCCATTACTGCAAAAAAATGCAATTTGCCTCCATATGTTGTTTGTTGCAGTTTCCGAAATTATGGAGTATTGCCACGGGGTATACTCACAAGCAAAGCTGGTCCAGTAGCATGGAAAAATAAGTTAATTTTAATCCCATATATTTATGTAGGTACGAAAATTAACTATTGTCTTCTCCGCAAAAATGTCGACTATATTGGTGATGATTGTGGATGTGGACGCGTATCGAAAGGAAAATCTAGCAAAATTACGGAGGTTTAGATAAAATCAGTAATATCGCACACCATTAGGGGTTAACTATTCCGGAGAGCCAAAGCACAATTTTATTGACGGGCCCGTTAGCGTGGTTGGCTCGGAGGCGCCTTTCACGCTGCAGGTCGGAGGTTCGATTCCTACCCGGGACATGCATTTGTGTGCATGAACATGTCTGTATGTCCGGAGTCTGGGTGTATATGTATATTAAGTATGTATTTACAAATAAAAAAGTAGTATATGTAGTAATATCAGTTATCTGGTTTCCATAGTACAAGCTCTGCTTAGTTTGGGATCAGGTAACCGTGTGTATAAAAATGTCCCAGGATATTATTATTATTATTATTTGAGAATATTTATGACGTGTTTACAATATCAAAAGATGTATCTCTCTGTTAGCCAGCATACCTACAGAATGCATGGATCAGGCAAACACTTCCCTTATTTTGCTAAATTTCTTATCCAATTTGGCTTGTCCATATGCCGCGCATGCCTTGCCCGAGCACTTATATTATGACATTATGTCTATGCGTTCCGACGTCAATACTGAGTGCCCGGGCGCAGTATGCGCCTGATGTAGACGCAGCCATTTATTATAAGATACTATTTTCAGATATTGTGATAGATGATTGGTTAAGCACGCGTCTTGCGGGCTTAAGGTTCAGGGTTCAAACGCCGGCTCATACCTCTGGATTTTTCAAAATCTATGTTCAAAAAGAAAAACATCGTGAGGAAACCTGTATGTCTTAGAAAATCTAAGAAATTTTCATAAGTCGTGAAATTCATCAACCTGCTCGGGGACACCGTGGAAGATTATTGCCTGAATACCTGCTCTCTGGGTAGGTCCGTGGGCGTGCTCAGGAGTAGGATGTTAAAAGGACTAAATAATTATTTTTATTATTTACTATTTCCAGAATGTTTAGAATACTTTCAAAGTTTACCGTACCCATGTCGAGGAGCAGGAACCTTCCATGTGAACAAAAATTGGATCGCAGACAAAAAGTGCCACAACATAAGCTTGGGTTACTCTTCACCCGTTGGGGGCCGTAAGGTGGAAAGATGGGAGTTTCCTCATATGGTATGTTCTTTATTATTTTTGACTAGATAAAAAAATGGCAGTGATAGCCGATTGGTTAAGCACGCGTCTTGCTGGATTGAGGTCCAGGGTACAAACCAAGGCTCGCTCGCTCACCTCTAGATTTTTCGAAATCTATGTGTGAATCATTTTTTATTAATGGATGTGTGAACCATAACTTTAATATGATTATCCCTGACTTACGGTAAAGGTAAACATCGTGAGGAAAAATCATACCTTTGAACATTACACCCGCATACCCTCCCACAGAAATTCGGCGTATAGCAGCTATTACAGCTGCGGTTCGTACGATGAGTGAGAGAATTGGAACCCCAAACCCCATCCCCTTCCCCTTCCTCCGTCCCACTCCTCTTCAGGTCGGCAGTGGGCGAGCAATGCCTTTGGTATTGCAAGCATCTATAGGCTGGCCGATAGGGCCGAAGAGTTCTCGAGTGGCGGCCGTGCACTGGAAAGCGTAGCGTGGGTAGGCCTCTCAAAAGGACCGACGACCTGGTGAAGGTCGCGGGAATCCGCTGGATGCGGGCAGCGCAAAACCGGTCATTGTGGCGAACCTTGGGGAGGCTTATGTCCAGCAGTGGACGTCCTCCGGTGATGATAATTATGATAGGCTACGGTAACTGCTTAACATCAGGCAGGCAGAAAGCTTGTTAGCCACCTCAGTCCTTTAAAAAAAACAAATTTGTTCCTTTTTAGGGTTCCGTACCAACGGGACCCTATTACTAAGCCTACGTTGTCCGTCCGTCTGTCTGTCTGTCTGTCAGCGGGCTGTATCTCACGAACCGTAATAGGTAGAGACTTGAAATTTTCACAGAATGTGTATTTCTGTTGCCGCTACAACAACAAATACACATAAAAATAAAATAAAACTTAAAACTAAAGGGGGTCCCCATACAAAAACGTATCATTTTTAACTTATTTGTCTCATGGTCGGTTTCCATAAAAAAGACTTCAACGTGTGACTCTAAATATCACAATTTTGGGGATGTTTGTTTATATTCTGGTACGGAACCCTTTAAGTGCGAGTCCGACACGCACTTGGCCGGTTTTTTTTAAACATACAGGCATTACTCGGATACGGTGAGGAGCAAGACTCAGCGCAGTGGCTCTGCGGGGGCTCAGTCATCAGCGAGCGATACATACTCACTGCCGCCCACTGCTCCTCAACCCCTCAACTGTAAGACACGTCATTAAAATATTAAAACCATACATTTATAAAAGTTACGTTACGTTTAACTAGATACCACCCTACTAACAAAATGCCTTAAAATAAATGCTGCAACTTATTACCATTGCGACACGTCAGTCTCATACATTGGTTACTGTCAGATGTACTGAAATACGCCGACTTCACCGTAGTATCAGTTACCGCATTTTATTAGTGCGCATGCTTCATCTAGTTGAAGCACCCTCGCGGAAATCATAATTAATCTATGATTAAAACCAACTAGGTAATTACAACATTAAAGGATGGGTGACCGCATCATAATATCAGACCTCCTCCGTGCTTCAGAGGGTACGTTAAGCTTCCTGTATCATTCTTAATATTTGACAGCCGAAACAGGCAGTCAGAAGCCTGAAAAATCCGACAATAATTGTTACTTTACATTTAGGTTGCCGATAGTTCCACTTGGGACTTGGTGGACAAATGGCAATCGCTCCGTGTAAATATTGGAAATTAGCCGAAATTAGGGTAGACTGAAAATCGACCGCACCCAAACCACACCCAGTGGGATAGGTCAACGTAGAAGCATAATCAACGTAGAAGAAGAATAATCACTTAGGTACCTTATCACTTTAATTTCAGTAAATTACCTATATTATATGTACCTATGCTGACGACTTCATATTTAACTTCTTTTTATTATTTGTTCAGGGGCCCGATAAAATACGCAGCTCTAGGCTTGCTGAAACGCACGGATCCCAAAAAAATATGGAAGATTCATGATATAAAACGTATTACAATACATCCGGAGTATCAATCACCTGTAAAGTATCACGATATTGCGCTTTTGGAGACAGCAACCGAGTGAGTATCGGCAAAGTTCGCATTTGCTCAAGTAAGCGTTTATAAGTACAGTAGCATGCAAAGTTTATGGGTAAACCCAAGCTGTAGCGAATTGACTACAGCTCATATTTAGGCTGGCTCAACCGGGGTAGAACCACCCTCTCACAAAAGACCGCCGTAAAGGTACACAGCTATTACAGCTGCGTTTCGTACAAGAGCTGGAAGTCCAAACCTTCCCTCTGACTTTTCTTCAGGTGGGCAACGTGCGAACAATGATTTGTGTATTGCAAGCATAAACAGGCAATGGTAACTGCTTAGCATCAGACAAGCCGTAAGTTTGTTTGCCACCTTTATAATACAAAAAAATACTGGGTGTGATTCTCCAATTCGTTCATGATAGTCACGGATATTTAAAGGTTGGCACTCTTCTATCTACTCGGCACCCGACCGGCACTGCCTCGTCGTTCGGCGTTCACGTACGAGATACGCTTAAGGACGACCTTCACCCATCGACTTACCGGATCAACCCTAGATTTTATCAAATAAAATATGTTTCTGAACATATACCAATAGGGTTGCCGTAAAAAATATGCTCATGGCTATGATTAACTAAAATTATAAAAACCATATTTTTTAACAATATTCACCGACTTGCTTGCCAAATGAAAATTATATCAAAATGAAGGCAATTTTATTGGGAATACAGTGTATAGTGTTGTTTGTGAAAATCCAGTCAAGAATAACGGTAACCAGGCTATGAAATTAAAAAATTGGAGCAAGCAAAAATGTATGACAGGGAAGCATTGCGCATCCGCGTTCTATTTGATGCGATAGAGAAGGACGCAGTACAACAGCTGCGCGTGACGAAGCCGTGCATGCTTTTAGCATTTTGCTTTTTATGATTTGTTTTATCCTTGAGCATATTCTTTATGGCAGCCCTATTGGTATATGTTCAGACACATATTTTATTTGATAAAATCTAGGGTTGATCCGGTAAGTCGATGGGTGAAGGTCGCTCTTCAGTGTATCTTAGTTAGACCATTACTTTATATTTAATTACTTACAGAAAAGATGTTGAATTACCCCCCTCACCCCCCTCACTGCGGTGGCAAAAAAGCGTACGGCCCGGCTCATGTTAAGCAGTTACCGTAGTCTATAGATGCTTGTAATACCAAAGGCATTGCTCGCGCATTGGCGACCTGAAGGGGAGTGGAATGGAGGGAGGGCAGGGTTCGGGCTTTCGGCTCTCTCACTCATCGTACGAAACGCAGCTGTAACAGCTGCTTTACGCCGATCTTCTATGAGAGGGTGGTACTACCCCGGTCGAGCCAGCCCGTATATGAGCTGCAGTCAATTAACTACAGCTTGGATCTATCACCTTAAAACCGTTCAAAATCAACCGACCACTTAGAGGGTCGATCACTATAGCAAAACGCAACAGTGGTGCCACTATGGGTAAGCGACTTAGGGCCTGATGCGGGACGAAAACTCAGTATGCTCATGCATGACTATTATAATTTAGTAATTATAGTCTGACCGCTACCGCTATGCTGCTCCTTAGGTACGCGAGCGGCGAGACGGGAGGTGCGACTCCACTCCCCACCTCCCCGCGGATTCCCGCGCATACCTAGTTGCCCACTCCCCATCTCCCCGCGTATACCTAAGGAGTGGTAAAGCGGTAGCGGTCAGACTATAGTATGCTCATGCATGACTATTATAATTTAGTAATTATTATGCTCATGCATGACTATTATAATTTAGTAATTAGTAGGTAATGTACATATCAAATTGTCGTTTCAGAATAAACTTCGGCAAATCGATTCTGCCTATATGTTTGGATACTGCGAATAATCCGAAAACCCAGTTAGAGGACATTTCACCCGGAGCTGCTGGCTGGGGTCGACTGGGTCAACGGAAGGAACTCGCTGACAATCTAGAAGTTGTACGTTATTTGCATTAATATTATTGTAATCGAGTTATATAACTAATCATTTTATAGAAAAAAAAAGACATGACTGTATTGTGTTACCTATACTGCCCCCGTTGTATAATTACAGTAAGTCATGTAACTGGTGTTATGACTTGATTTAAGGATCACAGTACTGTAAAAAAAGTCATAACACCAGTAACACGACTTACTATCATTATAACAACGGGTGCAGTATAGGTACAAATTACTTTTTATGACATAAGTACTTACTGTGCAAGAATATTCGAAATAGGTATAGTAGTATACGCTTAAGGACGACCTTCACCCATCGACTTACCGGAGTAACCCTATATTTTATCAAATAAAATATGTTTCTGAACATATACCAATAGGGTTGCCGTAAAAAATATGATCATGGCTATGATTAATTAAAATTATAAAAACCATTTTTATTTAACAATTTTCACCGACTTGCTTGCCAAATGAAAATTATAGTTAAATGAAGGCAATTTTATTGCGAATACAGTGTATAATGTTGCTTGCGAAAATCTAGTCAAGAATAACGGTAGCCGGGCTTTGAAATGTAAAATTTTAAATTGAAAAATTGATTGACAGAGAAGCATTGCGCATCCGAGTACTATTTCATGCAATAGAGGAGGATGCAGTACAACAGCTGCGCGCAGGGCCGGATTTAGAGGTCTGGAGGCCCTGGGGCAACAAAAATTATCAATTTTTTCAGTCGAGTTTTAGAATAAATAATTTATTGTGAAACCAAAGGAATTTTTGGAACAACGCACAATATTATTCAAAAACAAGAATTATCTGAATTTAAATTTAAGCGTCAACGAACGGAACCTTCCGAGCTTTTTTCGACAAAAAATTATTGATGATTTCGCTGAAATCCAGTTCCTGAAGTAATCACTTCACTTTTAACTATTTTTATTGCTCAGGAGAGATAGCTTTGATAGATGTTTTTAGATATTTTTTTATTTATTACTATTTACACTTTTGAAAATTTTATGACAGTTATATTTTTTTTCGGAGTCTTTTGTGGGGGCCCCTCTTTTGTGGAGGCTCGGGATAGTTGCCCCGAATGCCCGCCCCTAAATCCGGCCCTGGCTGCGCGCAACGAAGCCGTGCATGCGTTTTGTAGCTTTTTGCTTTTTTTTTTACTTATTTGTCCTTGACCATATTCTTTATGGCAACCCTATTCGTATATGTTCAGACACATTTTATTTGATAAAATCCAGGGTTGATCCGGTAAGTCGATCGTGAAGGTCGCTCTTCAGTGTATATTATCTTGTGGTTTTTAAGATACTTTACATCGGTCATACAGGTATTCTCTTAAAACTGGTAAGAAAGAAAAAGAGGGAGTTGCTCACATTAAAATATGAGCCGCTAAATCTTAGAACTACGTTTTGTTGTAGGTATACCTTGAAAAGTTTAACGAGAGTGAATGTGGAAGCATCTACGGTCCCCACAGGCATCTGGCGACAGGGTACAACCATACATCACAGATGTGCTACGGATCTCATCGCTACGTTATTGACACTTGCGAGGTAAACGACCTTCTCTTGTTTTTTTTACCTATTTTTTAGGGTTCCATACCTCAAAAAGAAAAAATGGAACACTTTTTTGTCTATCCGTCTGTCAAGACAGTGCACAGCCTGATCCGCTCGTAGTAGGGACATGAAATTTTGACAGAAGGTACCTTTTATGGCGTAGGAAGGATTTTGGAATATTCCACCCCTAAGGGGATTAAATAGGGGGTGAAAGTTTGTATGTGTAAAATTTGTCTCAATTTTTCTGAAGTTAACGTGAAAATTAGTGTTTAAGCTACTCATTACAAATAAAAAATAGGTGATTAAAACTGGTCTTCCATCAGTCTTGTTTATAATAGCAATCGGCCTATGCTGAAATTTTTGTCTCCCGCTTTTCTATGGAGGGAAGTGGATAATCTTCTTCTAACTCCTCTTATACATATTTTGATTAAATTCGGGTGGGTTCCTACCATGACAACTTAGCTTGGCCCCGTGACTCGTCAAGGTACAACCTTGACGTCATCGTTCGACACCATTGTCGATCCTGGCTTACAGGATTAACAGTGGTGGAAAGGTTTCGCGGGCTCAGCGGTCCCTGAAAAAAAAATTCAACACGTCTTTGAAAATTCAACACCTATTAAATTCGTACGGAACCCTAAGGGTGGGCCTACTCGCACTTGTCCGTTTTTTGTTTTCCAGGACTAACATTACAAATTCTTACAGGGGGACAGCGGGGGTCCTCTTCAAGTTGATGATGACAAATGCTTGTATTTCGTCATTGGTGTGACGTCATACGGCCAGGGCTGTGGTGTGGTCGGCTCCGCAGGAATGTACACCAGGGTCAGCCACTACGTACCCTGGATTGAAAGCATTGTCTGGCCGGACGAAGTGCCTATAGATGGGGAGCCGTAGAAGGGTTTTCTGGATTTACTCCAGCGCGTCAGATTAAGATAAGGGAGATACCTTACATATTGATAAGAACCTCCAACCAGTATGAGCCCTTAATATTGGTGGGTACGCTCAGGGGAACCAAATAAAAAATAGACCATCTTAAAATACTCGAGCGCGTCAGATTAAGATAAGGGGGATTCATTACTAGCTAAGAAGTGTCAAAAGTGTCAATTTTGCTAATTTGATCATCAGTCTAAGAAATAGGAGCATCTGTAAGTTGCACTGAACACACCCTCTGAAAATCTGACGCGCACGAGTATTTTTTTTTTTCAATTTATCATGTTCGAGCATGAAATATATCAATATCTAACACACTTAAGTATTTCCGTGTCATATATTTTTTTCAATTTTGAAATTTATATGTACCTACAAGCTTCCCCCACCGCTGATAGTACAAACATCTAGAACCATTTATTCTTTCTATCATCTAATCTACCAAATCTAATAGGTTTGGGCGTCGCCGGAGTAAATCCACAGTTAGCACGATGGGCTCCCGGTCCATAACGCGTTAAGTTAATAGTATAGAGGAGCGGAAGACCTACCTTTTTACACGACTGCCCAAAAAAAAAGAGTGTATATGTGTTTAGGGTTCATGTATGTATGTATGTTTGTATGTTTGTATGTTTGTATGTTTGTATGTGAGATTCTTTATTCCACCATAACTTATAAATGCCTGAACGGATTTCGATGTATGGGGTATCGTTAGAATCCTTACATCATTCCGGGTAACACTGGGTATATTATTTTTGAAAAAAATCAATATGGCGGCATTATGGCTCAACTTTAATATGTGAAAAAAAAATTTTTTTCTTCCATTATTACAATATGGGTATCAAATTGAAGGCCTTGATGAGCACAGTCCAAAACTGTAGAATTTATAGGCACAATTTAACATAGGTAGGGTGTACATGCAAAAAAATATATCATTTTTGGCTGCTGTCACTAAAATGCATAAAATAAAAATAAATAATTTAAAAAATTAAAAACACGACTGCCCTGCCAAAAAACGAACTAAAAAGTATAAAACAAGTGCAGTGTCATTGCAGTCGGGGGCCCTCTTAGATTAAATATGTTCCACAGAACGGTCCCCCGACTGCAATGACACTGCACTTGTTTTATACTTTTTAGTTCGTTTTTTGGCAGGGCAGTCGTGTTTTTAATTTTTTAAATTATTTATTTTTTGCAATATGAATCTCACTTAAGGAACTGCTGATATTGAATTAAAAGACTCTGGATGTTAAACGGTGTTTTATTGTAAAATGGAGAAGCCTAGGATGTTAACAATATATAATTTAAGTAGTACTTCTCCTGACCGAATTCAAACACCAACTCGTGGTACAAAGACAGGTACTAAAATATAATATTAAGCTATTATATTTGAATATTTAAATCACATCATCTGCCTTACCTTATCCCATTATCTGGGTTCGGCGCAGTATGTCTTATTTCGATTGGATAAATATTAAATACGATTGATAAATATTAAAATACCATGCCCTGCCGTACTCACTGTGCGCCGGCCATTATTCTTCCATTCATCGCGCTTTGCTGTCTTACTTACATCCACTCCAATCTCATTCATATTCCTCTTTATACAATCCATCCATCTTTTCTTGGGTCTTCCTCTCGCTTTTTATCCTTCCACATTCATATTCAGCACCCGTTTAGTCACATGCTTTTCATCTATTCTCATCACATGCCCAAACCATTCCAACCTCCTACTTTTTACCTTATCTGTTATAGGCGCTACTTTCGGACTGCCTCTTATATACACATTCTTCACCTTATCCATTCGCGTCACTCCACACATCCATCTCAACATTCGCATCTCGGCAGAGTGGAGACGTTTCTCTTCACGCACTTTAGCCGCCCAGCATTCCGAGTCGTACATGATCACAGGTCTTATGATCGATTTGTAGATTTTCCCTTTTATTCTTAGCGGCATTCTCGGGTCTCATGTAGTGCCAGTAACTTGTCTCCACTTCTGGCAGACATCATTGATTCGCCGTTTTACATCACGATCAACTTCTCCGTCATGCTGGAGCAACGAACCTAGGTATTTAACCTAGGTATATTTGAATATTTAACACTTATAAAAAATACAACGTGCCAGTGATATGTCAGTCTATCTGCTGGCAGTTCCTAAACCGTACTACTTGTTAAAACGAGGTGGCATATCGCCACAATAGTTACCTGTCGCTTTAAAGAAACGAGTATACATGAATGTACAGATCTATCTAATTTATAAAGCGAAGTTCGCTCCTATTAATACCAATTTGCTTCACGTATTAATACTATGATAAACAACAAAAAATATTAAGTGTTCAGCGAGCTGCCGAGAGTGGATCTCGTGTTTATGATCACAAGCCGTGAGAAATAAACGAAGATGTTTTTTAAAGAAATATTTTTAATATATTTTTTCACTGGTGCAATAAGTTATGTTAGAAGTGACCTTGGATTGGATGAGGGTGAGTAACTATTATATCTTTACTTATTATAATTATGGAAGCTCAACCCCCCTCCCCCTTCCTCCATCCCTCTCCTCTTCAGGTCGGCAATGTGCGAGCAATGCCTTTGGTATTGTAAGCATCTATAGGCTACGGTAACTGCTTTACATCAGGCGGGCCGTGCGCTTTTTTGCCACCGCAGTCCTATACTAAAAAAAATAAAAAAATGGAGGTAAAGACGGAGGAATACATTGTCCAAAATAGTATGTCCAACTAAACGGAACCCATGGACACGGTACAACTCGGTCGTTCGCGGATAATAATGCTGAATATAAATCTCTATTGACTAGGTTCTTAGGTTATTTTATACAAATTTGTTATAGCCAACCAAAAACTAAACGATGACATCAGGTTTAGAAAAACAAATAACAAACTACAAATGCCACATACCACGTAGAATAACATAGTTGCCTAATAATTATATTTTTAGAACAAAATCGCTTTGCGATTTTCGGAACAAGTTTTCTTATAATGATTGTGCATGACGTATCTGTTATAAAGTTTGGACCTGTTAGCAAGTTCAAGGTTAGGTCAGTCTAATACGGACGTATTGGATATCTAAAATTGGTAGCATGTGGATTCATCATATGGATGAGAAGATCAAACCTATCGTGAGCGTTTGCGATTACACTACGCACGATTGACCTACGCGCGATTACCCTACGCTCGATTGCCCTACGTGTACTTTTCCAATGCCCTACGCGCGTAGACAAGATCGCATAACGGCTCAACAGTCCGTGCGTACGTGTATAATTATCATGGTATAATACCAATGGTCAAGTAAAAAAATAATTTATTGATATGTAGGTACCTATTATATTTTATTGAATTTCAGGCGCTTCCTGTACCACAGATGGCATAAACGGCACATGTTATAATATTTACAAATGTCCAACGGCAGCCTTATCTTACATATACGTATGTAACGACGCTAAGTATTAATAAACTAATATGTATGCCCAATTTGATATAGAAATTTAGAATGCTGTAGTGATTGACATAACTGTAAGGGTCTATTCAGTCAAGCTGAGTTCAGACTAAACCGGCTGCAAAATTGCAGTAGGTAGGTATGTATGCAGTTGTGCAGTAACTGCAATTTTGCAGCAGTCTTGCAAAATCTATAGCCGGGGCAGAAAGGTTATCTAAAGGAGGCCACAAGCTGTAGACGTAGTGTGGGACAGTCCGCTGCAAAGTGGACCGACGACATCAAATTCGTCGTGCGAATGACGATTATTATGTCCACCAGTGGAAAAGACCTTTTGTAAATTTTACGAGTATTCCTTCATTTGCCTTCATTTGTTCAACTGCATAAAGATTTGTAATAAATAACAACTTACCTACCTACAATTATTTTAGAGCAACAGCGGCTATGAAACACAGCTCTCGTACGGTTGGTACCCACCGATACCAGAAATATGTTCCTATGACAAACAAGATCCAATAGTGTGCTGCACAGATTGCAGAATCAGTGAAAGGTAAGTGACAATACCTATAAGACCAAGACCAAGACCAAGAAAGATGAAGTATCTACTCGTATCTCAAGATTTGCTAACATTTTTGTCTCAATATGTTGTTTGTTGTAGTTTCCGAAATTATGGAGTATTGCCACTTGGTAAACTTACAAGCAAAGTCGGTCCGGTAGCATGGAGAAGTAAGTTAATTTTAATCACTATTATCTTCACCGCAAAGATGGCAACTTCACCTAGTATATTACGCGTATTAAAGGATAATCCAGGATTATCCTTTAATACGCGTAAATTACAGAACTTTACATAACATCAGTTTTATTGCACACCTAATACTTTAAGGTACAGGGTCCAAACGCCGGCTCGTACTTCTGGATTTTTCGAAATCTATGTGTGAATTATATATTATTTAATATGATTATCACTTACCTACTTACGGTGAAGGAAAACATCGCAAGGAAACCTGCATGTCTTAGAAAATCTAACAAATTTTCGAAAGACGTTAAATCCACCACTAGCCCGCACTGCGCCAGCGTGGTACATAATTGGCTGAATCGCCCTCGCATTGAGGGGAGGTCCGTACTCAGCAGTGGGATATTAAAAGGGCTAATATAATTATTATATTATTTACTATTTTCAGAATGTTTAGAATACTTTCAACGTTTACCGTACCCATGTCGAGGGGCAGGAAACTTCCGTGTGACCAAAAATTGGATCGCAGACAAAAAGTGCCACGACATGAACTTCGGTAACGCTTTACCCGTTGGGGGCCGTATGGTGGAACGATGGGAGTTTCCTCATATGGTATGTTCTTTATTATTTTTGACTAGATAACAAAATGGCGATAGCCGATTGTTTAAGCACGCGTCTTTCTCGCGTCTACGTGTCTATCCTGGGCTTGTAGTGGCCACGTTTTACCCGCAAAGATGTTCAAATCGTCGCACCATCTTCGCCGCGGTCTGCCACGACGTCTGTGATGATCTTTGGGTATTCAGCTATTAATGCGAATTGCCCACGCCTACCTTTGCGGATCCATTCGCGGCACATGCCGGCCCAATCCCACTATAGCTTAGCTGTATAGTATAAGTCATATTTTCCAGGCATTGCTTGGCTATGGTGAGGAGCAAGACTCAGCGCAGTGGCTCTGCGGGGGCTCAGTCATCAGCGAGCGATACATACTCACTGCCGCCCACTGCACGTCATCTCCTCAACTGTAAGACTCGTCATGAAAATATTTAAACCATAGATTTATAAAAGTTACGCACGCACCCTCGCGGAAACCATATTCAATCAATGATTAAAACTAACTGGGCACTTACAAAAATATAAAAACAATCAGATGATGGGTGACGGAAGTATAATATCCGCCCTCCTCCGTGCTTGGTTGGACACGTTAAGCTCCACGGCTGGCACGGCTTTGACAGCCGTTACGGGCAGTCAAAATTGTTACTATACACTTAGATTGCCAATAGTTCCACTAATTGGGACTTGGAGGACAGATGGCAATAGCTCCGTGTAAATATTGGAAATTAGGCAAAATCAGGGAAGACTGAAAATCGACCTCAGCCAATGAAATAGTTCAACGTAGAACAAGACTTGCAAAAATAACCACCTACTCACTTTTCTTCTTACTACTTTAATTTCAGTAACTTACCTATCTGTATGCTGACCACTACATACTAACTTCTTCGTACCTGTTACTCTTATTTTTTAGGGGCCCGATAAAATACGCAGCTCTAGGGTTGCTGAAACGCACGGATCCCAAGGAAATATGGAAGGTTTATGATATAAAGCGTATTATAAAACATCCGGAGTATAAATCGCCTGTAAAGTACCACGATATTGCGCTTTTGGAGACGGCAACCGAGTGAGTATCGGCAAAGTTGGCCGTTTAGGTCCTTTAGGTCAAAGTGGCATATGACTACGGACCACGACTAGATAAGCATATTTTCTTGGTTCACTGAAAAATCACGCTGTAAAAAGTAGAGCGTGATTTTTCAGTTATCGGGTTTTCGTTTTTTTCATTCAAAATTATTTTTTCAGTCTTCTTACCTGATATTTGACTGGCCCGTTGGCGTGGTTGACGTGATGGCGTCTTTCACTCTGCAGGTCGTAGGTTCGATTCCTACCCGGGACATGCATTTGTGTGCATGAACATGTCTGTATATCCCGAGTCTGGGTGTATATGTATATTAAGTATGTATTTACAAATAAAAAAGTAGTATATGTAGTAATATCAGTTATCTGGTTTCCATAGTACAAGCTCTGCTTAGTTTGGGATCAGGTAGCCGTGTGTAAAAATGTCCCAGGATTTTATTATTATTATTATTTGACTTACTTACAGAAAAAATATTGATTTACCCCTCTCCCCTCACTCCACAGATCAAAAGCACTGATGTGGGATGAAAATGCTAATATTAATAATTAATAGTAAGTAAGTACAATAAATTGTCGTTTCAGAATAAACTTCGGCAAATCGATTCTGCCCATATGTTTGGATACTCCGAATAATCCGACAACCCATTCAGAGAACGTTTCACCCGGAGCTGCAGGCTGGGGTCTACTGGGTCACCGGAAGGAACTCGCTGACAATCTAGAAGTTGTAAGTAATCTGCATTAACATGACTGTAATGAATATATAATTATTTTATAGAAAAACAAAGACATGAATGTTTCTGTCCTGTTTGTTATATAAGTTTAAATTATTTTTAAGACATACTTACTGTGCAAGATTATTCGAAATAAGTATATTTAAATAACATTACATAGGTCATTTAGAAGATATTCGCTAAAGAACTTGGTAAAAACCAAATGATGAGGAACTTGGAGTCACGCTTTTTCCGTCGGCCTCACTGACTCAAACACGGACTTAAACATCATATTTGTGTTATTATCACAGTAATTTCCAAAATTAGCTCACTGTTAGTACAATCTAAGGAGACGGTCTAAGCACCCGGGCCCTATGACTCAACTAGGCCCCCGACGTCATCACAGTAGGCGTGGCTAAAGTCATTGTGCTGTCGGCGTTCGTCCTGTGCACACGTCTTCCTAACGTTCGCATCCCAAATATAATTGTACTCTACACTAGATGGCGCAACTTTGTATGTCTCCTTACCATCCTACATTTAGTGACGTCTAGTGTGAAAAAGTTAAACTACGTACTAACATCGAAATAGAACGAAGCGAGTAGTTTTGCTATTGACCGGTAGATAGAAAATAGAAAAGTAGGCGTTATCTAACACCCCTTCACCCGCGCAAATTGTCAAGAGTTGTTTCATAGGCAAATCTAATAAGAACACCTCCACTATCTACCTATTTACTTCGTGGTTAGTACCCACCTAATCATAAGATATAAGAAGAAGCATTAGTAAATTGCTCACGTTAAAATATGAGCCGGTAAGTCTTAGAACTGCTTTTTGTTGTAGGTATACCTTGAAAAGTTTAACGAAAGTGAATGTGGAAGCATCTACGACCCACACAGGCATCTGCCGACGGGGTACAACCACACATCACAGATGTGCTACGGATCCCATAGCAGAGTTATAGACACTTGCGAGGTAAAAGACCTTCTTTTGTTTTCTTTACCTACTTTTTATAGGGTTCTGTACCCCGAAAGGAAAAAAACGGAACATTTTTTTGTCTATCCGTCTGCAGGTATCTACTCAGGAAGAATTTTGGGAAATTCCACCACTAAGGGGGCAAAATAAGGAGTGATAGTTTGTATGGGAGTCCGAATGTTTCTGAAGTTAGTGACATAATAATCAGTATCTAGGCTACTTATTACAAATAAAAAATATACTTTTCAGCATTTAAAAAGAATCTACACGTATTAAATTCGTACGTTACCCTCAGGGCGCACTCGCACTTGTACGATTTTTGTTTTTCATACCTCAAATTCTTACAGGGGGACAGCGGTGGCCCTCTACAAGTTGATGAACACAAATGCCTGTATTACGTCATTGGTGTGACGTCATACGGCAAGGCCTGCGGTTTCGTCGGCTCCGCTGGAATGTACACCAGGGTCAGCCACTACGTACCTTGGATTGAAAGCATCGTGTGGCCGGACGAAGTGCCAATTGTCTAAGCATTTATTAAACGTTTATGTTTTCCCCTTGATGTGTTTTTTCCCAAAATTACATTATGTTAAAAGCGAGTCTCTTAACAAAATTGTCCCTTGCGAAGTCCTGATCTCGAAAATTAGAGACCAGTGAGATTAGAACCACTTTGTATTAATTTGTTAACTCGAGACCCAGATATTAAATTAACTTTTCATCACTCATACGCGGAAAGTAGGTCGGAAGGTGCCTGAAGAGCCGACAGAAGGTGATATTTTTCTGATCGGGCAAATTCGTGTTTCCAGAACAGGCAAAATCGTGTTTCCAGAAACACGATTTTGCCTGTTCTGTCAACGATTCTGTCAAATTATAAAAAAATACGAGTTCTATTTTCAAATTTCTATTGACGTCACGAGTTTTATCCCCACTACTACTACCACTACTACTACTACATTTTTTTATTTTACGCTGTATTGTACGCTGTCTGTCTGGCTGTCTGTCCGTCCGTCTGTCTGTCAGCGGGCTGTATCTAACGAACGGTAATAGCTTGAGACTTGAAATTTTCACAGAATGTGTATTTCTATTGCCGCTACAACAAAAAATACTAAAAATAAAAACAAACCGACTTCAAAAAAACCTGGATCACAAAAAGCCAGAAATAATATTTCTATTACCACCTCTGCCTACCCCTTCGGGAAAACCAGACGTGATGGTGTGTTATCCAGTATTTGGAGTCGGTGCCAATCTTGGTATGCCAAGTCTACCTACTATAAAAGTAAGAAGATAGATTGGATTTTTAGTGATCCAGGTTTTTTTGAAGTCGGTTTGTTTTTTTTATAAAAATAATTTTATTTCACGATTTTTAGTGGCGCCATACCAATGAACATTTTGGCATATTGAACCGTATGAAGTAAGCCCAACAAAAGGTAACTGCTGTAAATCTTTGAGGAATTCCCTCGACTGTCTATGGTCTCCATCATTAGACCTGTAATGGCACTTATAACCCATATGGGTGCAAAGTTCTCTCCAATACAAATTAATCAAGCCCAAACACCAGGTAATTGCTGTAAATCGTTGAGGAGTTCCCTTGACTGTCCCTCGTCTTCATCATCAGTCCCCTAATGACAGTCACAACCCATCTAGGTGTAAAGTTCTCATCAACACAAATTAATCAAGCCCAAACACAAGGTAGCTACTGTAAAACGTTGAGGAGTTCCCTTGACTGTCCTTCGTCTTCATCATCAGACCCCTAATGACAGTCACAACCCATCTAGGTGTAAAGTTCTCATCAACACAAATTAATCAAGCCCAAACACAAGGTAGCTACTGTAAAACTTTGAGGAGTTCCCTTGACTGTCCTTCGTCTTCATCATCAGACCCCTAATGACAGTCACAACCCATCTAGGTGTAAAGTTCTCATCAATACAAATTAATCAAGCCCAAACACCAGGTAATTGTTGTAAATCGTTGAGGAGTTCCCTCGACTGTCTTTCGGCTCCATCATCAGATCGACTCCAGACCTTCATAAAATAATAGTGCTTTAAAATACTTAATGAAAAAAATTACAAACGCACTAGTCGCTCCTACGATTTTCGAAGGTTCTCCTCGATTTCTAAGGGATGCCATCATCAGATCCTGGTTTCCTTATCATGGTACCACCGCTGGGATATCTCCTTTCCAACAAAAAAAGAATCATCAAAATCGGTTCATAAACGACAAAGTTATCCGCGAACACACATAAAAAAAAAAATATATACGGTCGAATTGAGAAACCTCCTCCTTTTTGAAGTCGGTTTAAAAATAAAACTTAAAAATAAAGGGGGGTCCCCATACAATAAACTCGATATTTTTGACGTTTTTATTTATAACTCATAAATTAAACAATATATAAAGAGAAAACTAATATTTTAACCATGAGTGATCATTATGACAGCTTTTACATAAATTGTTGAAAAAAAGAATTGTAAAACTACATTTTTGACCCATAAATAAGTTTTAAATTACTAGTACTAGTCACAGTAGCGCCATCTAGTCATATATGGCTAAACTGATTTGTACAACATGTTTACGGCCTCAAGTTTCGAATGTGTTTATAGTATTAAACTCGGAGTATAGCTAGATGGCGTTGTAGTAAATTGATTTTTTTACAGAATTTATTCGAAATACTAAAAATTTAATTTAATTTATACGGTGGTACGGAACCCTCTATGTGCGAGTCCGACACGCACTTGGCCGGTTTTTTGTTTTTTTTTTGTTCTTTTTTTCTGTTTATTTTCTGTTTTTTTTTTTATTTTTTTGTTACTTTCCTTGTATTCGTAATGAAAAGCACAGTGTTTACCTCGGGTTACAGTAACTTATTATTGGTCCCTCGAACTATTAGCGCCCCCGCTACGCTCGGGCGCCAAACCCCGTCTCGGGACCAAGTAATAAGTTACTTTTCCCCTCGGATAACAATGTACTAACCTATTACCCGCATTCGCCTGAATACCTAGTATGCACGGCATCGCATACCGCTACTCGGATATTAGTAATCGGAACAGGTAACCCGTATATCGGTGTGTACATAACCTGCTTATACATCATCTATAAATAAAACTGGCAAAGCATGTCGTACCACGCATCTATGGTTCCGTAGATATTGCAGAGTTTTCCTCCATATAAAATAAAACAATTCCATCACAAGGTATAATATTATGAGGCGCTCATAGCCAGCTGATATCACTGATCGGTAAACGATTGGAGGTTAAGCAACGCTTGGCAGGGTCAGTCGGAGATGGGTGACCATTAAGTGACATTTGAACTGAGCGTCTCCGTGTTTCGGAGGGCACGTAAAAGTCGGTCCCGGTTGTTGTCATCTAGGCAGCAGTTTTTAAGCCATGTTAGAGGTCTTCGGGCGGCTTGACCAACTCTGACACCAGGTTGGCTAAAAAGAAAAATACCTATATATTTTTTATTATAATTTTTTTTTCCGTAAAGTTCGTCGATAGGTAATTCTTATATGGCCCGCTAACATGGGTAAAGTTTAGAAATTACCCATCGTTAACATCTTTCTTGGGGCATATTCCAAAATAGTACCTACAAATAAAATTTGTTTTTATTACAACCGTTACCGTGTGGGTATCGTTAAAACATAGATAAAATGACCTATTCCACGATAACAAATATGTACTAAAAACAACAATTCGGTTATTGACTTTTTTATTGCATAATACTTAGGTATATTAGGGCATGTCTTAGCATGACTACAGTGAATAGTGTATTGTATTGGTAGTAATGCCAAGCTGTAGCCAATTGACTGCAGCTCATACGGGCTGGCTCGACCGGGATAGTACCACCCTCTCACAAGAGATCGACGTAGAGTAGCTATTACAGCTGCGTTTCGTACGTTGTATGAGAGAGCCGGACTCCAAATCCCTTTCCTCTTCCCTCTGTACCACTTCCCTTCAGGTGGGCAACGTGCGAGCCATGCCTTTGGTATTGTCAGCATCTACGGTAAATTCTTAATAGCAAGCGAGCCGTACGCTTATGCCACCTTAGAACATTAAAAAGTATATTGGTAATACTAGCTTCTGCCAGCGACTTCGTCCGCGCATAATTTAAAAAAAAAAGTAGTCTATGTGCTACTCCTGGCTATTCCAGACTATATCTATATCTGTGCCAAATGCCGTTCAGCCGTTGATAGAGGCGTGATTGAGTAACAAACATCCATCCATCTATCTATCTAAACTTTCACATTTATAATATTAGTGGGATGATTTTTAAAATAACTGTAAGTAATATTGCAAAAAAACAGTTATGTGTAGAGACTGCGGTACCTTGAAAAGTATAAGCAATGCATCTGTATTGAGTAGTCATCGAGACGACGCCAAGAGTAGAGTTAGTGTCGCGTACTGTGAAATAAACGAAAATGTGTTATATAGAGATAATCCTTATTTATTTGTTTAATAGTTTAAGTTGTGTTAGAAGTGACCTAGGATTAAGTGAAGGTAAGTAACTACCTATTTATTATCCTACTTAATATAAGTGTGAAAGTTAGCATGTTTGGATGTTTGTTACTTAATCTCGAAAAAAATGGCTGAACGGATTTAGATGACTTTTAGATAACAAACTATATGTGTGCCTAATTAGGCACACATATAGTTTGTTACCTGGATTAACACATAGGATACTTTAATCCCGGAAAAATGTTAGGTTCCTGTGAGATTATCAACATGGACGAAGTCGCGGGTATATGTTATACATATATCTTATCTCTGTCCTACTATTTTATCCCTATGGTTGGTTTATTTTTTTACATGACTACCCTGGAAGGAGGATTCTGTTGTTTTATTACCTATTTGATATTTGAGTGTCAAGTAAATGGAAAGTAAAATTACTAAAGTATTAGTAAATAATGCAAAGTAGCTAGATAGGTATAGGAGGAAAACTGTGTTGTTTACTAGGTATAGTGGTGAGTAATCGTTGTACCATTTACATATAATGACACTTCCCTATGGGCAGCGTCTATATCAGGCGCATGCCGCGAGAGGCTGCACGCTCCACGAACGTAAATACATACATGGACTGTTCACTACTGCACAAAAAAACGAGCCGAGCGAGAGGCCCCAGTTGGGACCGTGTCCCTCTCACTCCGAGTTGCCATGCCAAAATAATATTATCGTTGGGTAGTGATTGGTGGTTTTTAAATCAAGCAAATAAATTAATTTATTATTTATCGTCACTATTGTTTTATCATATAAACAATAGTCGCGATAAATAATAATTTAATTCATTATTTTTTAATTTGAGTGGTTGGTACTTTTTAAATCAAGCAAATAAATCAATTTATTATTTATCGTGACTGATGTTTTATTATATAAACAATAGTCACGATAAATAGTAAATTAATTTATTTGCTTGATTTAAAAACCACCAATCACTACCTAATGATAATATTATTTTGGCATGGCAACTCTGAGTGAGAGGGACACGGTCCCAACTGGGGCCTCTCGCTCGGCTCGTTTTTCTGTCTACAGAATTGTCAAGGTATAATAGACCTTAAACCAGGAGAATAAAGTTGAATTTATTCTTAACCATAAACTCAACTGGTTTATCCTGTAGTAATAAAAGATCCTTGGCACGCTCACATGACGCCGCAGCACGCGCAGCAGCCTCGGTCACATGCCCGGGTGAGCCAAGGAGCGAGCCAACCTACACTCTAGACAGAGAAAGGTATAGCCGCGCAATCACTTACATGGTTACATTACCGCTCTGTCTCTTGACTGTATAGGCCAAACTAGACGAAGCATCCGATCCGATCCGATCCGGCGGTATAATGGAAAAAATGTAAAATTACAATTTGTAAGTGCCCCCGTAGGCCTAAACAAAATAAACGCTTTGATTTGATAGATTTGATTTGCAAATGACAGCGCGTGAGGCAGAGCGAGCATTTGGCTCGGACGCGCCCTGTCAAACTAAGCGAGGCAAAGGTGCCTTGCGTGGCATGTGAGACATTTAAGGTCATAACACACAGGGTAGCTTTGGCGGCGTCGCCAGCCACCGAAACCAACTATTCGTATTGAAATGTATGGGAGGTAACACACCTGGCGACGGACTATATAATATATAATACAAATTGTTTGGCTACGTGGACGGCGTCATACATTTCAATACGAATTAGCGTCGGGCCCCACCTAGGCGCTGCGCTGCGTCGTCGCAGGTGTCAGCGGGCGAGAGACGAAGCGGGGAGGGTGACGTGCCAGTACAAAATCCTGGACGACGACGCAGCGCAACGCGTAGAAGGGGCCCGGCTCTTAGTTAGCTACGGTGGCTGGCCACGTCGCCTGGCGTCCAGATGTGTTATGGCCCTTATGTTGAATACCTTTAATTGATTATCTATTTCAGGCGCTCCCTGTACCACAGAAGGCATAAATGGCACATGCCATAATATATACAAATGTTCTTCGGCAGCACTGTCTTATATATACGTATGTAATTGTACAAATTAATAAAATTTAAGGGCCACCGCAGACATGCTACTTTTTGCATCGGAGATCGGCGATTTTGCGACTGCATCGCGTTTTGCCGACTCTCTGCGTTCGATCGCAGTATCAAAATCGCACGATTTTGCCACTGGTCGCTGCATTTAGCTTCTAAAAAGCGACTAAATCGTCGATCGCCGATACTAAAAGTAGCGTGTTTGCGGTTATAATGTCTGTTTATAATGTCTTAGTAACAGCAGCTTTTTGTTAAATGCCACGCGTACGAAGTCGTGGGCACAGCTAGTATAGTAAGTGAATTTTGTAATTTGCAGCAATTGACGCCACAAAGCGCCATAAATTACATTAAAATGAGCATTAAAGGCTTTGTTCCGAGAATGGGACTACTGCTTTTTCCTGGTAATTGGAATAAAAAAAAGTAGAAGTGAAAGATCACGTTGTTCGGGCTATATCGCACGAGGATACCAGTCTTAGCGCAACCAGTCGCTCCACCAACAAAATGTATAGAGCTGTATGGAGGGTACCGCACCGGGTGTCCGCTTGGTATATAGCGCAACCAATTTGGTGTCGGCTACCGAATCACCCGCTGGTGGCGCAACCATGGTTGCCTCGTGCGATGTCGCACTTCGTTCGGTTTCAATTGTTGAAATGTATAGGAATTTAAATTAGTAACAATAAAGTTTAATATTGTTTTAGCTCAATAGCGGCTATCAGCGTGGTTACCCAAAAATTCCAGAGATATGCTCTTTCGACAATCAAGATCCAATTGTGTGCTGCACGGATTGTACTATCGATGAAACACAATCGTAAGTAAAAAATATTAAAATAAATAATTACTAACGATGTCAATTAGCCACGTCTAGTAGTCTCACATGCCGCGCGAGGCTGCTCATCCACATGCCTCGCATAGCACGACGCTTGCCTCAGCCGCATATCGCGCGAGGCAAATGCCGAGGCAACTGAAGCTCTAAACAGAGAAGCTTAGACAGAGAAGGGTATAAATACCCGAGCAATCAGTTGACCCTATCGTTCTGTCTCTTGACTATGCTAAACTAGGCGAGGCAAATATGAGCTCTCAGGTGAGGCAAGACGCGCATTTGCTTCGCGTGAGGCAAGTCAAACTTCGTGATGCTAATTGCCTCGCGCGGCATATGCGACATATGGACGTGGCCATTAACGAATACTAAACCACCAAGCCAACTAGAAACTCGGATGGAATGCGGCTTCCCCGCCCGCATACCGCCCGCACACCCGCCACCGCCTGCGGCTTCCCGCCCGCCACACCTCCCGCACACCGCCACCGTCTTTTGACGCAAAATTTTACAGGTTCCTAGTTGGCTTGGTGGTGTAGTTAATTACATCGCGAGCAAATCAGAAGGGCTAGACAAGTGGCTGACGTCTACGAGCGTTCGTTCAAATCGCTACGCTTCATATATGGAAATGACGTAAGTCACGTGATCTACATATAGCAACTTGTTGTTGATCTACATAGCGACGTTTGACATTTCCATACATTGTGAAGTTTATTCTATTCTATTCGATAAGCGTTCATGCCACTTGGCTAGCCCCTCAGGTCGCCGAGTCACTTACCCATTGATCTGCCACTGTAGCATTTTACGACACTGGATAACTTACGCGTTTGCTGTGAGATTACACGTGTAGTTAACCTTCCGTTGTTTGTTTAAGGCACAGAAACTATGGATTATTGCCTAATGGTATACTTAGAAAAAAGGATGGCCCAGTAGCATGGAAAAGTAAGCTATAATCGTTAACTTTTGCACTAGAGACACAACTCGCTTAGATAACTGTAATAAATACGCAAATATATTGATATTTTGAACTATAAATCAAATTCATTAGGCGTGTCTACAACATGCACATGCCACGCGAGGCTGCTCACCCATATGCCTCGCGAAGCACGACGTTTGCATCAGTCGCAAGCCGCGCGAGGCAAATGGCGAGGCAACCTACACTCTAGACTGAGAAAGGTATACCCGACCAATCAGTTTGACACGTTTGACATCGTTCTGCCTTATGACTATGCCAAACTAGGCGAGGCAAATGACGCGCATTTGCCTGGCAAGTCAAACTTCGTGAGGCAATTTTCCTCGCGCGGCATGTGAGACATCTGGACGTGGCTATTCAATGGTGGTAGAGCCAAGCTGTAGCCAATTGACTGCAGCTCATATATGGGCTCGCTCGACCGGGGTAGTATCACCCTCTTACAGGAGATCGGCGTAAGGTGGTTATTATAGCTTCTCCTTCACTAACGTACTATTTTGATAAATTTCCAGAATGTTTAGAACATTTCAAAGGACTACCGTATCCATGTCGGGGCAGCGGGAACTTTGATATAAAGAAAATTTGGAATGAAGACAAAAAGTGTCATGAAGTCAGTCAATCGATAGCGTTACCCATCGGAGGCCGTTTGGCGGAAAGATGGGAGTTCCCTCATATGGTAATAGGATTTTTCACTCTATTTTATGTCAAAATTGAACATTCATTTGTGATGGAAAATTTTAGAGCGATGAACATAGGGAATTTTTGCCAGTTGATTGCGGCTGGTTAACCTTCCCCTCACAAACTCCTCATCATCATCAGCGTATTGCTGTCCACCGCTAGATATAGGCCTGCTCACGCCACTGAGCTCGGTCTTTACCACTTTTCATCAAGTTTTTGCCAGCCATTTTTCGCATGTCGTCACTGCTGGCCGCTGGGTGTCTTGAGTCGTCAAGGTTCAAGAACTGTAGGCTTACCACAAGCTCTTATTGCGATTCAATTACAGGAACGTATTAACGTTTCAGCGACTTTTTGTGCAATGACGTACCTTATTGTCATGACAATAAGAAACGTCATTAGTTACGTCCAGAAGTGTCACATGCCGCGCGAGGCTGCTCACCCACATGCCTCGCGAAGCACGACGTTTGCCTCAGTCGCATGCCGCGCGAGGCAAATGGCGAGGCAACTGACACTCTAGACAGGGAAAGGTATACCCGATCAATCAGTTTGACACGTTTGACATCGTTCTGTCTCACGACTGCCAAACTAGGCGACGCAAATGTGAGTGCTCAGGTGAGGCAGGGCGCGCATTTGCCTCACGTGAGGCAAGTCAAACACCGCGAGGAAAATTTTCCTCGCGCGGCATGTGACACTTCTGGACGTAGCTATTAAAACGTCGTTAAAACGTTCCTATAATTGAATCGCAATAAGAGCTTGTGGTAAGCCCCCTGGTCTACTCCAAAGGTTGTGACTTCTTTTACAATATTGTTTTATCTTCTGGCTTGTCTCTCTAGTTGTGGTTATCATGGCTACATAACGTGATTCAGGATACACGTATTGAGAATTAAATTTTCTGTGTATTTGCAGGCATTGCTCGGATATGGTAAGGACCAGGATTCGGCGCAGTGGCTCTGTGGGGGGTCAATCATCAGCGAGCGATACATACTCACTGCTGCTCACTGCTCATCTACCGTTAAACTGTAAGCCACGCACACCTTACTACTCGTAGAATAGTGCTCCCAAAGTAAAAATGAAAATATTTAAGAGGCACGCCCGTTCAATGTGCTTGGTTGGTCTAAGTTTGACGTCAACGTTATGAGGTTCCAGTTCAAATGTTAGCTTTAACCTAGATTAAGAACTACTTATGTACTTACATTATATTGTCCTTTCCAGAGGTCCAATAAGATATGCGGCACTGGGATTATTAAAACGCACGGACCCCAAAAAAATATGGCGAATTTATGATATAAAACGTATCATAAAACATCCAGAATATAAATCACCTACAAAGTACCACGATATTGCACTTTTGGAAACGAAAATAGAGTGAGTATGTATTGTAATAAATAAAATACATATATTTATTTTTATGTACTTAGTTATTTTGTCAGTCTTCTATCCGAGTGATGATTAGTCTTTTGTGACAAGGTGGACAGGTGACATTACACGCGTTATAGATAACCTGTGGATACGAGTGGCAAAGGACCATGCATGACATACCGAGGTAGTACCACCCTCTCACAGAAGATTAGCGTAAACTATCTATATACAGCTGCGTTTCGTAAGTCCAATCCCCGTCCCTTCCTCTCCCTCTGTCCCATTTCCTTTCAGGTCGCCTACGTGCGAGCGATGTTTTGATATTGCAAACATCTATAGGCTACGGTAACTGTACGCCTGTTTGCTACCTTAGTCACATAAAAAAGCAATCTTAAACCATGTTAGGGTTATCTTGGTTTGGAATGATAACACAAATACATATTAATTTGTGCAATGCCAGCTTAAAAGATACCTATGTCCAGCAGATATTGGTGATGATAGATGCGAGGCAACGTGTTTCTCAATATCCTTATTTATTTTGTTTTTTCAGAATTAACTTTGGCAGAACGATACTGCCAGTATGTTTAGATACTAACCACTTATCTAAACACTCAACTGTATTTGAAGCAGCTGGTTGGGGTCGACTCGGTCAAAGGGAGGAGCTTGCTGACAATCTAGAAGTTGTATGTAATATTTTTACTAGAACATGCACATAATAGTCACTAGTTGAGTTGATTTTCCATTCGCTTTTTATCCAAAACCCTGGTACCAACTTGGTACCCTGGTACCAACTTGGTACCCTGGTACCAACTCGGAATATTACAGAAGTTTGTTGTGACTTTTTATGTGAATAAGGTGGCAGACATGCTTACGGGCCGCCTGATGTGGGGCATTTATCCAAACCTATAGATGCTACGAACAACAAAGGCATATCGCTCGCACGTTGCTGACCTAAGGGAGTAGGACAGAAGAGGTTAGAGCGGGAGGGGGTGAGGCTGGAATAGCTACTCTACCCCGATCTTCTGTGAGACTACTGTGGTACTACCCTGGTCGAGCCAGCCCGTATATGAGCAGCAATCAATTGGCTACAACTTAACTATGACTCAGTTTAATCCTCGCTTTATTTTTGTAGATGTATGAAGATTACATAACCGATCGTTGGAGCCATCAATTCAAATTGATTTTTGTCACAGGTAAACCTAGAGGAGTTTGAAGAGAAAGAATGCGCGAGCATGTATGGCCCCCACAGGCATCTGCTGGAGGGGTACAACCATACATCACAGATGTGCTACGGATCTCGTAAGCAGATCATTGACACTTGCGAGGTGAACAAACTATTCTTATTTTCAACCGACTTCAAAAAGGAGGAGGTTCTCAATTCGACTGTATGTTTTTTTTAATAAATTTGACAAAAAATATCGCCAGACTTATACACCTACTGTATGTTTCCAAACAAAGCAACGCTTGTACTATGGGTACCATAAAATGGACTAGGGGCGCTCCCAGTGACACCCAAACCTGGGTAAATTACGAAAAGGCCGTTTCCGAAATTTGTACCTATCGGGAATTGAACCCGCAACCGGCTCGCTGCGCCAAGTGTTTGTCAAATAAATAAATAATAGTTTGAGTGTTTCATGAGTCATTACATCTTACGTCTACATTTCCTTGCAGGGGGACAGCGGTGGTCCTTTACAAATAAGTAGCCAAAAATGCTTGTATTTCGTCATTGGTGTGACGTCATACGGCCAGGGCTGTGGTGTGGTCGGCTCCGCTGGCATGTACACCAGGGTCAGCCACTACGTGCCCTGGATTGAAAGCATCGTCTGGCCGGACGAAGAGTCTACGCTGCCGTAAATCCCATAACACTCCAAAAGTTTGGATTTTTTTTCTAAACATTAATAGAAGGATTTAGGTAGTTCATCTAATTAAATTGTGTTCGATCATGACATAGAATTCGAAATAAAACCTTTTTCTAACCTACTGTGTCCCACTGGGCTTTAGGTCCCCTGTATCTTCAACTATTCATCTTTTGTCGGGGGGTTTGGACTTTAACCCACCACGCTTGTCCAATGCGGGTTGGTCGGTCGCCAGAGCCTCGTTCGTTGTTTAAGATATTGTACCACGGGCAGGTAAGGTTGGCTTTGTTCTGTAGGATCTTGATTAGAACCATTACAACCCATTATTACTTATTTAAAATTTTAGATAGGTACCTTTTTTTATTTTTGTTTCATACAATCCATGAAGTCCTCCAAGTTTTGTTTGCTCGCCCCGGTCGGAAATGCAATAAATAAACATTTTTTAAACATTTTTATTTATTAGTATCAAGCAAATTTTCCGTGAGTAGCTGGGTGATTCTATCATTTCGTGCAAATTGGAAGAATTTTGAGAATTTATTTTACCTATTTTTTTCTTATTTTTAATGAAAAGCTACATGAAAAATAGACATACTGATTTAAGTAATACAATTTTTTTCGCAAAACTGGCGGACATATAGACCTTTATTTCTTCTGGAAATGGTAATGATAAATGTGATATGGTAATGATACTTGTTAAATGGTAATGAAAAATAAATACCGGTACCAATGAAGATTAAAATAAAACAATTGTTTTAGATTAAGGTTTTATATTGAAATTAAAAAAAAACAATTAACTACATTCGCACTTTTGATTTTAGATCGGACAAACGTTTTAACAACAAGTTTCGTTAAATAAAAGAAGTAGTTATGAATCCAGCTTCGTCCAATCGTCAGATATTTCTCACGGCATAAGCATTTAATTGTTATTCATTCTGAGAAGTTATCTCGCGCTGGGCTCTCGCCCACGCATGGCCCGCCTGGCGATTTGATGATGATGCATTGTCGGTCAGAGGACCACCATAGTTTTAAGCCCTAGACTTGTCAGTCAGTAATTAGCCGTCATAACGTTCAGACAAATAAAAGTTAATTCTAAATCAATTAATTGTCTTTTTAAAAACATCCTCGCGGGCTCCCAGAATTTGACTGGCGCAGCCGTTCGTGATATTCCGCGATTTCGGAAACCTTCGATCGCAAACCCCAAAATCGGTTTCGCGTGTGGTGATTCGTGCGCGGAAAGACTGAACCTAAATAAATACGTCTCCCCTGGGAAGCTGCGTGGCGTGGCGACTGATCTGGCTCAGGAGGACATGGGATCGAGCAGCTGGTGAGTAGACATTTTCACCTCCTGTGTTTCATATTCCCTGTTTTCTCCATTATTTTAATTTTCCGAACTAAAATCGTCGGGCTTATTAATTGCGTTTATCTGATTTTGTTTGCATTAAAATTTGCAAATTTATCATTCTCGTAATTAATTTGTGTAGAAATAAGTAAATAAGTTTAATTAAGATGGATAGCATTCAGCTAGTGCAAAAAGAAATTTTGTGTATTATCCCTAAATTTGATGGTGATGAAAAACTATTAAACCTATTTATTACAAAATGTGAATATGTACTTACCGGTGCTAGAGTAGCAGGAAATTTAGTACAGGAGTTGTATCTTTTTCATGCTTTAAGCGGTAAATTAACTGGTAGAGCTGCGTCTTTAATCAGTGCTAATCCCGATATAACAACATGGGATCGCTTAAAGGAAATTCTTACGCAGCATTTCGGCGACCCACGCTCGGAAGAGTGTATAGCAATTGAACTTGAGTCTATGAAACTAAATCAAGGTGAGTCATACGTCGAGTTTTGTCATAGAATTCAAAACGTACGAAGCTCGCTGATAGCGAAAGTAATTAGACTTGCCGATGAAGGAATAAAGGCAGCAAAGATGATTATCTATAACAACGCTTCTTTGAATGTGTTTTTATTTAACTTACCGGAAGATTTAATTCGTATAGTGCGATTGAAAGGTTGTTCTAATCTGGAAAATGCACTCAGCATTGTGACCGAGGAAATTAACTTTCAGTTTCAATATAACGCGAAAAATAAATTAACAAAACAGTGTATAGCGCAGCAATCGAATTCACATAGTGCATTGAGACCAGTGCCCATGGCTCAAGGGTTTAATAAACCTGCATTTAATTTAGCGCCGCCGAATAATAATTTCAGATTTGGCGCTCCACAAAATAATTTTAGATTTGGCGTTCCACAAAATAATTTTAAATTTGGCATTCCACAAGGTCAAGTGATTAGACCAAACTTTTCGCAACCAAATAGATTTACGCCTCCTCAAGGCAACCGATTTGGGACATACCCAAATCAAGGTCAACGCACTTTCGGACAGGCACCCTTCCAACAACAGCGCGCGCCTTTTAACCATGGTGGATATAAATTTGGCATCCCCCAACAGCAAGGTTTTAAGTTCGGTATTCCAAATCAATTTAATCAGTATAAATCAGGACCAAATCAACAACAGACGCAAAGACCTGTAGATACCGACGTGTCAATGCGCACAGCTCCTGTAAGACAAAACATGACTACAAATGAATTGTTCTATACTGAGGAACCAACCACTTGTCAGGAATACACCCCTGACCAGTATGACTTCAACTACGACTATAATACGACTGAAATGTGTGACGAATATATAGAGCAGCCCCCTATCGATTGTAATTATGCAGACAATTATAACGAGGATGACTACGCGCATCAGGACACTGAAAATTTTCAGGATACGGCCTCGAAGGAAATAGTGAAGTTATAAATTTAAATTATTGTGACAGCATCTTAAAATTACCACATATTGAAATTCCTGAAATCAATTCAAAGTTTCTCATCGATACCGGAAGCAGTCGTTCCTTTATTAGTCCTGCTAAAGCAAACGAATATTTTAGTGACCATAAATACTGTGAACCGTTCACAGTCATCAGCACACATGGCCAAAGCATGCATAATGAGATAATTCATATTCCATTATTAAAAACTTTTAAAAGTACACTTCCTCACACATTTTATATTTACGATGTCGACGGACGCTACGACGGACTGATCGGATCTGACCTTCTCAAAAAATTGGCAGCAAACATTGACATGAGTAATCAAATACTACAGACCCATAACGCCGCTATTCCAATAATTTATAATCCACCATATGAAATAAATGTGCCGCCCAGATCTGAAACACGAGTAAGAATACCAACTAACTTACAACATGGAGATGCTATCGTAGACTTTTATCAGTTTAAAGAAGGTGTACGCATGCCCACAGCTCTTATTAGGTGCAATAATTTCTTCGCGGACACAGTTATACAAAACATTTCTGATCAAAAGGCAACTATTACGTTCAAGGAACCTTTTGATGTTACGGTATTTGAAAATGAGGAATTAGAGCTTAATATTGTGAATGATGATTGCATGATTGATGAGGTACTGAAAGAAAACCTGAAAAAATTACGATTAGATCATACGAACTCAGAGGAACGTGACAGCGTAGCCAAACTGTGCTATGAATATCGCGATATATTTTATTGTGATAAAATACCGCTATCTTTTTCAAATCAAGTGAAACATAACATAAGAACGACTAACGAGGACCCGATTTATACTCGACCGTATAGACAACCGCCTTGCCAAAACGAAGAAATAAATAAACAGGTAGAGAAATTATTGCAAGATAACGTAATTCGAAATTCACACTCACCTTGGAGTGCACCGGTACATCTAGTCCCAAAAAAATTAGACGCGTCTGGAGAAAAGAAATTTAGGATGGTCATCGACTACCGTCGCTTGAACGAGATCACCGTAGATGATAAATATCCCCTGCCGAACATAAGTGATATTTTTGATAAGTTAGGCAAATGCCAATATTTCAGTACACTTGACCTTGCGAGTGGATACCACCAAATAGAGGTTAATGACGCAGATAGAACCAAAACTGCATTTACCACACAGTCAGGGCACTATGAGTTCAAACGGATGCCGTTTGGTTTGAAGACGGCACCCGCAACGTTCCAAAGGGCGATGGACAATGTCTTGCGCGGCCTTCAGGGCATGCATTGTCTAGTATATCTCGATGACATCATTATATACTCCTCAAGCCTCCAGGAACACGTTGAAAAACTCCGAAAAGTCTTCAATAGACTTAGGGAAACCAATATGAAAGTTACACTTGATAAATGCGAATTTCTAAGAAAGGAAGTCTTATATCTAGGTCATACCATCACGAAAGACGGCCTTATGCCTAATAATGATAAGATACGAGCAGTGTTAAATTTTCCATTACCCCGTACATCTACTGAGATCAAGAGTTTTCTAGGGTTAGTCGGCTATTACCGCAAATTCATTAAAGACTTCGCCAAATTAACTCAGCCACTAACATCATGTCTGAAAAAGAAAAACAAGATAGACATAACCAAGCAGGATTACATAGATGCGTTCGAAAAATGCAAAGAACTCTTAACTAACGCTCCGCTTTTACAATTTCCCGATTTTTCCAAACCATTCGTCCTTACGACGGATGCATCCAATTATGCACTTGGCGCTGTCCTTTCGCAGGGCCCTATCGGTAGTGATAAGCCGATAGCGTATGCTAGTCGCACTCTGAATGACGCTGAAACTAGATATAGCACGATTGAAAAAGAGCTTTTAGCAATCGTGTGGGCCGCTAAGCATTTTCGACCCTATTTATATGGGAAGAAATTTACTATATACACGGATCATAGGCCTTTAGCCTGGTTAAACTCGATAAAGGAACCGAACAGTAAACTAACGAGGTGGAAACTGCGTCTTGAGGAATTCGACTATCATATTGTCTATAAAAGTGGAAAGCAAAATTGTAACGCTGACGCGTTATCGCGAATAAATATTAATGCTTTAGGTGAAAATGATGATATTTCTATGAAAGTCAATTTAGATAAAAAGGAACAAAAACTCCAACGTCATATAGATAACTTAGCTAAAGAAATAACGCGATTGTCTAAGAATCGAAATAACGTTCCCGGTACCTCTACTTCACGTGAACGAACTCCATCTCCAATAGTAATATCATCAGATTCAGAAAAAACCAGAAGTATACCATCCATATCAGGTGACGGCCGCCAATCTCCGTATCCGATTCCATCTTTGAGTAGTACTACACTAACTGCATCTGAAAAACCAAGTAATGATAGTATAGGCACAGTACATTCAGCCAACGACTTAGATACCGATGGCATACTTATTCTTCAGGAGGCTATAGATACTAAGCCAAACCAGGTACTTGTATACACCTGGAATAGAAACGAATTAACAGTCAAAGACTTATCTAGAGCTAAACAAAAGGTATTAGAAGTGCACTTACCTGTAGACAATTCGGACCTTGTAAAACGATTCCTGAAAGAATACATACGCCCTAAAATTAAATACTTCTTTTACTTTGAAGACAAACTGCACCGTAAACAGTTTTCAGAGGCTGCTATATCACTTTTTCAGAAAGGAACAGTAAAATTGTATGAATGTACTAAAAGAGTCATTTACGTGGAAGATGAGAATGAACAGCGGGATGTAGTTATTAAATATCACATAGGTAAAAATAGTCACCGGGGAATTAAGGAAACCCTAGTTCACCTCAGGCGAACCTTTTTCTGGAACAACATGGACCAAATGGTTGCCAGTGTAATAAATGCGTGCGAAATTTGTAAAAAGATGAAGTATGATCGGAAACCATTAAAACCTGAATTGCAGTTATCCCAAACACAAACTAAACCCTTTCAGGAATTGTTTATTGATACCTTCTCAATGGAAGGAAAGCATTATCTTACGATTGTCGACGCTTTCAGCAAATTGGGTCAAGCGATCGAGATTAGCTCCAAATCTACTCCGGAAGCAGTTAGGGCTCTTATAAAATACTTTTCATTGTACGGTATCCCTAATCGAATCAGCTCAGACCCCGGTACCGAATTTAATAACACATTAATGAAGGAAATGCTGGCATTCTATAAGATCGATTTACATATCGGTACTCCGCACAATCCTAACTCTATGGGGATCGTAGAAAGGTTCCACTCGACTATAATAGAAATTTATCGAATAGCGAAATACGAACGTAAAATTACTGATGCTGCATCTGTCATGACTTATGCAGTCATGTCGTATAATCATACCATACACTCGACTACAGGCCTTACACCGTTCGAAGTCGTCTTCGGTCACATTGAATCAAATAGCTCGTTTTATGTAGATTTTAACAAACAATTTACTCAGCAATTGGTTAAAGAGCACGTGAGGAAGACAAAGTACTTGTATGAATACTTGACAGATAAAATGATAGATAAAAAGGTGAATATAATAGGAAAACGTGGTGGAGAGACAGAATTTGACATAGATTTAGGCGACACAGTATTTATAAAAGGAGTCAATACCAGACGCAGCAAGGACAAGCCCCGCTACCAAAAAGCTCAGATCACTGGCGCTATTCAGAGGAACATCGCACCCGTTACAACACACAATAGGAAGACTAATGTTCCCATTAAAGATATCAGGCGTCCTCCGCAGGTTAGTACTCCTGGCGGTCCAAGTGATCCGCGGCCAGGCCCTTCATCTGCAGCCCATGGACAAGAATCCGGGACTGCTACCTATAAAGGAAGGTCAAGCCATTATCAGCCACGATAAATGGACTATTATTAAAATCCTAGATTTAAAGTTAATTTACGATCATTTAGATTTAAATATGAATAGTTTTCTTAATCTTAAAGAACAAGTTCGGAACTGTTTTGATATTAACATCTTTGATTCAGATTTTACTGAAGTCGAATCACAAACCGAATACGCCTTGAGCATTACTCTCGAAAAGTACAAACAATTGGTTCCCTCATTGGCAAGATCTAAACGCGGTTTACTGAATCCTCTAGGTTCATTAGTAAAGATGATTACAGGTAATCTGGATAATGATGATGCTGTAATGTATGAAAAGTTAATCCATGAATTAAAGACAAAACAAGACGGTATACAAAAGAAAATGACGATAATCGCTGAAATGGTGGGTACTTTCACAAGAATAGCAAACTCTACCGCAAGGAATTTCATTCAGATGGAGGAAAGCATACTAGATATTTTTCGTAGTTTAAACGAATCTAAATTATTCCAAACCAGTAATAAAATAGTTCAGACCTATAACATTTTAACTAATAATTTTCAAATGCTCTACATCCGACTGAACGAAATTGAAACAGCCGTAGCTTTTTCTAAAATTAGATTGTTACATCAATCAATAATAGATACAGATGAATTAATAGAATTGTTAAAAGAAATTGAACAAACTGAAAAATTAGTGTTTCCAGTAAAGAGTGAAAATATTGTAAAAATAGAGCAATTTATAGAGATTAAGGCGTATGTAAAACAAAATCAGATAAAATTTATTATGAGCATTCCATTAATTAGAAATGAAGTTTTTAACTATTTCAAGTTGATTCCCTTACCTATACATAATACCAGCAATGACCTCACTACCCTTATCCTTCCTAAACATCCTTATATCCTGGTGAAAGGGTCGAAAACTAAGCCACTCTCCCAGTCATGCAGTGAGATCGATGAAGCCCGCTTCTTATGCTTTGAGAATGATGTCTCGCCGTTAATTGAAGATGAATGTGTTGCCGAACTTATGAAGTTTTCCGCAAACATTTCGAGTTGCCGCCCTGTTCCTGTGGTCATCGATGACGTGAAGGTTGACCTTATTCAGCCTAATCGCTGGATAATTTACGCGAAAGCTGAAACTCTACTCACCAAATACTGCGAAAATGAGATAAGTCAAGAAAGTATTTGTGGCACTTATCTGTTATCCATAGACGAGGACTGCCGTGTTAAGATACAGGAATTTACACTAACACGACATCAATATCAAGGGAAAGACGTAACTTATACACAGTTCCCGGTAGTTAATCTGCCTAAAATAAAGACCAGATCGTCAGATGTTCAGAAGAAACCTATTACCCTGAATGGGATCGATCTTGGCGACATCCAGTTCCTGAATTATTTGTTGCAGAAAAGCGGAAGTGAAATTATCAGTGAAAGTGAAAATTACGGAAGTGTTTTAGATCATAAAAGTGTTAGTATAGGAAATCTTGTATTCTGTGTAATCATAATTATAAGTTTGATGTTTTTAGCCTTTAAGCATAAAATTAAGGAATTTTGTAATTTGGGGAAACCTCGAGATAATCCTCATCCCTCGGATAATCTCGAACTTATGGAGGGAGGAGTTATGAATCCAGCTTCGTCCAATCGTCAGATATTTCTCACGGCATAAGCATTTAATTGTTATTCATTCTGAGAAGTTATCTCGCGCTGGGCTCTCGCCCACGCATGGCCCGCCTGGCGATTTGATGATGATGCATTGTCGGTCAGAGGACCACCATAGTTTTAAGCCCTAGACTTGTCAGTCAGTAATTAGCCGTCATAACGTTCAGACAAATAAAAGTTAATTCTAAATCAATTAATTGTCTTTTTAAAAACATCGTCGCGGGCTCCCAGAATTTGACTAAGTAAACAATATTTAGCTCACTACCATAATTTTATCATCATTACCATAATTACAAGATCATCACCATAATTGTACGATCATTGCCATTCCTATAAAAAATGGATGGTAAATACTGGTAATGAGAGGAACGGTGATGATATTTTTGCACTTTCTTTAGATTTTCTCCATTAATAACTGCAACAACAAAGTATTAAATATTTAAAAACTATTTGAACTCGATTATTATTACATTAGCATCAATAATAATTTAATACAATAAGTAATTTACAGAAAAAAGCGCGAATGGTAATGTAAAACAATACTTACTCAGCTTGGAGTCACGAGTTAAAAAATTCTGTTAATAAAAAGTTGCACGCATTCGCCTCCTTCAATGTTCGTTGGTCGACTGCGGGAACATCACGCGCGGGGTGAGGAATGAGTACGGGCAAGTATTTCGCTCATTCGTGAATCTACAGGCTGTTTGCGCATTAAAAATTTGAATGAATGGTAGTGAGATTATTTTTTAAACGAAAATATTTTGTCACCGTGAACAAGTAACAACCATAAAATACTATATTTATTAAAATATTTTTATAGCTGAATGTGTACTCTAAACATACTATTACAATAATACATTAAGCATTAGAATATTTAGTTACATCCTCTCAAACAAAAAAAAACAAAATCAGGACACTGTTGGTAAATCTAACGATAATTATCTAAATTATTGTAAAAAATATCATATCAGCTGGTTAGTAATCATTTTTGATGACCTCGTTATCGATACATGTTGGAACGAGGGGACTCTTAAATCAAACCATACATTTTGTAGGACAAATATTTATTCGAATAATTTAGATAATTATCAAAAGATTTAACAAAAAAACAGTAATAATTTTTTGAGAATCATCAAATCATCATCATACCCCTCCCCCCTTACCACCACCCCTCTCCACCCCTCTTAGCTCCCACAATCAAGATTTTTCGTACAGAAATTGTTGAGCGTCTCATCAAAATGTAGCTACTCACGGAAAATTAGCTTGATACTAATCAAAACAAAAATGTTCTAGGGAACCCGGACTATTATGATGAAAGATCCATTATCTACTTCAGTTTATGAACGTACCTCACGTGGGAAGCTGTTTAATTTGAAGTTCTGAAACTCTTGTTATTACTTTGTGATATTACCTACTGCCAACGGTGATATGCCGGCTTGACATAACTTTATTTCCCAAAGTAATGTTATTAAACATTCCCTTGCTTATATGAGAAAGATTTAAAAGAACAAAAAGTTGAAATTGAAATATACAGAAAATGCTCCAAATATTTCCTTTGTCCTATTTTCCTTCTTTTTATTTTCTCATACTATCAAATTAGCAGCATTTTATAATAATAATAATAATAATATCCTGGGACATTTTTTACACACGGCTACCTGATCCCAAACTAAGCAGAGCTTGTACTATGTAAACCAGATAACTGATATTACTACATATACTACTTTTTTATTTGTAAATACATACTTAATATACATATACACCCAGACTCCGGACATACAGACATGTTCATGCACACAAATGCATGTCCCGGGTAGGAATCGAACCTACGACCTGCAGCGTGAAAGTCGCCTCCGCGCCAACCACGCTAACGGGCCCGTCAAAAGCATTATTCATGTAAAAAACTTATTTGCTTGGTTTTAGATGGTAGAGTCGACAAAATAGCCCTTAAATTACTTCATTAACGGGATAAACGAGAGTTGAGGAAAAGCAAAAGTAAAGTCTTTAAAACATCTCGTTTTAGCTTAGTTAATTTAATTTTCAATCAACCTTGATGATCACTCGGTCTAGTTTTACTAAAGAATTACGCCCACATTTATATATTAAGACGATACAAGGAAAAAATGAATTTTAGTTTCGGGGTGTGGCTGGCGTCGCGTGAGCTGCCGAAGGATATATCCCTCTCGCTTAGCTAGGACAGAACAGCTATGGAGTAGACTATAGTATAGTTATTTTTTGAAGGAACAATATTGTTTAATTCGTACAATTAAAATAATATGTCCCAGTGCACCTTTTAAAATAGATGAAATGGATGAAAATATTCAAATATATTTTTTTCGTTTTATATGGGATTTTTATGTCGAGTGTATTTGAAAAAAATAATTTAATTTCTATGTTGTTTTTATTGCTGAAGACAAAGTAAGTCAAAAGAAGACAAACGATACCTACAATATGCTGATAGATACGTATAACAATACTTCGATCGTATAATAGCCTATAACCAGCGGACGATCCAGACGCGTCCAACGATATCTCATTAGTCAAATTATTATGATATAAAAATAGTTTGGACGTTATACGGGAGCAGATGAACATACATACATATCGGTCAAAATCATAACCCTCCGCCCACCGTAGTCGGGTAAAAATGTACATACTCTGTGTCAGTGACTGACTGCCGGATATGAGTATCTTTTTCATGTTTCGTAGGCTAAGGAATACTTTGGTACTTAACTTCGATGCCGATCATGAAGTCATCAGCGGTGTCATAATATATTTTTTTACCATATTTAATTTATGTTTTAATTTAATTTTCAGTTTTTATTAATTTTATTGATTTAACCATGCATTTATTTTTTGTTTATCTTTTTATCTTTATTTTTTTATCTATCAAAATCACCCTTAGACTGGTTACCGCCACAGGTGACAAGAGGGCTGGCTCTTTCCTTGCTCAAAAAATTCGCTTGACAACAGGAACAGCTTGAATACAGGGAGGACATGCAGCCAGTATCCCACGCGGACGGTATTTGTTTAATTAGGGGTAGGTTTTTATTTTATTGTATTTTATTTTAATTTATGTTATATTATATTGTATTTTAATGATAAAACATGAAAAATTTAAAAAAATCACTAAAAAGCCTGAAATAATATTTCTATTACCTACCACCTCTGCCTACCCCTTCGGGAAAACCGGACGTGATGGTGTGTTATCGAGTATTTGGAGTCGGTGCCAATCTTGGTATGCCAAGTCTACCTACTATAAAAGTAAGAAGATAGATTGGCACCGACCCCAAATAATCGGGGTAGGCAGAGGTGGTAGGTAATAGAAATATTATTTCAGGCTTTTTAGTGATCCAGGTTTTTTTGAAGTCGGTTTGTTTTTTTTTATAAAAATAATTTTATTTCACGATTTTTAGTGGCGCCATACCAATGAACATTTTGGCATTTTGAACCATATGAAGTAAGCCCAACAAAAGGTAACTGCTGTAAATCTTTGAGAAATTCCCTCGACTGTCTATGGTCTCCATCATTAGACCTGTAATGGCACTTATAACCCATATGGGTGTAAAGTTCTCTCCAATACAAATTAATCAAGCCCAAACACCAGGTAATTGCTGTAAATCGTTGAGGAGTTCTCTCGGCTGTCTTTTGACTCCATCATCAGACCCTTAATGACAGTCACAACCCATCTAGGTGTAAAGCTCTCATCAATACAAATTAATCAAGCCCAAACACCAGGTAATTGTTGTAAATCGTTGAGGAGTTCCCTCGACTGTCTTTCGGCTCCATCATCAGATCGACTCCAGACCTTCATAAAATAGTAGTGCTTTAAAATACTTAATGAATAAAATTACAAACGCACTAGTCGCTCCTACGATTTTCGAAGGTTCCCCTCGATTTCTCTGGGATGCCATCATCAGATCCTGGTTTCCTTATCATGGTACCACCGCTGGGATATCTCCTTACCAACAAAAAAAGAATAATCAAAATCGGTTCATAAACAACGAAGTTATCCGCGAACACACATAAAAAAAAATTATATACGGTCGAATTGAGAAACCTCCTCCTTTTTATTGAAGTCGGTTTAAAAATAAATATATATTTTTTTAAATTTAATTTTACTTTTATTTATTGTTTTATATTTATTGTGAAATTATAATAATTTTAATAATCAATATTGGACTATGTCTGAAACAAAAACATTGAATTGAATAATTTAAAAAATACAAAAATTATCACATTAACTCGTTAAATCACGGTTTACACCCGCTAGAACGAAAAAGATCCTAACATGGTAGGTAGGACCTGAGGGTTGGCCAGTTAATTACTTAAATTAAAATACACTATATTTATTTCAAGAAAACATTCATAAGATCTGAAGGCGTCGGACTCGCACATAAAGGGTTCCGTACCACCGTAGAATAAACACATCAAAAAAAAATATCAAGTTTGAGACTTGATATTTATTTTTAAATGTTATTATATTTTTAGTATTTGTTCTGCACCGGCAACAGAAATACACATTCAGTGAAAATTTCAACTCTCTACCTGTTACGGTTCGTGAGATACAGCCCGCGCTGACAGACGGACAGACAGACAGACGGACAGCGTAGGCCTAGTAATAGGGTCCCGTTAGCACCCTTTGGAACCCTAAAAAGTAGCCTATGTTCTCCGCCAAGACCCAGTCTATCTCCATACCAAAATTCATCAACATTGGTTCAGCGGTTTAGCCGTGAAAAGGTAACAGACAGAGTTACTTTCGTTTATAATATAATAGATTGAATAGGACGGACAAACATTTTCCTATCCATATCTGTAATGTTATTTTTTACGATAATTTATTGATGTATGATATATTTATTACTTGCCCATCCATACCTACAACAAACGCAATAAAGCGACTCCATTGTTTTGACAAGCAATGTATTCCCACTGTCGGCCCAAGACCATGCTGCAAGTATATAACAGTAAGCGAAATAGGGAGTTTTTACAGAAATGACACGAATAACTATGAAATGACAAGAGATGACACAAAATGACAAGAGATGACACAAAATGACAAGAGATGAAAAGAAATTACACAAGACAAGGAAAAGCAAACGAAAATCACGCTGCAGTGCAGGTCATAGGTTCGATTCCTGCCCAGGACATGCAGTTGTGTGCATGAACATGTCCGCATGTCCCGAGTCTAGGTGTAATTAAGTGTATATTTCGTTTGTATTTACAAACAAAAAGTAGTATATGTAGTAATATCAGTTATCTGGTTTCCATAGTACAAGCTCTGCTTAGTTTGGGATCAGGTAGTCATGTGTAAAAGAATTTCCAAGGATATTTATTTATTTATCATAGGCGTCGGCGGACTGTAAATACTGTACTGTACCTGTAATGTGGCACGACCGTAATATTTTTTAAAAAATCCTTCACAGGTCCGACGTCGAACAAGTCCGAGCGGACACTGACAATACAAAGTTAGAGAGAGACATGGTTAGTTCAAGTACTTAAAATGTGAGATGGCGATATTGTGCGCGCGCTCGGAAATAAACAACGTAAGCGCCAAACCACATTTTCTTGAATTAAAAAAAAACTACTTCACGAATTAAAATATGGTTGAAGGGTAGTTTAGATATCATTATTTGTTATGTTTTAGAAATAATTTCGTGATCTAAATCGTAAAAACATCGTGGTAGCAAGGAAAATTGTAAATAATTAGAGCTCATTTCATAATTTTTTTTTATCGAGAAAATTTCGTCAAATCGTGATTTGGATTTAAAGATACTCAAGATAATATAGTCAAAAATCATACATCTAAATATAAGATTCCTAGTCCACATACTTACTTAAAGAAAAAGTAGAATAGAAAATCAACCAAATTTCGAACCCTCATCTTAATAATAATTTAGCCCTTTTTTAACGTCCCACTGCTGGGCACGGGCCTCCCCTCAATGCGAGGGGGATTCAGGCCATAATCCACCACGCTGGCCCAGTGCGGGTTGGTGTATTTCACATGTCTAAAGACATGCAGGTTTCCTCACTATGTTTTCCTTCACCGTAAGCAAGTGATAATCATATTAAAGTTATGATTCACACATAGATTTCGAAAAATCCAGAGGTGAGAGCTAAGGTTTGAACCCATGACCTACTAATATAATACCAATATTATAAAGAGTGAAGGTTTGTATGTATGGATGTTTGTGTTGGGTAAACTCGAAAACTACTGGACCGATTTCAAAAATTCTTTCACCGTTAGAATGCTACATTATCCCTGAGTAACATAGGCTATATTTTTGGCATCCGGGATACGGGATCCGGGATCAGAGATCCGATTTTTTTTTAATTTAAATTCTACGCGGACGAAGTCGCGGGGAAAAGCTATAGTACGTTTTTTTTATACTTGTCCTATTTGGTAAGCGAAGATGGCGTCCAGCGGGGCGATTGCGTAACTTTTTTGTCAATGTTTCAATTGGTTTCGTTCATCCTGTGTCAATTATATACGAAACCAATTGAAACATTTACAAAAAGTTACGCAATCGCCCCGCTGGACGCCATCTTTGCTTACCAAATAGGACAAGTATAAAAAACGTACTATAGTATATTATATTTTTGCCAGTTTACAGAACAAAAGTGATTTGTAATGCCGGTGTTAGTCCATCATAACTTACTATATACATTTTCCCTTCAATTCGAATTAGTTTCAATACACTGAATAGCTGAATTTCATATTCGTAAATAGCTGAATTATAGTAATTGAATTACTGACCCTAATCTAGAACGTACCCAATTAAAATAAATGTAGACCTCTGACCAATAACCCGTAGACGCAGCATAGCTGAGCACCCGCCCACTCGCTCAACATATTATACATTACCACTGCATATGTGTGTGACCGTATCTGACTGACATTTTGAGTTTGAGTGGAAGTTGAAACGATCGTCGAAGGTTAAGCAACGCTTGGCAAGGTCAGTCATAGATGGGTGACCATTTAGTGGCATTTGAACTGAGCGTCTCCATGCTTCGGCGGGCACGTAAAATTTCGGTCCAGGTTGTTGTCATATAGGCAGCAGTCGGTAGGCCTACAGGCGGCTTGGACAACTCTGACAACAGGTTGGCCATTAACCATACGGTAAGAAGAAGATATCCTGTCAACTTTTGACCATCGCGTTCTCATACAATAAAGGACGTAAGTGAAGTCTTGCCTTATTGGTCTGTGATGAGAACCTAAAGCCATTAGTCCACGATTTAAACGTTCATAAAAATCATAATACGACAAAGCAATGCTTTAATAAATTGATATAATCGCTTTAATGTACTCGTAGATGCGTATCGCACATGTATTAAATCTATTACCTACCTAGTTAGGTACGTAGAATATGCAGAGTAGGGTACCTACACATTGTCAGTTTGTACGTTTATCAAAAAAAATTCCGTGCAGTGTTGAACTCAAATTCTATTAATGTTGTTGTATATGACAACGTTTAAAATATTGCAACTGAACTTTAGAAACATGATTCCGGCACATGGACCAATTACTAAGGGGACTGGGTCTAAGCAACTCGGCCGAGTGGTCGGCCGAGTACTAACATCGACTTAAAACGAAGCGAGTAGTTCAGCTATTTACCGGTAGATAGATGCCACGCATCCCAGGAAAATGACCACGCGTTGTTTCATAGAGATATCTACTAAGAACGTCTCTGCTAATTAAAATCTCTATGTTCTGGCAAAGGTGCTACTTCTGTTGGTACCTCCTTCCTATCCGTTTCTTGGTCATAACGCATAAACAAGGCAGCAATAATTTCAGTCGTATCCAATAAATTTGTTGCCAGCAGAATTCACACCAATACTTAACAGGATTCAATTCGAATTCCGAAAGTACAAAAAAAACTCGAGTAAGTACCTCTTTTCCAATTACAAAGACGCTCGTTTGTTATTGGTGCAGTGTGTAGCGGCCAGAATTCATTGTTCAAAGGCTCTAATCATGCGATCGCGTGCGGCGCGCCTGCCGGGTGAAATGGCCGAGTATGGCCGGCCGGCAATTAGCCAACTTTGATTGAACCGAGTAAGTGTTCGCTGAGTGTTGTCGACCAAGTGTATGTCACTTTTCAGTACCAATCCACTCAACATAATGACAGGATATAGCTATAACAGAATGATTATCAATATCGTCGAGGAAAACTATTTTATAGCAGCTTTCGATGAAATGTAGGCTAAAGAAAATCGGAGTAAAGGGGTTATTACACTTAACTGAATTTAGGCTACTTAATTTAGTCGTTACTGAATTTAGGCAAGTGTAATCGCATTCAGCAAGCTATCCAGAAGCTAGAATGTTTTAAATATTTAGAAGCTTCTAAATTTAGGCAAGTGTAATAAGCTCTTAAGGCAAAGACTACTAAGAAAAAGGGAGACATGTGATTGTCCAAATGTGTTGTAGTATGTCTTACTAAACGAAGTCCATGGACACAGTACGATTTAGACACTCATGGAAAATATTATGCAAACATGTTGGTACCAATACGGCTCACAAAAACAGTCCTATCATCAAATTCAAATGTATTCGTGTCGACTACAAGTTGATTCTGATTCAGCGTGGAAAAATCTGGATTTATAGGTTATTTTTAGGCCAGGAATGAGAAGATTTCCGGCGTTTGAAAGGAGGGGACTGGTGTTCAGCTGATTGAACCATCAGTGCAATATCCTGTACAAAACGAGACAAATTTTTCTGGGCCATCTTTGGGAAGTGGTCAGTAACTCATCATTTACCGGACGTGTATTAATATTATTCCTTTACTACCTATTTTTAATGCTCTATGTAGATTTTTGTACTAATTAGAATAGCTTCAAAAAATACTAACAGATGTTTTTGTCAAAGCTGTCAGATTTACCAATGTTTAACCCTTTTTATGTCCCATTCCTGGGCACGGGCCTCCATGCGAGGGGGATTCAGGCCTCAAATCTATAAAAGAAATTAAAATAGACAATTTCCATAGCAATAAAAAAACCACGCACAATAGTGCGACAATTGAATGCAGACATTGGTCGTTACCAAGTCACAAAGTAAAATTTCGTTATAAGTTTCAAACATATGTTGATATACCACTATGAACACTTTCACAGAACAATTTATCTACAGCAATAATGTAATTAGAAGATTGTTTGCCCATCGCATTACAAGGGCTAGCAGATTAAGTCCTAGCTATCCGCATGAGGGCTAGCGAAGTTATTTACGACGGTGACTCTACATTATTACAAGATAAAGTGCCATGCGTCAAGCATCTGGGTCAAGTAATTTGTCCAAGAAGTATTCGTATATCTTACATACGTCACGTCACGACTTTTATCCCCGTTCGGGGGTAGTCAGAGGCTTGAGTGGCCATACACCACCACATTGTGGAGGTATTAACCAACTCAAAGCCCACGTATCACTAGATAGTCAGAACCCAACGTGACAGGTGGTGAACCGTGTCGCCGTGTATACAGGAACTGACTATTATCTAATCTCGAGGGATAGGTAGGTTAGGGTAGGGGGGAGGGTTAGGTATATCTTACATCTTTGGGGTAAATAAGTAATTTTCTATGCCTGAATTAATAGATCATCATATTCTCATATGAGGCGCTCATAGTCAGCTACAATCACTGATCGGTAAACGATCGGTTAAGTAATGCTTGGCAAGGTCAGCTAGAGATGGGAGCCCATTTAGTGGCATTTGAACTGAGCATCTTGGTCCTTCGGAGGGCACGTAAATAGTCGGTGCCGGCTGTTGTCATCTAGGGAACAGTCGTTAAGCTCTATCAGAGGCCTTCGGGCGGCGTTAACAACTCTGACACCAGAAGGGCTAGACAATTGGCTGACATCTACAAATTCGCTACGCTTCATCTATGGAAATGACATAAGTCACGTGATCTCAAGCGTGATCTTCATAGCAACTTGTTGTTAATTTACATAGCGACGTTTGACATTTCCATACATTGTGAAGTTTGTTCTTTTCTATTCGATTTGCGTTCATGCCACTTGGCTAGCCCCTCTGGTTGGCAATTAACCATACGATAAGAAGAAGAAATAAATCCCCAACTCTGGAAGAGTCTACGACTTTTAGAGCGTGCTGGCCTCCGAGTCTTCTAGCTATATACCAAGGAAAAACCATATTATCGTCGTGGTTACTTTATGATAAATCATAAATTCTTGGCGTTGCACATGTCAGCCATCTGTTAGCAGTCCTCTGTCCAACAACATGTCAACCTTCAAGAATTTACGATTTATAATGAAGAATTCACGAAGATAGTATTAGAGACCAGTGGTTTCGCAATAGTTAATTATTTGCCCTCGACTCGACGACCAGAGGGCCTACTCTGTTTCAAACGAAAACGAAATTTCGGACGAAATTCGCGTATTTCCTACTACATTTCTCATTGATTCTGACATTTCTTACAAACGAAAATTGTTTGACGTTTGGATTCGACGACGACGAACGACGAGACGTCAAACAATTTTCGTTCGTAAGAAATGTCGGAATCAATGAGAAACGTAGTAGGTAATACGCGAATTTCGTCCGAAATTTCGTTTTCGTTTGAAACAGAGTAGGCCCTCAGACTCGGCGCCCAGTTGCTTTATGCGTCAGACGCTCTATCCGCATCACGCTCATTATTTAAGACCTATAAATGATGAATATATACATAATTATATATTAATTTATGATGTATAAATTAATATTTTTTTATCTGCTAGGTACAGTGTTCATGAAAAAAATACGAAGTCCACGTCTCTCGCGGCGCAGGGAAATTCCTGCTTTAGATTTCATTTTATAGTGTCGGTTGCACACAGTAAAAGAAATCTACTGTCTATGGCTGCACATCTCAGGGAACTTTTCCAGTATAAGTTGAGCTCTCTTTATTAACGATACCCGTGATAAAGAGAGCTTAACTTATACTGGAAATGTGCCTTGATATTATAACCAAACAGGTAGGTCTACATCCGACACCCTGCTCTTTTACAACCTACTTATTATAATTACGTTCCATTTTGACCGTTCGTTACGCTCCTGCTGAATGAGAAAAGGATTATGGCCCTATTCTAAATCGAGAAGCGTTTCTTAATCTACTTTAATCTATTACGACCTCTTAAGGAATATCGTTAGCAACTCGATAATATCCTTTTAATCCATAGGTCCCCAAACTTTTTTGTCTCATAGACCCCTTGCCATGTTTTTCGGTTTTAGGTAGACACCCTGCTTAGCTAGCCCCGGATATAGAGGGGGGGGGGGGCACCCGCACATAATATAGTATGATTAAAAATAATAAAAAATGCTCCACAAAACGCCTAGATTCGTGAGTTTTTTTAAGTAATTAATCTAAAACGCTGGAGAGAGAGGCGTCACTATCAAGTTTCTGTCCCAGTTCGAAACAATCGTAGATCCGGGGCTGCTTAGCTAATATTGCATTTTTGAAAATTCATCAACTTCATTCGCGTACGCACGTAGGTAGGTAGCACGTAGGTATATTTGCAAGTTGCTACTAGTTCAAAGTTTATTGCGACCCGATTATGCTACAAACTTACACAATGCTGTGGGATGTATTAATTCGCTACTAATATGTATGTACCTTTTATAAAATTGTGAAAAGAAGTTTGTTTACAAATTCTACAATCAGGGTTGCGAATTATTTCATTAAAACAGTTAAAATAAAATTTATAATTATTTAATTAATGGAAAGACGAAATTAAAATCAAGACCTACTTAAATGAGATCAACTGTTGTGGACCCCCGTTTACATCCCATAGACCCCTAACTCTTTTTTTCGCTCCCATGGACCCCCTGTAAGTCGTCGTGGACCCCTAGGGGTCTATATAGACCACTTTGGGTATCACTGTTTTAATCCATCAGCACTGAAAATCAACACTTCACTGTGCATCAGCACTATTAAGGCCTGTTTAAATACGAAATGAGTTTCTTCATTCTGGTAGCCCACCTGTGGTCTTGATTCGATATAAAATAAATTAAATATATATCTCTAACTAGCACACCAACTGTATGGTTCAAAATAAGCAAAGATTGTACTATGGGTACCCTACAATGGACTGGGGACGATTCCATTCTAGGGTACCATCGGTTAAGGTCTTGTTTCATCTACATTATCATCTCTCTGAGGGCCCTCGAAATGGCGTCTTCGCTATAAACAATATCACCTGTCTGCATTTTATTTAAAAAAAAACTTTTACATATTGAAAGCAGTTGCCAATTTCCCTATCTTATTACCCTAAAAAAGAAGATAAGTTACATACTCAATATCCGTCCATGCACACATCACGCCAAGATTCTCCCCGCAAAATTATCTCACAAAACGAGTGGCAAACTAAACTCATCAAAAGTAGTGTTAGACTCTCCTCCAACTCGCTAATCCTGTTTCTCATCACTCCAATCATTGATTGGCTGGCGGGCCGCGCCGCGAGCTCAGCTGTGAAACGAGCAATTTCTTGTTTTGTTTTACTTATTCACCCATGTTTTATAACTCTGCGGTTAGGTTAGCTTGTGATGGTTTTGTAGTAGCAGTGCTTATAGGCCTGGTGATAAAATTTAGGGGTAACATAGTTGCAGCTCTAAAGTTTTTTACGACTTACGGCATATTACACATACATCAAATTGTAAGAGATCCTAGATAATTCGAAAATTCATTGGCGGCGTCTTCATCAGGCGCGAGCACTCACTTTTGACGTCGGAACGCATAGACGTAATGTCATAATATGAGTGCTCGGGTGAGGCATGCGCGCCATATGGACACATCTATTAAGTAGTACTTAATACATTTCAAAATGTGAAGTGAAACCCTATATGTGCATAACAAAATTAATTGATTTCTAAAATGCTTAACCCAATTTTAGTTAACCACAATATACACTCCACTTTATAGTTTCTAGTTATTGGGCGGTATTGGAATACCTATAAGGATCTGTTTCAGAATCGTCAAATAACTCTTATCAACCATATTAATATGGCGTTTTGACAAATATTCTATGGACGAACTGGCAAATGTCATATTTATTTGGAGGATAAAAGTTATCCGACGATTGTGAATGACTATTAATTTAAATAACTTTATGAAAATAGTACTCGAAAAATAGAAAAAATCTGCAAATTAAACATGAAAGTAATAACATAATCGTAGGCAGAAATTTCAATTAACTTTTTATCAAGCCCCTGTTATTTAATTAAAAGTACTGAATGTCTGTTATTAGTCCACTATTATTCCCCAAAGCGTACATTAAACGAACCACTCTGGACGTTAAGTACAATGCGAGGTAATTGACTTAATTGCTGCGCCAACCCCTATTGTGCGGCTGATTTCCAAGTCGAATCATGTTGGAATAAATTCAAGTTCTAATTCGATGACTTTTTTTGGCGAGAAGTGGAAAAGTGAAGATGACATTTTCCAAAAATTGTGTCTATTTGAATTATTTTGGTGGAATATCAACCATTATAAATAAATAAATATCGCCAGACTTACACGCCAATGTTATGATCCCAGTGACACCCAGACCAGGGCAAATTACGAAAAGGCCGTTTCCGAAATTTGCCTCTGGCGGGAATCGAACCCGCAACCACCCGAAGCAGTGAGCCGAGCGGCCTACTTTCAAACCACTGTGCCAAGAGCTCGTTAAATGTCGTTAAATTTTCATAAATTAGCATATGAGCAAGACACTATATCTCTTTCAGGCAAAAGGTAGGTACTATAAGTCATTGGGCAATACGGCTAGTTAAACAATTATAGAGAGGCACCCACCACTCACCCTCTGAATTGTCAACCTCCAAAATTATAAACCAAATGAAATGATCGATAATAGAAGTGGCCAACAAGACCTAACTCCCTGTCAGTCGAGAGTATGCCTGTCATGAGTCATGGACCCTAACAATTAGCAATTCTCCGCAAACAAAATCTCTCTCTATAATTGTTTAACAATGGATTTCCGCTAAGTTACGCCTGATTCCATCAATTAATACGGCTAGTATTTTATCACTCACTCTCTTAAAAAAAACTGCATCAATATTGATTACTAAATGAAAATCAGAGCAGGTACTCGAAAGCAGACACGAATTAGCAGTAAATGCTGGCTTGAACTCTACTGGTTAATAAGGAAACAAAATCCCCCGTCAGAATCCCCCATAAAAACCTGCCTTGTTTCGGAATTCCACTGTTTCGCTCGTCGACTCTGAGATACCTTCCCTACATTACGATTCCGTCTACGTTTCAAATGAAACTTATTTCGTGTGATTGTTTTAATAAAATTGCAAATATCCGAGTACAAAATTGTCCAAAAGTAATACTCCAAGGAATTCTTTAAAGTGTACGGTACAAGCGTGTCTCCCTTCAACGAAGAGGATTTAGGCAATAAGCCATAAGTTTAGGCCATATTCTTAGTAAAACCATTGTAATTCGGCGGAAGCTCTTCGGGTTTCCCGACTACATACCTACATCTTTCGGAAGACTCGTTAAGTTCTGTTACATGTTTTTTTTACATGACAAAGGTGGGAAACAAGCGTAAGGCCAGTTACCGCAGCATAGACACTTGCAATGCCAAAGACATCGCTCGCACGTGGCCGACTTGAAGGGGAGTGGGACAGAGAGAGAGGAAGGGGGTTGGACTCCCGGCTCTCTCACTCATCGTAATAGCTATTTTACGGCGGACTTCTGTGAGGTGGTACTACCGCGGTCGAACTAGCCCGTAAATGAGTAGCAGTTAATTGGCTACAGCTTGGCTAGAGCCACGCTGTAGCCAATTGACTGCTGCTGGTATTAAGACGAGGGTTCGAAATTTGGTTGATTTTCTATTCTACTTTTTCTTTAAGTAAGTATGTGGACTAGGAATCTTATATTTAGATGTATGATTTTTGACTATATTATCTTGAGTATCTTTAAATCCAAATCACGATTTGAAGAAATTTTCTCGATAAAAAAAAAATATGAAATGAGCTCTAATTATTTACAATTTTCCTTGCTACCACGATGTTTTTACGATTTAGATCACGAAATTATTTCTAAAACATAGCAAATAATGATATCTAAACTACCCTTCAACCATATTTTTAATTCATGAAGTAGTTTTTTTTTAATTCAAGAAAATGTGGTTTGGCGCTTACGTTGTTTATTTCCGAGCGCGCGCACAATATCGCCATCTCACATTTTAAGTACTTGAACTAACCATGTCTCTCTCTAACTTTGTATTGTCAGTGTCCACTCGGACTTGTTCGACGTCGGACCTGTGAAGGATTTTTTAAAAAATATTACGAAAAAATATTACGGTCGTGCCACATTACAGGTACAGTACAGTATTTACAGTCCGCCGACGCCTATGATAAATAAATAAATATCCTTGGAAATTCTTTTACACATGACTACCTGATCCCAAACTAAGCAGAGCTTGTACTATGGAAACCAGATAACTGATATTACTACATATACTACTTTTTGTTTGTAAATACAAACTAAATATACACTTAATTACACCTAGACTCGGGACATGCGGACATGTTCATGCACACAAATGCATGTCCTGGGCAGGAATCGAACCTACGACCTGCACTGCAGCGTGATTTTCGTTTGCTTTTCCTTGTCTTGTGTAATTTCTTTTCATCTCTTGTCATTTTGTGTCATCTCTTGTCATTTCATAGTTATTCGTGTCATTTCTGTAAAAACTCCCTATTTCGCTTACTGTTATATACTTGCAGCATGGTCTTGGGCCGTCAGTGGGAATACATTGCTTGTCAAAACAATGGAGTCGCTTTATTGCGTTTGTTGTAGGTATGGATGGGCAAGTAATAAATATATCATACATCAATAAATTATCGTAAAAAATAACATTACAGATATGGATAGGAAAATGTTTGTCCGTCCTATTCAATCTATTATATTATAAACGAAAGTAACTCTGTCTGTTACCTTTTCACGGCTAAACCGCTGAACCAATGTTGATGAATTTTGGTATGGAGATAGACTGGGTCTTGGCGGAGAACATAGGCTACTTTTTAGGGTTCCAAAGGGTGCTAACGGGACCCTATTACTAGGCCTACGCTGTCCGTCTGTCTGTCTGTCCGTCTGTCAGCGCGGGCTGTATCTCACGAACCGTAACAGGTAGAGAGTTGAAATTTTCACTGAATGTGTATTTCTGTTGCCGGTGCAGAACAAATACTAAAAATATAATAACATTTAAAAATAAATATCAAGTCTCAAACTTGATATTTTTGATGTTTTTATTCTACGGTGGTACGGAACCCTTTATGTGCGAGTCCGACGCCTTCAGATCTTATGAATGTTTTCTTGAAATAAATATAGTGTATTTTAAGTAATTAACTGGCCAACCCTCAGGTCCTACCTACCATGTTAGGATCTTTTTCGTTCTAGCGGGTGTAAACCGTGATTTAACGAGTTAATGTGATAATTTTTGTATTTAAATTATTCAATTCAATGTATTTGTTTCAGACATAGTCCAATATTGATTATTAAAATTATTATAATTTCACAATAAATATAAAACAATAAATAAAAGTAATATTCGGCATCGAAGTTAAGTACCAAAGTATTCCTTTGCCTACGAAACATGAAAAAGATACTCATATCCGGCAGTCAGTCACTGACACAGAGTATGTACATTTTTACCCGACTACGGTGGGCGGAGGGTTATGATTTTGACCGATATGTATGTATGTTCATCTGCTCCCGTATAACGTCCGAACTATTTTTATCATAATAATTTGACTAATGAGATATCGTTGGACGCGTCTGGATCGTCCGCTGGTTATAGGCTATTATACGATCGAAATATTGTTATACGTATCTATCAGCATATTGTAGGTATCGTTTGTCTTCTTTTGACTTACTTTGTCTTCAGCAATAAAAACAACATAGAAATTAATTATTTTTTTTCAAATACACTCGACATAAAAATCCCATATAAAACGAAAAAAATATATTTGAATATTTTCATCCATTTCATCTATTTTAAAAGGTGCACTGGGACATATTATTTTAATTGTACGAATTAAACAATATTGTTCCTTCAAAAAATAACTATACTATAGTCTACTCCATAGCTGTTCTGTCCTAGCTAAGCGAGAGGGATATATCCTTCGGCAGCTCACGCGACGCTAGCCACACCCCGAAACTAAAATTATTGTTTTTCTTGTATCGTCTTAATTAGTTATTTTTGAGAATATGCCTCACACATAAAATTCAAAATACCCCAAACACTTCTGAGATTAAAAACCTAGAAACTGAACCCTTGCAATATGGCTAATTTTATAAAACTCTCTAGCAAACTTCTCTGTACATAAATAAATTATATATCAACCGTGATGGAGCATAATATTATAAGAATAATGGCTCGTTAAGACCCTCACTCTACCCGGCCCAGGATTTTTAACCATTGGGGCTCGAGATAAGTGCTCGGAATAGTTGTCTTAAGTAGCGATTGACCCGGCAGAAGTGGGTTTATTGTTCGGAAACTATCCCCAACAGCGTTCGAAATTTTTAGAGGTCAGAAATATAATTCCGTTTGCTTTTTCAATAAGCGGATTACATAAGCAATACTTAGGATAACGATTTGATTTATTCATTGATTTCATATTTAGTAAGTACTTATTTCTCTTATAGGACGCATAAATCGTGCATAGGTAACGTGTGTATTGGTGCGTCTACATGAGCCGAGTGGCTGGCCCGAGCAATCAGTTTTGATGTGTCACCGCGAAGACATATCGTCATATCTGATTACTCGGGCGTAGCTGCTCACTGCTTGTAGACCCGGCCTTTGTACTTTTTTCAGTTGTATGCAAAGACATTACCAAAAAAGAGGGAGACAAGTGACTGTCCAAAATAGTTTGACTTACTAAACCGAGTCCATAGACACAGTACAGCTCAGTAGCATAAGGTAAATAATGTTAAAAACATGTCGGTATTATCAATTCGGCCCATCTTCTGGTGAATAGTACCTACTTATGTATGAAATAAGTTAATTGTCTACTTGCAAGTGTGATAACCGATGTATGAATTTCGCTGCATGTAGTGGTGCGCTGAGCACATGTTTGTGAAGGCGATGTTAGAAGGTACCATATCAGCTAAAATGCTATATCAATGGCTGCGTCAATATCAGGCGCATGCCGCGCGAGGCTGCGCGCTCATATGCCGCGCGCAGCACGCGCGGCATCTTCAGTTACATTGTCGGGTGAGTCAAATGGCGAGCCAACCTACATTCCAGACAGAGAAGGGTATAGCCGAAATATCAGTTACATTATCGTTCTGTCTCATGAGTCAAATGACAGCGCTTTGGTAAGGCAGGGCGAGCATTTGGCTCGGGTGCGCCCTGCGACGCCGTCGAGACGTCACGACGACGGCCTCAACTTCTATGGGATTGACGTGTGCCGCCTGCCGTCGGTCGTCTGCCGCCCGCAACCAACTCCCACCTTAATGGTTGTTTGTTTTGGTTTTGAAACAACCAGAAAAACAACAACCTATTTCGAAAAGAGGTACCCAAATCTAATGAGTGCTAGTTAATACGACACAAATTGCAAACCTCATCTATCATAGCACAATCTCTTGTACATACCAACGGGGCTCCACGGTGCTTGGTGAGATTAGGGGGCTTTGGGCCACACGGCTTGTCGAAGTAATGCCATCACGTAACGTCTAAGCTTGGAGCTATTGTATAACCTATGGTTATGACAAGAATTAAAACGAATGTGCTGCCAAGCGTTATGTAAATTGATGTTATATTTTATGTGTTGATTAAATACAGTCGAGTCAAAGCATTGGATCCTTACTTTCTTAATTTTATTTATTATCAATCCGGCAATTTTAAAAATAGGTACATAGACACTGAAATAAAGTTGCATAAACTTGAGAAGTAAAACTTGGTCAACATGTTTATTGGTGGTAGAACCAAGCTGTAGCCAATTGACTGCAGCTCTTATATGGGGTGGCTCGACAGGGGTAGTACCACCCTCTCACAAAAGATCAGCGTAAAGTAGCTATCACAGCTGCATTTCGTACGATGAGTGAGAGAGCCGAAAGTCCACCTCCCCCCCACCCTTTCTCTCTTTGTCCCACTCCCATTCAGTAACGCAAGATGCTTTTGGTATTGTACTCGTCTGTAGGATACGGTAACTACTTAACATCAGGCGGGCCGTAAGCTTGTTCACCACCTTAGTCACAATTTGGTCAATTCTCACACATTTGCCCAACCAATTCTAGACCCGGCTCGAAAGATAATTGTAAAGTTTTTCGGTTGTTGCGAGTTATTTTATCTAGTTTTGTTTTGAATGGAAAATTTAAATGAACTGAAAAGTTTCACCATTGAAATCAATTAAAACTTAATGTTTAACTTTAAACCGCATATTGGTAAAGTGTTTGAAGTTTGTGGTATTTAATAAAGCGATGTTTTATTAATACAACTATATTTTTTATCGTTCAGTGTGATTGTTTCTGTTTTCAAAAGGGATAAGTAGTATAGGACATGTTTTTATGTTTTTTTATTAATGAAAACAGCCGCCACAAGCTCCGATCAGTAGGCGTGTCTACAACATGCACATGCCGCGCGAGGCTGCTCACCCACATGCCTCGCGAAGCACGACGTTTGCCCCAGTCGCATGCCGCGCGAGGCAAATGGCGAGGCAACTGACACTTTAGCTAGACAGAGAAGGGTATACTTACCCGAGTAATCAGTTTGACACGTTTGAAATAGTTCTGTCTCATGACTATGCCTAACTAGGCGAGGCAAATGATAGCGCTCAGGTGAGGCAGGACGCGCATTTGCCTCGCGCGAGGCAAGTCAAACTTCTTGAGGCAATTGGCCTCGCGCGGCATGTGAGACAACAGGACGTGGCTATTCAGATATGACGTTACGTCTAGTGGTCACACGTCAAAACTGATTGATTGTACGGGCGCGCTCGCTTCATGTAAGCGTACCTAAAGTGTTACACAACCTGTTTAGTGGTGTTCGAGATGAATCCATACAAAACTAAAGACAGATGAGTTTGGAGACTTTTAAAAATATTATATACTAATTAAGGCCAGATTTACACACCAACCATTGGGGGTGACCCCAGTGACAAAACCAGGGCAAAATACGAAAAGGTTGTTTTCGAAATTTGTCTCTGACGGGTTTCGAATGCACAATCACCCGATGCAGTGAGGCGAGCGGTCTACGCTCGAACCACTGCGACAAGCGGTCATCAAAAGTGATAAGCATAGTTTAATTATTGGTTTCCCAATTTCTTATTGCTGAATAATAAGTTTGTAACTTTAATTGGTACGCGAGACGGCACTAAACGGCGACATTTTAAACTTATTTAAAGCTGAACCGGTTTGAACTTGTTTGCTAAAATTTTATTATGATTATACTAAGCTAGTTGCACGTATAAACTGTATTATACTGAGCCTATTTCGTACAAATATAGTTTATAGTTAGGTATAACACGTAATATAAACGTAATACAACAGGAAAATAAAATTACCTGTATTTTGCACGATAACGGATAAAGTGAATTCTAAGAAATTGAACAGGAAAAGCCGCAAATCGTATAAAATTGGAAGAGGGAAAGATGAGACTGCCCAAAATTGTGTGTCCTACTAAACGGAGTCCATTGACACAGGACGACTCAGTCGTTCGCGGAAAATAACGTTGCAATACCGTCGATATTGCGAATTTGGCTCAACTTCTGGTGATACGCATGAAAATCTGTGAATCTGTGAAAATCTGTCGTGGTGCGCTAAGCACAATACTAGTGATTGCAAGGTTAGGAGGTATCATCCCACTAATATTTTAAATGTGAAAGTTTAGATGGATGGATGTATGGATGTATGTTTGTTGCATCTGGATGAAATTTGCCACGGAGTTAGATTATAGTCTGGAATAGTACATAGGCTACGTTTTTTTTAATTATGCGCGGACGAAGTCTCGGGCGGAAGCTAGTATCTGATAAAAATACAAACATACAAATAAATACATAAATAGTCGTCGCATAAATCAAAGACGCAAGTAAAGCAAGGGCATACGAGTAGGTAGGTACTGAAATACGAGAAATAGCAATAAAAAGCAATAAAATATGTTTATTATACTTCTATCTCCAGTCAAACGTATTGTACCAATTTATATGGATGGAGGAACGTATACAAAGAATTTATAAGGAGGTAAGCCTTCACATGACAGACAACTTGACGTTTAATAACAAGCCGGTTTAGTTCACGTTGTGTCTCCAAATAATGCTCAGAAGGTGGCTATATATTACTATGTCGTTGGCTATACAGAATGGTGACGACATCATGACAATAATTGAAACCACATACTGGGTATCACATTAGTAGTTCGCACATAAAATATTATTAAATTATATTCAAAGGTATTGCCACGGGATTGCTTTTTTATTTTGACAATTTTAACTTTACGCCTACAAAGATACCGCTAAAACACGGAAACCGAAGCGATGTTGCCACGCTTGTACTTACAGATCAGAGGGCCTACTCTGTTTCAAACGAAAACGAAATTTCGGACGAAATTCGCGTATTTTCTACTACGTTTCTCATTGATTCCGACATTTCTGACGAAGGAAAATTCTTTGACGCTTAGATTCGACGACGACGAAGACGTCAAACAATTTTCGTTCGTAAGGAGTTCGTAAGGAAATACGCGAATTTCGTCCGAAATTTCGTTTTCGTTTGAAACAGAGTAGGCCCTCAGTCTATGAGGTCGGTAGACGTTTATAAAGGGTGTTGTGTTTCGTTTAGACTATATACGCCTTTAATTATTTTGAAAATTTGAAATTTTGGACTTTGATGTAAACCTAATTTTATAATATTAATGTGTTGTGATTGACTAGCAGGGGTCGTGTTTTAATTTATTGTCACTATGTCGTCACCATCCTGTATAACATTTTATTTTAAAGCCGCTTAGCGCAGTGGTTCGAACACAGGCCGCTCTCTCACTACATCGGGTGGTAGCGGATTCAATTTCCGCCAGAGGAAAATTTCGAAAACGGCCTTTTCGTAATTTGCCCTAGTCATTGTATTCATTGTATGGTAGCCACAGTACAATCATTACTTAGTTTAGGACCTGCCCCTCCCTCCGTCCCACTCCCTTTCAGACCAGCAACGTGCGAGCGATGCCTTTGGTATATCAAGCATCTATAGGCTACGGTACTTTACATCGGGCCGTACGCTTGTTTGTCGCCTTAGTTACTATAAAAAACTGGGTGCCACTGGGATCCACTGGACCATATAGTATGTTAGTCTGGCAGTGTTTAGTTATTTATTTTCAATTTACCTCGAGGTAGGTGCACAGTGTTGCACCGGAATCCTCGCTTGGTGCCATTCATCCATTGAGGCTGGGGTCAAGTGCCGCTCCCAGCTGAACACCCATCTGAATGGGAAGATTAGGGCTAGCTCGCGATGGAAAAATAGAAGGTAGAGGGCTAGAGACGTTTTCTCATTCAGTATTTACTACGTCACTATAATTAGCTTTGTGAATTCTTTATTGTTAAGCCTAAATTCTGAGCGGTTGGCATGCTGTCAGCCAGAGGACTGCTGACTGATGTCCGACCACATGACGACCGCCAGAATTTGCGATTTATAATAACTTCGAGAGCGAGCCTATTTCAGCCAGCCCGTATATGAGCTGCAGTCAATTGGCTACAGCTTGGCTCTACCACCTTACACAAGTTTTAATATATTTATCCGTCTATTATAAAACGAGAAGAGTATTTTTTTTTATGAATCTGTGTTACGCAGACACTACATTCCTCGGCGGCTCAATTTTTCGCTCGTTGATTTAAGCCATTTGTAGCCAAAACCAAACTGCTGGTTCGTATAAAAACGACACAGTGCCAAATGATCCAAATCAATGTTCATCAATGTTCGTTACATTTAGTGTGTGTATATCAGTAATATATCAGTAATATAGTAATATCAGTTATCTGGTTTCCATAGTACAAGCTCTGCTTAGTTTGGGATCAGGTAACCGTGTGTACAAAAATGTCCCAGGATATTATTTATTTATTTTATTTATATGTTATAATTTGAGGCGCTCATAGCCAGCATCAATCACTGATCGGTAAACGATCGGAGGTTAAGCAACGCTTTTCAAGATCAGTCAGAGATGGGTGACCATTCAATCACCAGAACTCAACGATGGGTGACCATTTAGTGGCATTTGAACTTAGCGTCTCCATGCTTCGGGGGGCACGTAAAAAGACGGTCCCGGTTGTTATCATCTAGGCAGCAGTCAAAGCCTTGTCAGAGGCCTTCGGGCGGCTTAAACAACTCTGATACCAGTTGGCCACTAACCATACGATAAGAAGAAGAAAGAAGATTGTTTTAAACAGTAATTATATTCTGAAAACATCGTTTGATTAGACCATCTTGAAATAAATAAAATCTATAACCCAATTTGTCGAACAAAACAAGGGCGATAATTCAAACGGAAGAGCATCGGTAAATTTACCAGTAAAAACCTCTTTTGTCTCTGAATTGCCCCGTTTGTACGACGGCGTACTTTTTACTGCATACAAATAGGCTGCTGAGGGGATTCCGCGAATAAACCTGTTTTATACTGAACAATATATGCAGCGTATTTTGTGTGCTAATTTGCATAATGCCCGGATTCGGGGGACGGCGAATCTGAGGATTAAAATAAAAATCCCAATCGCATCTATTAATTGCTTAACAATAAGGGATTATCTGTGATTTTATTATAACAGTACTATGTTTTTTTAAACAATACAAACGTAATACAATGCCTTGCTTAGTTTGGGACCATACATTTGGTGTTTTAGTCTGGCGATATTGATTTATTTAATGTGTTGTGAATTAAAGTTGGCTTGTAAAACTGCATAGGTACCGACTGAGCCCTCTCAGTCTCTACCGTAGCAATAGATAGATAGATAGATAACTCTTTATTAATCCACCACTAGAAAAATAAACATTTATAAATAATTACACAATTTACACAGAAAGTGGAAAATGGGCGGCCTTATCACTAATAGTGATCTCTACCAGGCAACCTTTGGATAGAGAGGATCTAAAGAAAAAATAATACGGGGGTGTACTTACATAAATTACCACTTATACATACACATAAATTACATTACATAAACAAGAAAATATTACATAGACTGATATACTTATACCTACTACACATAATGGCTAAATTAATATAACAGCACGTAATAGCATGGGAATAGGCAAAATAAATACATAAATAAATTTAAGGAGCAGTACTTATGGAGAAAGAAAGAATTTCTTTACCCGGTCTTTAAAAATGTGTAAGGAGGGAGCAATTCTGACAGAGACCGGTAAAGAGTTCCAGAGGCGGACAGCTTCGACAGTGAAGGAACTATCATAAAAGGAACTGGTGTGAGAAGGCATAACAAGAGAGAGGTTGTCAGTTGTATTAAATGCAATGTCGTATTTGAAAACATAACTTCCTGAATTATTTACCTACTGTTCAAAGGATTGGTACTCGCCCAGGATTTCAAAACACGAAAGGGTTACTAGCCAACTGTAATTCACAACACGTTAAATAAATATCGCCAGACTAAAACACCAACCATACAGGGCATACATATCGACCAGCGGGGCTAATACCGTTACTAAGATGAATCACTTTATGATCATAAATGATTCACCGAAATCGTAAGATGGTCACTTAGTGGCAATTCATATAATGAATCGCTTGATGATTCGCAATTCATCTATTTGACATGTAATATGACAATTTTCTATGAAAATCCGTTAAATGGTCCACATAAGAGGAATTGAAAATTGACAATTTCAAAGCCAATAGGCGTGTCTACATCATACACATGCCGCGCGAGGCTGCTCACTCACATGCCTCGCGAAACACGGCGTTTGCCTCAGTCGCATACCGCGTGAGGCAAATGGCGAGGCAACTGACACTAGACAGCGAAGGGTATACCCGAGCAATCAGTTTGACACGTTTGACATCGTTCTGTCGCATGACTATGCCAAACAAGGCGAGGCAAATGACAGCGCTCAGGTGAGGCAGGACGCGCATTTGCCTCGCGTGAGGCAAGTCAAACTTCGTGAGGCAATTTGCCTCGCGCGGCATGTGAGACATCTGGACGTAGCTAATGACAAATACCAACATGATTCTGCTAATAAATTGGAAAAGCAATTCATAAGCAATATTGCATAGCGATTAGCGACCTTATTAGGCCCGCAGGGTAAATTCCGAAAAGGTTGTTTCCGAAATTTGCCTCTGACGGGAATCGAACCCGCAACCACCCGATGTAGTGAGCCGAGCGGCCTAAGCTCGAACCGCCGCCAAGAGGTCGTTATCGCGGCAATAATTTTACCCGTAAACTTGTTATGACAATTTAACGGCACAGCTTGAGAGTGTCACTAAAATTATGTATAACTCCTTAAAGTCCTCTTGGGACTGGCCAACGTTAATACCAATAAGCTATGCCGCATAGCTGGGCACATTACTTTTTCATTGGTCCATTCAAGGCTTGACCACGACCGGACCAATCAAAACTCGCCGTCTTCTCCGATACCCAGCCAACTTTTGACAATTGCACTCTCATACAATCATGAACCTAATAATAACTTCGTTGCATACAATAGAGGAAGTGTAAGTATAAGAACTGAGGTGACAGCGTGGTGCATGTGTGTGGCAGGAAAACATTTAGAGACCCAAGAAAGTTGCTTAGCAGCTCGTATAACTTGCTCTATATTTTTACCCAAATAAAATATCTACGTTTAAAAAAACACTATATTTCTTGCGAGCCAGCATTTTATTAGCTGCCAGCACAATATCATTCGTTTTCGGTATTGACATCCTCAAATATTTCAATGGAAACCATTTTCCTGTTCTTGACGTGTACTTTTTGGTATGTTAATAGGAATTTTATTTATACTCAAGGTTTAATAATGGAATGGAAAGCTACCTGAGAGTAAATCAAAGTTAGTACCTAGTAGTAAATTAGTAGTAGTAATTATTAGATTAGGGCCTCCGCAGACTAGCTACTTTTAGCATCGGCGATCAGCGATTTTGATGCTACGTCTCGCTCGTTCGCGCTCGATCAAACGCGACGCAGCATCGATACGTCACAAAATCGCCGGTCGCTGATGCTAAAAGTAGCTAGCCTGCGGAGGCCCTTAGTCCTGTTATGGTAAATTAGTGCTGGAGATAGATTGACAGGTGTAGAAATTATCTTGATTATGAGCATTTATGTATTACTAGCTTCTGCCCGCGACTTCGTCCGCGTTAACTTTAAAATACCACAGGAACCCGACATTTTTCCGGAATAAAAAGTATCTTATGTGTTAATCCAGTTTATAAACTATCTGTGTTCCAAATTTCATCCAAATCCGTTCAGTAGTTTTTGCGTGAAAGAGTAACAAACATCCATCCATCCCAACTTTAACATTTATAATATTAGTGGGATTTTAGCAGATAGGTATTATGATACCTCAACAACATAAAAATCACATTTCAATCACTAGACTTGTGCTCAGTGTACCACTATATGCAGCAATATTCACACATATGTTATCGCACTTGCAGTTCAACCATCAACTTAAAGGCATGTTGATGCGTATTATTCACCAGAAAATTAGCCGTATTGGCAATACCGACATGTTTTCAACATGATATTCTGCAAACAACTTAGGGCGAGGCCCCACTAGCGCGTTGCGCTGCGTCGTCGCAACGCAACGCACTAATGGGGCCCGGCCCTTAGTCGTACTTTGTCCATGGACTCCGTTTAGTAGGATATATATTTTGGACAGTCACATGACTCCCTCTTTCTTGGTAATATCTTTGATTATAAGCTGAAATATAGCATTAGATACTGCGGTGCGGTGCGGTGCGGTGCGGTGCGGTGCGGTGCGGTGCGGTGCGGTGTAATTTACAGTTAGCTGTCGGTGAGGGAAAACATCGTGAGGAAACCTACCTATCCCTCGGGATTAGGTAATAGTCAGTTCCTGTATACACGGCGACACGGTTCACCACCTGTCACGTTGGGTTCTGACTATCTGGTGAAGCGTGGGCTTTGAGTTGATTAATACCTCCACAATGTGGTGGTGTATGGCCACTCAAGCCTCTGACTACCCCCGAATGGGGATAACAGTCGTGAAGTTACACACATACTGCGGTGCAGTCAATAATTCTTATATCTAAGATAAAATCTTACTTTATGTTAGTCTATCTACGGTTGACGCAATTTCCTTTTTCTGATCATTCAAGTATGTTAACCATCTCTAATTAAAAAAAAACCAAATCCAATTTCGGGAGGCAACGAAAATTACGATCCTTGGAATAACGTTAGACAGGTATAGATTATATTTCCCAGGCATTTAATACATCAGCCATTGGTGAGGCAATTCTCGGAATCCCTGGGTGATGGCATCCTCATCGAGTTATATATCCTGAGCTATAAATCATGGCGTGTCGGTAAACGCGTGAGCACAATTTCCGTACGGACGGAGCCGCAAGCGTTTGTTATGTAGGTATTTCCGTAAATGTTTACCCGAGTGGATGTATGGAACGGTATGGAGATGCCAGAACTGTTGTTTTATTTTCTTCGTTATGGTTTCGCTTTTTGCATTTCGCCAGTGTCAAGTAAAATATATATTTCAAGTTCTAGCTGCGTCAAGCACAAGAAGACCTTTGGCTAGGCCAAAATACTGTACTGTATTTCTGTTTGTTCCGGCTAATCTCTCAAACGGCTGGACCGATTTTGACGGGACTTTCACTGGCAGATAGCTGATGTTATGAGGAGTAACTTAAATTACTTCAATTTTTTGTTACATTCCACACGTACGAAGTCGCGGACACAGCTAGAACGAAATAAAACTGTTCAAATTAATCGACTCTGGCTTCTATACTAAAAGCGTTTCTTATTCCAAGAGTATTTTTGTGCGGTTGGTTTTTCATACCCCGTTATGAATGATTACCTCGTTATCTAACACTGATGAAACATAACAGAATAAGCTTACCAACGAGTTATCGGAGTAATAAAAAGCTAAACGGCTCGTAGATCGTAAAATGAGCTCCGTATTAAGCAGTTATTAAGTAATTCCGAGGAAAATGAGATTTGTTAATGGTATTCGGTATCCACCTTACGTGTATTCTGAACACGTACTAACTAATATTTTGACGGAAGAAGTTTTATTGGAACAAATTGTACTTACTTCTATATTCCCTATTATAGAAGTGAGTTAGAGAGAGTAAGTTAAAATAGAAGTAAATAGAAATAAGTTTTCAGGAATGTTAGTTACCACATTCTAAATCCACCAATCCGCACCGGGTCAGCGTGGCGGATTATGGCCTGAATCCCCCTCGCATGAAAGCCCGTGGCGGAAAGAGTGGGAAGATAAAAGGGGTAAATATTATTTTGTATTATTTAGGTCAGAAAGAAAATAAAGAAAAACATTTATTCGACACTTGCAAAACATAGAACATAAAAAGAGGAAACAGAAAAAAGCTGTGTCGAAAAGGTATTTGGCTAAGCATGTGCTGGAGATTTTTAGCCAAACCCTCCTCCATAGGTCATGCATATCACTGGCTACCCAATAGAAATAGTAGTAGTAGTAGTAGTATAGTAGGTAATTTCACTCCTTCAATTGAAACATAAATCACAGAATATTTCATAAGTCTTGAATCGAACTTTATAGTTATTCCAACTTATGGAAAGCCACTGCGACATTTCTGCATTACTATTCCAATTTTTATTCCCAAGTTGAGAGATTGTTTCAGAAAAATCTAGACCCCGCGTGTGGTTACTCAGCAAACATCGCACCTTCGAAATAAATACAAAAGTATTTGGGTTGAAGTGTAAAACGAACTCCATCTAGGGTTACCATTCATTCGGATAGGTCCGGTCATGGCTTTCGTACGGACATTGTATTTTAATTTGTCCGGATTTTAAATGACTTAATAATAAAACCTTAACTAGTTAAGGTTTTATGGGGCCGAAAAGTTCTCGAGTGGCGGCCGCGCACCGGAAAGCGTAGCGTGGGTAGGCCTCCCACAAGGTGGACCGACGACCTGGTGAAGGTCGCGGGAATCCGCTGGATGCGGGCAGCGCAAGACCGGTCATTGTGGCGAACCTTGGGGGAGGCCTATGTCCAGCAGTGGACGTCTTTCGGCTGAGATGATGATGATGATGATGAACTAGTTAATCAGACTCAACTGTGAATTATTTCTCCACGGTCTCATCTCAACATCCCCGTGCTCGCTATCCTTCTACGTATGGTGCGCATGAGATTTTCCATTCCATTTTGTGACAAAGGGCTAGCGCAACCAGTCGCTCCACCAACAAAATGTATAGAGCTGTATGGAGGGCAACGCACCTGGTGTCCGCTTGGTAACGCAACCAATTCGGTGTCGGCTATCGAATCACCCGCTGGTGGCGCAACCATGGTTGCCTCGTGCGGTATCGCACTAAAATCTCCAGACTTTTTTAAATGTCCGACTTTTTGTCGGGACTTTCGAAATTCAAATTTCGAAATGGAAACCTTAACTCCATCTCATTACCGAAGCCGCCACACGCGCGGAGCGGTCGCACGAATGATCACACGCCTCCAATTTAATTTCGTGAGCCATAATGAGATCCGCTCTGAATTAATATAGGTTTTTGAATAACGTATCTCACACAAACCTCGTTTACGCGCTCCTCGGAGCACGCTCTCGCGCACACAATCACGCATTTTATCGGTATTAACTGCTATTGAAACGTTGCTTGGCAGATGAAATTTCTCGTCGCATTTTCGTTCGTATTTCAAGCGTAAAGTTTGCCAGTACGGGAATTAGTATAAGAAAATAACTGCTGTAATATGCGCTGTATTATACATTATTATATATACCTACCTACTAAATATAAATTCTCCAGACATTATTCTATGGAGAATCACCAAAATAGAATGATGAAGTAAAAACTACATTTTTAAAATCCTTGCTGCAAATATATAGAGTACCTATAAGTACGTTTATGAATGGATTTCTATCGCTTGCATAAAACTATTATTAATAAAAATCATAAAGTTCTACATCGAACCTACTTCCTTATTTTTCCTTTCCAACTGGTCATATAGATACGTGAAGTACCTTTAAGGGCCTCCGCAGACTAGCTACTTTTAGCATCGGCGACCGGCGATTTTGTGACGTATCGATGCTGCGTCGCGTTTCTTCGAGCGCGAACGAGCAAGACGCAGCATCAAAATCGCCGATCGCCGATGCTAAAAGCAGCTAGTCTGCAAAGGCCCTAATAGAATTTCGAAAACGTTTGTTACAATAACATTTTTACTGCTTCGTAAACCGTTAGCCTTCGCAAATAAACGTTCTGTAAGTAAATGGTAGTGCCATTTATCTCTTTAGCCGTAATGAGTCGAGTGCTTTTTCTCCATAGATCTTCATGAACGGACGTATATAGGAATACATACATCTACATTCCATTCCAAACAAGTAGTTTAAACCCATTCGCTCGAATGCTTTAATTATTATTTGACGCCAAAACAAAGTTGTTTTAAAGTGCTTTATCGTGCTTAGTTTGGCAACATTTTTTTCAAGGTGGTAGAGCCAAGCTGTAGCCAATTGACTGCTCATAAACGAGCTGGCTCGACCGGGGTAGTACCACCCTCTCACAGAAGATCGGCGTAAAGCAGCTGTTACAGCTGCGTTTCGTACGATGAGTGAAAGAGCCGAAAGCCCACCCCCCTCCGCCTCCCTCCATCCCACCCCTCTTCAGGTCGGCGATGTGCGAGCGATGCCTTTGGTATTGTAAGCATCTATAGGCTACGGTAACTGCTTAACATCAGGCAGACCATACGCTTTTTTGCCATCGCAGTCCTATAAAATAAAATAAAATGAATGCAAGGTAATTGCCTAACATCCACTTATTCACCCACCACCCACCATCGCGGCTGCACGGTCGTCCGCGCGCGCGCGATATGCAATGAATTGCCAATACCACTAAATGACTCACCCATCTCTGACTGACCTTGCCAAGCATTGCTTAACCTCCGATCGTTCGATCGCAGTGTATACTGAACTTTACAACATACCATTTGAGCATGGCATCTAGATTAATGCAACGCTACGAGCACTTGAAATAGCTTACAACTTCCTTTGATGAGTACTATTTCACAAACGCTTCATGAGCTAAGCTGCAAGGCAAACGGAAGCATTTCGCCTGTGAATGTAGTAATGAGCGTCACCCACTAGCAGACGTGTCTCCCGCCCAGGGGCACGTGACATCCGCCCAAATTATACTAAATTATCCAGATGCGTGCAATAAAATTTACGACCTGTTTGTCCAGAAGTTTTAACGTAGAGCGCTTCTGAATTCCGTTAGGAAAATTGCATTTTTTAAAATTTGCCCATTTAACTGGGTTAGCCCCAATCTACGGTACCTATTAGTAAAGATTTATGAAGATTTTCAATCGCTTTACTATTGTTTTACAAAGCATTTCTACTTACCTACCTAACTTTCTATAAATTGGGGGTTAGTGTTTGTCTGTCCATAGTTCTGTGAATTTGTAGAAGGAGAGGTTCCTATTTATATATCTTTAAAATTGTATATATTATTTAGAGAAGTTATATAATTCCTTAATATGGAATCTTTTACTTAGAAGAAAAAGAAAATGATAAACGCGTAAACAAACCTACAATAAAGTATTCAAATACTTTATGCACGGGACGTAAGAATGAATATTAGTCTTGAGGATTTCAGACAAAAATATATTACGGTCTTGTACCGGGTACCAGGGGATCATACATCACGCGAAAGTTGCGTACAGTCGCAGGTAAAGTTGGATATCACTACGGCTCTCCGGTGACGCGGTCTAATGTGACTTGGCCGAGGAACTTTTGCGCGTTTTTATAAGGTGCGAGAGATATGATGAATGTTGGCACGGGGTGTTACAATAATCCTATTTTGTGATTATTTCACGGTATATGACGTGATATAAGGCGATATTTTTATGTATTATTTCTTTTAGAAATATGAAAATGGTACCTTAACTATTGTCATTTATCTTTTTTGTATGCCGAACACTGTTCATAAACAGAGCAAACATCAACATTAGGTCATCAGGGGCTTACCACAAGCTCTTATTGCGATTCAATTATAGGAACGTTTTAACGACGTTTTAATGACGTTTCTTATTGTCATGACAATAAGGTACGTCATTGCACAAAAAGTCGCTGAAACGTTAATACGTTCTTGTAATTGAATCGCAATAAGAGCTTGTGGTAAGCCCCCAGGAGTAGGTTTTTAGTGATCGGATGAGTGCGTTTATGTCAAGATTCGTATGAAGATTGCATGCTACATTAGGCAATGATGTCATACAAGACTACCTCTACAAACTCATTCATCACTCATTCTTGGATCCATTATACCTAATACTTACACCTATGTTGCATAGAAAATCTGTATTAAAACTATAGTTCTATCAAAGCCAAAGCCATAGCAATTGTCTAAAAAGCTCTGATCATCCGCCGTAGATGAACGAAAATCGAGCAAATTTATAGGTATTCTGACAGGCTCGTTATTGGCGGGAAGTGGATAGTCTTCATCCAACTCCTGCTATCCGTCCTTTTGATTAAATTCGTGCAGGTTCCAAGACTTATCTTTTCCCCGGGACTTGTCGAGGGTCAAACCTTGGCATCATCATTGGACACCATTGTCGATCCTGGGTTACAGGAGTAAGAGTGGTGGTTATCCCATAAAAATACCTAATATCCTAAGGTTAACGGTTAATTCACCGTAATGTACGAATTTGTACGTATGTGTCGAGTCGCCCTCCGTCGAAATTAAACGCATAAATACGGAGGGAAATCAATTTGTACGCTTTACGGGTCTTTTGAATGTTTTTTTACTACTTAACAGCTTTCTCGCGTCCCTGTGCAAATCGTAAATTGTTATTTACTCAACGCCTGTCGTTAGCTTTATGATGTTGGATGCGAATTATTCAATTCAGATGCTTACGACGTTATTTAAGTTCGAGATTTGGAGCCGTTTTCATGGATTTGCCGGAAAAGTGATAAAGTTTCATGACGTGTATCGCTACGCTGAATCATAAAAATGACGTCACTAGCTGGGTCTACTTCAGGCGCATGCCGCGCGAGGCACACTCTGCAGCCACAGTCACGTGCTCGGGCAAGCCGAAGGGCGAGCTAAACTACACTCTAGATAGAGAAGGTCATAGCTGACATTATCATTCTATCTCATGACTAGTCCAAACTAGGCTAGGCAAATGACAGCGCTCGGTTGAGGCAGGGTGAGCATTTGGCTCGGGGCGCCCTGTTAAAGTAAGCGAGGCAAAGCTGCCTCACGCTGCATGTGACAACTGGACGCGGCTGTAGGTCATACAAGAAGGACAGCTTGATAACAACTATCTAGCTAGCTAAAGTCCTATTAACTTACTTCGTACCTCAAAGTACTGAAAGACGTCATAAAAGTCTCCCCAATGCTTTGGAGGTAGTCACTAGAAATATACTACTGGTATTAAGACAAGTATATATACTTGTCTTAATACAATTTTCCTGGAAATCTTTACTGGAAAAAAATATAGGTGTTTTCAACCTTTACGTACCTACTAAATAGTGAAGTATTTCAACAAAACTACGGCTTATTCGGCGGCTTAATTAAATAATGTTCATAAACTAACCTTCAACATACCGAAAACTAAAATAACCCGAGATTTGATCAAATTATAATCCGACCGGCCCACCTGACCGTAAATATCTGATGTTAATAACGACGCCAAATGCTTGAATTTCCATATTTCACGGGATACGAAGTTACCCATTTAGTTGTTAAAAGGTTCAGTAATTGGCTGTAATATGTGTGGAGTTTGGAAGCCCGATGTGGCTATTACGAAACCATGAATTATATCGAATGGTGCGGGATCGATAAGAGCGATATTTTATGTGTCGCATTACTCCCAACATTTTCTCATTTCCGTTGGTGTCACTAATACGATTTTTCGTTTAAACGCAAGAATTTTTACCCTTCGTTTTGGTGTAATTTATTTCCCTATTACGACGTGTCGGCACTTTTGAAAGGTATCTAATGCAAATTGGTGTGGCCAGATACCTCGCATATGTCGCCCGAGGACTCTATGTTCGAATTTCGAAGTCAAAACTGACTGCTCGGGCGTGGCATGCGCCTGATGTAGACGCAGCTATTTACTTCTAAGTATATATTCATACTGCAAAGACGATATATTTATTGTTTCATACTTAGACAGCTATTTACCGTATCATCTAAATTATTTAACATATTCTGTACATTGTAATCCTTTACGAAAGAAATAATCCGTTTCGATCGGGCAATATTACCGTAGTAATTTATTGTTAAAATCACGAACGTAAATCACTAAGTGGCGCTTGACTAAGTGAATATCGGGTCAAATTACCATTTGCCCATCTAAGACATCTTTGATTGTACCCCTACATAATGGGTAGGTATATAACACACCCAGGAGTATAAATTACGCAGACTGCAAATTGGTTTTTATCAAACCAGTCCTTGAGCGGTTCTAGCCGAGATTCCTACATCAAAGCCATTTTCGGGATATTGACAAACATAATCCTATCCAAACATTCAGAGGATCGGGATTCCGTTCCGGCGACGCTGGGATCCTAACGAGAGGGGTTTATAATCACCGTGTAATATGAGTCAGCGACGGCCGACGACAACTCGAGGCAGTGGGTGTGTTTTATGCGTGGTGAGGCAAGCAAGTTACCTGTCAACTAGGATATGCCCACTTAGGATACCGCCCCTAGTTTGATGATATTAGGATCGAGATGTCCATAATGGCATCTGTAACCTAAGATTGCAGTATCTAGCCGTTCACACGTGGAAACATTCTTGCACCTGACGCAAGTAAAAACAGACCAAGTGCGTGTCGGACTCGCACATAAATGGTTCCCTACCAAAATAAGTAAGAAGCAAATTTGACAAAAATATCAACTTGAATATGTGGACCCCTTTATTTTTAAAGGTTATTTTATTTTTAGTATTTGATGTTGTAGCGGCAACAGAAATACACATTCTTTGAAAATGTCAACTCTCTAACTACTACGGTTCGTGAGATACAGTCCGCTGACAGGCGGACTGACGGACGGACGGACAGCAGAGGCTTAATATTAGGGTTCGGTTGACACTCTTTGGGTACGGAACCCTAAAAATCACTAGCGCCGATCGCTAATTGTATGGAAAGGTGCAGATGTTCCATTGGTGCCAGCGAATTATAGCTAGCGCAAGCAGCGCAAGCCATAAACCGTAAAATTGACAGATAGCGCCGCCATGCACGCAAATGCACACGGCAGCTCTAGAGCTGTCGTGTGCAGTCGCGTGTATGGCGGCGCTAAGTACTTAAATAAAATGGACTCAATAAGATGAAAAAGAAATCCGGCCTCCAAATAATTTCATGTTCCATTTTTTTGAGTATCAAATAAGAGAAACTCATCTGCGAAAAACAATTTCACAGCAAACACGTAAAGGAAAATCGACTACGCGAACTGCGAAAGCGTTGCTAATGCACTTTTTCCTTCAAAGGTCGACAGCCAGTAGGCAGGAACAGATGCTATCGCTCGTATCAGCTTCATCTCTCCATTATCTTGATGAAATCTCTGTGCAAAACTATTTACAGCAGATTCTGATGATCTTGATAACTGCACAGACAGACTGAGCGCACTCGCTAAAGTATCTAGTTACTTTAAGTCTCGCGTTGTTTTAAAAATACTTTTTGTTTTCCTTTTCTGTGAGAGTTTGTTATCTAAGCTTTAGACTGAACTTTTGTGTCTAGGGTATAAGTTAAATCTGCTACTTATTCAGCTGATGTCAATGGACAGAAAACTAAAGAAATGCATGCATGTAATATTAAGTCCTTCAAGCATTGCGCAGTTAGTTAATTTACACGCTGAAGACCAACATGTGTAAATGGGTGCGTTATTATGAGGCGAGCGGCGCGCCCGAGCAGTCAGTTGATGCGTCCAGAGGCCTCGCATGCCTCGCCCAAGCACTCTTATTATAAAATAAATAAAAAATGTAAACGCAGTCAGTAGTTTTGCCATTGTAACGCATCTAGATATAATGTCCTTAACTGTTGCCTAGGGCGCGGCAGTTTAAGGCATGTGTACGAACCCATTAAGCAGCACAGTATACGGTCACATGTTTATATCATTACATACTTTTAGTGGAGGAGACCTCGTTGCCTTGAATCCTTGAAGTCCTTTCAAGTCTCATAAATACTTGTCTCAGACTCGAAATCCAATTTTTGCGTTTCAAACATCAAAAACTACGAAATAAATTGGATTACATTGTAATGCTGATAAATATTTTCATTATTGATTGTATGGAATTGCTAAGTAACGTTAGGCGGGAGCGTGGTTTCGGCGATATGAAATACCTATTGCTTTTATACCCTTTTCCAATAAATAATAATGTAGGAGTTCGACGTTTCAGTCTCTGGAAATGATGGATGTGTTTTATGTGTTCAAAATATTAAAAACGATGTCATTATCTGATAGACATACTACATTACCAAGCCAACTAGGCACTCGGGTATAAATATCAAAGGATAATAAGTTAATGATCCCGGAGTCCTTCCACCACGTAGTGTGAGCTACTACCACAAGAGTGCCCAGGTATTAGCCCAGGCTCACTACGTTGCGGACGGACCGCGGAATCATTGACTTATTATCATATGATATTTATACCCGAGTGCCTAGTTGGCTTGGTGGAGTAGTAGCTACAGTTTTATGCTTTGTTATAAGTACTAGGTATATGTTTGTTTGTTTTTTATCTAACTAAATAAATATTAGTGTGTGCTATTTCCAATGCAAATAGAGCAACCCCAATTTTAACCACATGACTCTACACGGAATAACTCGATTCTGCTATACCGTCGAAAAACTTCGCGAAACTACAGGGGTGTATTATAATAAATCTACCGTACCGTGAACTTAAGTCTTCCCCTAAAAGTTATCCCGAAATGCAAGCGGGAGATAAAAATAAACATGAGAGTCCACTCTAGAAAGGTCTGTCTCAGATTCTTTATCTTCTATTTTCCTTGCTACGAGAATAGTTTGTACTATGATGGTGGGTCAGGTTAGATTGGTCAGGGGTGGCGGGATCCCTGCATCGGAGACTGTCGCCTCGACGGCGCCATGACTCATCGTTGGCAATACAGCAGCTCTATAGCTTTTTAGCTGACTCACTGTAATTCATCATTTATTTAATTTTAAGTACTACGATAATGATTTGCCGCTTATGTTTAGGACAATTAAATTGGTAACGTAGTACCTACTTGGAGATGAGTACTACTTAGCTGTCAGTGATAGTACACTTAGGTAGGTATCTACTTATTATGCTGGTTCCTATACCTTACCAGGCTCTCTATGGGAATTCTGCCACTGGATACATCGTGACGCCAGCAACATCGGCCTCTGACAGCTCCAAATGATGATTTGTAATCATCATGCTCTGCCAAAAGCGTAATGACACAGAAGAAGAATGTATACTCTTCTTCTATGTTTTATTTTACTTGCCTTGCCTTAGCGCCTGCAAGTGCAAGGCATCCAGTAGTCGGCGGGCTGTCGCGAGCTGTCGACTGCAACCAATAGCTCTAGAGCTGTCGGGTGCAGTCGCGTGTATGGCGGCGCTGAGTCTTTGAAATTATTTGTACCTAATAAGTGTTCTGTGTAAGTACATTAATATTTCTACAATCATAACCTAGCGAAAAATTCAGTAGGTACCTAAGTAAAATTTAAATATTCACATCTCCACTTCAACCAAATAAAGAAAAAGACAAACAAATTATCTTGTCTGTCATAAACAATGATAAACAAGAAAACTAAGCATCTTAGCAAAATTCCTTTAACTTTGCGTCGTCCCGCCCGGACGCAACAAAAAGCGCTTCAAGCGACTCAGGACAAAACTTTATTTTGACATCCAACACTATAACATTTTAGTGTAATGCCCTTAGTTTGGTAGCGTCCCCTAAACACCCTGCGCTCTGTCGCACTGCGGGACCACCGAGGGCAACACTTATAAATGGCTTTAATTTAATACAGCATCACAGGGGCCGCATTGGGATACATTTTTCTTCCCCGGACTTTGGCATCAACCCATAAATAAGCTCAAAGCTTGGTACTTCATGTTGCAATGTAGAAATTTAATGTGAGAAATATAACAGCCACACGCGGAAGCTAGCCAATTTTTACTTGTTTTAAGTGTACGATTTCGAGAACGTTCAATTTTATTTCGTTGCATCTGAGCTAAAGTTCAGTGTTTTATGTAATTTATTTATGTAAGTTATCTTATAAAAGACGTATTTCACAATACCCAGATAAAATACTTCTCCTTTAATATTCAATTTAATAGGTATTTGACGACCGCTTGGCGCGTTGGTTCGAGCGTAGGCCGCTCGGCTCCTTGCATCGGGTTACTGGTTCGATTCCGGCCAGAGGCAAATTTCGGAAACGGCCTTTTCGTAATTTGCCCTTGTTTGGGTGTCACTGGGATCGCGCCCATAGGCAACAAGTTTGTTCTCCAAAAAAATGACGTTTTGATATAATTAAATAAACTTTAACTGAGGACTGTGAAACAGGGGGTTTACCACCACCTCTTATAGCAGTTTTGTTTTACCGTTACAGCGACTTTTTTTGCAATGACGTTTCTTATTGTCATGACAATAAGGTACGTTATTGCACAAAAAGTCGCTGAAACGTTAAAACGTTCCTGTAATTGAATCGCAATAAGAGTTCGTGGTAAGCCCTCTGGTCCTAAATGTAGGTAGTAAGTTTACGGAATTGTTCTTCTAAACTATCCAAAGCTGTGTATAAGTAATAATTGGCTTTCGATGGAACTCGATACTCGAAACAAAACAATAATTACTACCGCTCCGTTACAAATTGATAAAACAATTTGTTTCATAATGACTGCGTTGATGTATCATCGACGACATTTCGACGTCATTCCCAGTGAGCATTTTAATTGGTGCAACTCTGCTACGTTTGCTAATTAATGTCATCGATTGAGTGTGTGCTGCAAAATCCATATTAATCCTACTTCCTACCAGTGGCGGATACATATGGGGGGCGGACGGGGCGCGCGCCCCCCCCCCCCCTTGCAGGGCCGTTGCCAGGAAGAATAGGCACATAGAATTCATCATTTAAGGAAGAGAACTACAATTGTAACTTTTTATATCATAAAATGGCATTGTCTTGTATATGTGTATAATCAGTTTTAAAAAAACTTGACTATTTTTTATTACGTTAAAACCCGACTACTGAAAAATCGCGCTCTAAAAAGTATGAAACAAGAAAATATTCTCATCTAGAGGATAGCCGTGGTCCGTGTAGGTCTTTTAGGGCCAAATGGCACATGAACACGGACCACGGCTATCCTCTAGATGAGAATATTTTCTTGTTTCATACTTTTTAGAGCGCGATTTTTCAGTAGTCGGGTTTTAGTTTTTAAACTTACTTTTTATTTAATTATTTTGGAGTTATAGGTAACAATATATATATTTTTGAAATGTGCTCATCAAGCTCTTTCATTTGATACCCCACACGGTTTCATTAAAAAATGTTTTTTTTTTAGTTCATGACTTATGTCCTCTAGAGGGCGCCATATGCAATTTTATGTGACGTCACATAGCCTATAACCAGCGCGCCATTAAGCCGCTTCTGACGATACCTCATTTGTCAAATTACGACAAGTAGTTTGGAAGTTAGGTGGGAACAGATGCACATACATACATACATACATACATACATACATACCGGTCAAAATCATAACGCCTCCGTAGTCGGGTAAAAAGTAAAGGTAACCTTAAGCGCCCCCTCCTTCAGTTTTTTCTGTATCCGCCACTGCTTCCTACCTAATATTATAAATGTGTCAGTTTGCATGTTTGTTATTCAGTCACGCAAAAACTGTAAAAAAAAAACCAAAACTCTAAAGTCAACGGACGAAGTCACTGGCACGCGCAAAAACGGCCGAATGGATTTGGATTAAATTACCTAAGTATAGAGGTAGATTAAGGTCGGAATTATAAATATACTTCAAGTATATTTTTTAATTTTGAAGATTATACGAACTAAGAAACGAATAAAACGCTGACAAAAATATTTCCTAATTTGAGACTTTGTCATTTTAAGAATAGGTATGGTATAGTTTGTAAGCGCTTTTTAGTTCCCGATCATTACACGAAGTAGATAAACAATGGTTCTACGATAGTAACCACTGTTTACCTCACCTGAACTAACAAAGCATTCGTTTACTGACCACTAATGGATCGTAATTCATAGGTACCACCCGTCCGTAATAACCTTAATGACTACTGAATACTTCAAACATTAAATTGATATCTTATCTACCCTATCCACTTTGTAATATATTTGGAAACATTTCTATTATATAAGAGTTTTGTTTTAATTTTGTAATAACAACGCTTAATAAATAGTGTTTTAGATGAATACCGAACGTTGAAGTAATTTTTATCAACAACCATATAGGATTAGCACGCGGGATTTTCACTTCGGCGTTTAGAATAGACGTATCACAATCTCAAATTTGAGATCGATCTTAGGATGCAGTTTTGACGTTTAATGTATGGGACATCTGTCAAAAACAGCATCTGAAGTTCGATGTCGATCTTGAGATTGATTTATTAATAAGGGCCTTAGTCTCACTCAAAATGTCGAGTCTCAGGCGATTATTGCACGCCGGTACAAAAGATGACGTATATCTCTTACTGACCATACATTCCTAGTACTTAGAGAATATTAAGCTATATTATGTCTGGCCTCGATCACCGATAACAACACAAAAACGTACATATTTAGTAATCGCCATAATTCATCAAGTGCTTACATGTTATAACTCTGTTTTCTTAGCCAAATATTCTTCATATCTAATACACTAAGCAAACAGTACGGTCATAAAACGGGCCGGTTCGGGGGTCAGCAGACTTGGCCCAACGACTTGCTTGTTGACTTAGGACGAAGTTTGCGATCCGTGATCAAGTCTCATGCCCATAATCTGTGCCAATAATAATAAAATACATTTTATTAATATGTTTCTGAAAGATTGGTTAGAGATATGGTGCTCGTAAAGTTCGATAAACTGAACGCCGAATACAATTTTTTTCCAAGGTGGTAGAACCAAGCTCTAGCCATTCGACTGCAGCTTATATGCGGGCTGGCTCAACCGGGGTAGTACCACCCTCTCACAGAAGATCGGCGTAAAGCAGCTATTACAGCTGTGTTTCGTACGATGAGTGAAGTAAAGTGAAGTAAAGTAAAGTCTGATTAATTAATCAGTGGATTATAATGACAGCTATAAATGTGAATTTATATTTGAATTGAATCAATTTTTAATGAGTGATCATGTTTTTGTTATTCTTTAGGAAATAAAATTGAATTAATTTGAATCAGAATCACAAAAAAAACATTATTCGTGATGAACGGATCAAATTAATTTTACGTTTGACATAAAAAGCTGTCATTTTACTCCACTGAATTATTAATCAGACTTTAGTTATTCATGTGGCCAATAAAGCAATTAAATAGAAGAACCGCGGTTCGGAACGTAGATTCACGTGAGGAGCTGGCAAAAAATCTTGGTAGTATGGCCTTACTACAAGTTTATTTATTTATTTCAGAAACTATTTATATTATCATTACAGGTATACCCAATGCGATAATATAAGTACACAGTAGTTACACAGCAGTTAAGTTAAATACGCATTGGACGTTTTATTATTTCTGGCAAAATAAAATATAATTTTCACAACGAGGTGAAGAGGAGATCTAAGGGCCTCCGCAGACTAGCTACTTTTAGCATCGGTGATCGGCGATTTTGATGCTGCGTCCCGCTCGTTCGCGCTCGAAGAAACGCGACGCAGCATCGATACGTCACAAAATCGCCGGTCGCCGATGCTAAAAGTAGCTAGTCTGCGGACTCCCTAAATATGCCTCCTAACCCAACTCCCCAGAGTCATGAAAATTGCAAACGCCATGAAATTTTGCAAACACCGGCAATTTTGGCGAGCGATCAACGTCAAGAAGTTCATTTCCCATGACCTTGGATCGCTATGACCATGTTTCCGACATCAGCAAAACCTTTAAACAATAATTAATCGTTCAGTGAATGGCAGGTGCTGGTTATAGGTAAAGTTGGGCGTCGCTTCAAACTGATGACGTCACGGTTGACGGCAACTTGGAAAAGGATTGGAAATGTTACGTCATGGTTTTCCAGTAAAGTGTAAGAGAAAGATAAACGACTATATAATAATGATGAATGCTTAGCGCAGTGGTTCGAGCGTAGGCCGCTCAGCTTACTGTATCGTGTGGTTGCGGGTTCGATTCCCGCCAGAGTCAAATTTCGGAACTCGGCCTTTGTGCGGTATATGATACAAAATCGTTGCTTAGTTTGGGATCAAAAAAATGGTGTCTGGCGATATTTATTTATTTATGATATATAAATAGATAGATAGACGCAAGAGAGATGCAAGTAGCTTCCATTCAAGAAAATAGATATGCAAGAGGTGCCGTCCAATTCCATTCCATTTCAATGTTTTAACTCCGGTTTGACTGCGTAATCGATACTAAGCGCCCTATCGCAGGCCACCAGTGGTAGCGTAACCAGTCGCTCCACCAACAAAATGTATAGAGCTGTATGGAGGGTATCGCACTTGGTGTCATCTTGGTAGCGCAACCAATTCGGTGTCGGCTACCGAATCACCCGCTGGTGGCGCAACCATGGTTGCCTCGTGCTATAGTGCGCTAAACAGCAGTCTTTGAAGAAAAACATACATTTTATCAAAGAAAAATATGTTAAAAATAATAACTCCATCATACACACAGATGACAGGTCCTTGATCCACTTTAGCCACCCGAACGCACAAAGTATTACGGACCAAAAACTCATTATGGTTTTGCTGTGCCAAGCAGCCCCCAAATCTCTCCCACATACACACCTATTGTATGAATCACCCTGTATTCACAAAGGCTAAGCTTCACCGGACCACGGCAAAGACCCGAATTCCTTTACGGCCGGAGTCACCTCCAGCCCACCCGGGGAGGTTAAACTCATACAAAATGTATAATTTAAGCAGATTTTTCTTCACATGTCCTCACCTTTATGACCAACATTTAGGCACTAAATCAAACGATATAGAGTGTTCGCACTGAAAATATAAGGTTGAAAGTTCATCGGTGCCATAATTTTGGTCGGTGTTATGTAAAAGATTGCGGCGCTGAATTAGAGCTTGCAGACTATGATCGTTTTGGAGTTCAATTATTGGATGATTAATGAAGACGATTTAATTATCTTAATACTGGATTAAACGAAAACCATTTCTTTTTCATTTAATGACGCTTAAAAATAGATAAAAAGAACTTTAATCTTGTTACACCATGGTTTAAAAATAGAATGTTGTAAGTCTTAACGCACCTTTTGAATATGGACTTATATTCTTAGTTTCGAAACTAGTAATTTCCAGTCGTTACGTAGTGTTAGATAACATGGAATTTCTCGGTTCCACGCTACTACAAAATCTTAACTGGAATTAATAAAGTCATAAGATGTAACAGCACTGTGTGTAAGATTAATGGTAAAACTTGGTCTCGCCAAGTTGCGATCTATTTCATAGGAACTTTCCCTTGGGAAGCGAGACAATCCCTTGGGCCCTAATGTTGATAGTGTGAAAACTACTTCACAATCGATTATCAGTTCCTCATGTATAAACACAAATAATTACGTGTAATTACTACATTAATTAACTGAACTAAACGATGTATAGGTACAATCAGCAACATAAGTCGCTGAACTTTTTCAGTTTCAATTTCAATTTTGTTTTGCGTCAAATCCAAGAAAAAATATTTATGTAAATAAAAATATGTTGCGTTTATTTACTTTGATTTTATAAAGAGTACCTACTACCGATTTGGAAAGTTGAGAATTTTCAGCGACTTATTTTGCTATCTGTATCGCTTTTTAATGTATATAGGTAGTACCTATTTATATTTTGTGTGTGTTGGGCTTGTTGAATGCACGAGGAAACAAATGGCAATTTTCTGACTACAACCCGTGGGTAAATCGTGATTTAACATTGAATCTCGCTGAGAATTAATTAAAATAGCTTCCATTAACATCAATTGCAATTCAACCGTGCCCGAGCGCCGTTCGAGAAAAAATAATGAAATATTAATTACTTTTTTATTGAAAGTCAACTTTAATAAAATTATAAAATCTTGAATTCTGTCACTTTATTTAATTGAAGATTGTTTCATCGTCATCCTCTACCTACTAAAAAACGGTTCTATTTTTATTATGTTCGAGATGTTAAAAGCCTTCAATACCTAAGTAACCATACAGTACGTTTTTTTATACTTGTCCTATTTGGTATGCAAAGATGGCGTCCAGTGGGGCGATTGCGTATCTTTTATGTGAATTTTTCAATTGGTTTCGTTCATTCTGTATCAATTATATACGAAATAATTGAAACATTGGCAAAAAAGTTACGCAATCGCCCCGCTGGACGCCATGATTGCTTACCAAATAGGACAAGTATAAAAAAACGTACTGTACCTAAGTTCAGCCTGCTCATCATATCTATATTTGCACTACATAGGTACGCTCTATGTAACCAGCTCGGATTACATTGATAATTCGTGCCTATTATATAGTAGAGTCTTAACACCTACACTACTAACTCTACATATATTGGTTCTGATTCTGTTTCTTAACTAAACTAAATGTATTCATCATTCATGTCATCCTTCTTAAGTCGGGACCCCACCGCGGCGCACGGAGAGACCACGCACTTGGGTCAAGCCTCGCTTTGCAAGAAAATGTATGCAATCGTGTTCACCGCGGCGCACGGAGAGGCTACGCACGAAATGACGTCATGCATACATTTTCTTGCAAAGCGAAGCGTGGCCCGAGTGCGTGGCCTCTCCGTGCTCCGCGGTGGGTTTCCGGCTTTATGGTCGTGATGTAGGAGCAAGAGAAATATTCTGATCTGTCAAATTTAGCAAAATTATTTCACTAAAGTATATTATTTAATAAACAGTACGTAAGCATGTATTCTAACCTAATTTAAATCGACCTATTCTCAACACAGTATAACTTAGATTTTAGAGGAACAAGCTTAAAGCAGGAAGTTCAACGTAACTAGGATTATGCACTTTAGAACTAATGTTCTAAGTATTAAGGTGGGGACATGAGCTGGAAATTTTGGCTGAATGGGCGGAGCTAACGCATTGCGCCCCGCGCACCCCGCGCTCCCCGCGCCAGCTCTGACAGCGCGCGTTTATTGCGTCGCTTGTATTCTTATTTCAACGCAAGCCAAGCCGCAAATTATCACAACGTAATAGGACTGCAAATAAGTTCATAATTTCGCCCTGAAGTGCTAATCATAAATAGCTCAGTAGAAAAGTCTTGGATATTATTCCGAAAGACGATGACGATGACGAAGGTTCGAATCCCGTAGTTTTTTTTTTCTAAATTATTTCTTATTATTGTAGGCATGATCTTTTTTTTTTTTTATTAAATCAAATAACTTATTCTTTATCAAATCGATCACATAGGTCAAATAACGCAGGAAAGAAAACTGAGGGAGCTATCTACGATACGATACGAGTGCGAGCGAATCCCACAGCATATACAGATAGTGTTGCAAAAGACTCGAGTTCTTTTAGCCCTCTCAAAGAGGCTCGAGCTTTTCTATGGGGCTCGTCGAAGAAAAACGACTCCGAATATTTCAAGGCTAAAAAAGGACTCGAGTTTTAAATAAACCTCGAGCCCTTTTTGGGCTCGGAGTTCTTTTGGAGCTCCGTTGTTGTGAGCTTTCCAAGTCTTCGCAAGTATAAGAAGGAGTCGCCTTATAGCTGACTATTCCTGGCTAGCCTATTGTATTTCTGACTATTCTTGACTTTTTGACTATGCTGACTTTTCTTGACTGTATTTGACTGTTTTTGACTATTCTTGACTATTCTTGATTATTCATGACTATTCTTGACTATTATTGACTATTTTTGACTATTCTTGACTATTCTTGACATGCTCGACTATTTTTGACTATCCTGACCTTTCTGGATTGTATTTGACCATTTTGACCATTATTGACTATTTTTGACCATTGTTGACTGTTTTTGACCATTGTTGACCAATGTTGACCAATGTTGACCATTTTTGACCATTGTTGACTATTTTTGACCAATGTTGACTATTTTGACCATTTTTGGCCTATGTTGACTATTTTTGAACATTGTTGACTATTTTTGACCATTGTTGTCTATTTTTGACTATTCTTAACTATTTTTGACTATTTTTGACTATTTTTGACTATTTTTGACTATTTTTGACTATTTTTGACTATTTTTGACTATTTCTGAATATTTTTGAATATTTTTGACTATTTTCGACTATCGTCATTTTTTGCCAATGTTGACTATTTTTGACTATTCTTGACTATTTTTAACTATTTTTTAATCTTTTTGACTATTTTTGACTCTTTTTGACTAATCTTGACTATTCTTGACTATTTTTGTCAATTTTTGACTATCTTTGACTCTTTTTGATTATTTTCAACTGCTTTTGGCAATTTTTTGCCAATGTTGACTATTTTTGACCATTGTTGACTATTTTTGAACATTGTTGAAAATTTTTGACCATAGTTGACTATTTTTGGCCAATGTTGACCATTTTTGACCATTGTTGCCTATTTTTGACCAATGTTGACTATTTTTTCTTACAATAGTTGTCTATTTTTGACCATTGTTGGCTATTTTGGCCATTCATGACTATTTTTGACCAATATTGAAAAATTTTGGCCAATTTTGACCATTTCAGGCCAATAATGGTAAAAAAAGACAAGAATGGTCAATTGTGGTCAAAAATGGTCAAAAATAGTCAACAATGGATAAAAATTGTCATCATTGGCCAAAAATGGTCAACATTGGCCAAAAATGGTCAAAATTGCCCAAGAATTGCCAACATTGGTCAAAAATAGTCAACATTGGTCAAAAATTGTAAAAAATTGTCCAAATAGTCAAGAATAGTCAAAAATGGCCAAAAATAGTCAACTATGGACAAAAAATAGTCAACATTGGTAAAAAATAGTCAACAATGGTCAAAGATAGTCAACATTGGCCAAAAAATTTCAATGGCCAATAATGGTAAAAAAAGACAAGAATGGTCAATTGTGGTCAAAAATGGTCAAAAATAGTCAACAATGGATAAAAATTGTCATCATTGGCCAAAAATGGTCAACATTGGGCAAAAATGGTCAAAATTGGCCAAGAATTGCCAACATTGGTCAAAAATAGTCAACATTGGTCAAAAATTGTAAAAAATTGTCCAAATAGTCAAGAATAGTCAACAATGGCCAAAAATAGTCAACTATGGACAAAAAATAGTCAACATTGGTCAAAAATAGTCAACAATGGTCAAAAATAGTCAACATTGGCCAAAAATTGTCAAAAATAGTCAACATTGGTCAATAATAGTCAAGAATGGTCAACAATGGCCAAAAATAGTCAACTATGGTAAAAAAATAGTCAACATTGGTCAACAATATTCAACAATGTTAAAAAATAGTCAACAATGGTCAAAAGTAGTCCACATTGGCAAAAAAATAACCAAAATAGTCTTAAATAGTCAAAAAGAGTCAAAAATAGTCAAAAAGAATAAAAAATAGTTAAAAATAGTCAAGAATAGTCAAAAATAGTCAACATTGGCAAAAAATGACAATAGTCGAAAATAGTCAAAAATAGTTAAGAATAGTAAAAAATAGTCAACAATGATCAAAAATAGTCAACATAGGCCAAAAATGGTCAAAATAGTCAACATTGGTCAAAAATAGTCAACAATGGTCAAAAATAGTCAACATAGGCCAAAAATGGTCAAAATAGTCAACATTGGTCAAAAACTGTCAACAATGGCCAAAAATAGTCAATAATGGTCGAAATAGTCAAGAATGGTAAAAAATGGTCAAGATTAGTCAACAATGGCAAAAAAAGTCAACAATGGTCAAAAATAGTCAAAAATGATCAATAGTAGTCAACAATAGTTGAGAATGGTCAACAATGGCTAAAAATAGTCAACAATGGTAAAAAATAGTCAACAATGGTCAAAAACACTCAACAATGGTCAAAAATAGTCAAAAATGAGCGATAGTAGTCAACAATAGTTGAGAATGGTCAACAATGGCTAAAAATAGTCAACATTGGTCAAAAATTGACAAAAATGGCCTAAAACAGTCAACAATAGTCAATAATGGTCAAAATAGTAAAAAATGATCAATAGTAGTCAACAATAGTTGAGAATAGTCAACAATGGTAAAAAATAGTCAACAATGGTCAAAAACACTCAACAATGGTCAAAAATAGTCAAAAATGATCAATAGTAGTCAATAATAGTTGAGAATGGTCAAAAATAGTAAATAATGGTCAAAATAGTAAATAATGGTCAAAATAGTAAATAATGGTCAAATAGTCAAGGATGGTCAATACTGGTCAACAATTGTTGAGAATAGTCATGCATATTCAAGTATAGTCAAGAATGGTCACAAAGGGCTAAAATCAAAAAGGGCTCAAAGCCTCTTTAGAAAGCGCTTCAAAATAAAGGCTTTATTTCCGAGAGCCTCCTCTTCGCCGCGAAGGCTCGGGGCTAATTAGTTCTTTAGCCTCCGAGGTTTCATAAAAAGGCTCGAGCCCTAATAATAAGCCTAAAAGACTCGTTGAGTCTTTTGCAACACAACCTGCAACACAACCTCTGACCACCTGGGTGATCAAAGTGGAATATTGCATTTTTTAATGTTTTCTAATGTGATATTTTTAACCGACTACAAACTTTTTTGAAGTCGGTTTCTCAATTCGACTGTATTTTTTTTATGTTTATTACCTCAGAACTTGCGACTGGGTGAACAGATTTTGAAAATACTTTTTTTTATTTTGAAGTTAGACATCTTGATAAAACAGAGAGAATTACATACGACGCGGGTTCAAATCCAACCATATTTAGTTATTTAAATATATTTGGATTTATTATAGTAATGGTATTTTTCAATGGTGCAGAATTTATCAGAATATTTACACAAAATTATTATTTTTTAATGCATATAATTTATGTATTTATTCCTCATAGAACTATAGCACAAAATGTATATCATAGGGCTAGTGAATAATTTCATCCACATTCGCAATGTCTCATTAGCGTAGTGGTAAAGCATTAGCAATTATTCCATGAGTTCGTACCTCACCTTCGGCAATTCTATGTAATAATTTTTTGGTGATAATATTGTTCTTATTTGTAATAATATTGTTTTTTTCTATTTATTACATGTTTTATTACATTTTAATCATTTTATAAATTATTTGGATTGACAAACTAATACGCCAACTGAATGGTCCCAAACTAAGCAACGCTTGTACTATGGGTACCGTAATGGCCTGGAGACGATCCCCGTAATCCTGGGATCAGGAAAAATAACGCATAAGTCAGTTTCTAAAATTTTCATTTGGCGGGAATCGAACCCGCAACCACGCAAGCAGTGAGCCGAACAGCCTACGTCAAACCACTTTACGAAGCAGGCGTCAATTTTTCAATGCATGACGAAGTATATAGTTCATAATTTCGCCGATTCAAGTAATATGTAAATAGCTCAGTGAGTCAATGTGTACGCGCGACAGTATGTAGGATCGAATCCTAGTTTTATATTTTGGTTTTTTTTTTTCATGTTATTCAATTTTTTTATTATTTTAGGCAATTGTATTTGTATCCAATTGTATTTTTTTATATAATAACAAAGAATTGTAATTTATGTTCTAAATTACAACTCTTTATCACAACTACTTAGGTACAAAGGCGTATAAATGCGCACAAATATAAAATCTAACAAATGCTAGCTATCTACAAAATATTCTAAACCACTGCAATATTTTTACGTATTTATTTATAAAAAAGAGATACACGATAATTGAAGCGACTGGAGCGTAGAAAAGTGACACAACCTCCCCGTCCAACAGTCATCGCGGTACTGCCGCCCGTCGCCCCTCGCACCGGATCCGCCCACTTTGTTGGCGAATATTTGGAAAATCATGAATTGTGACGTGAAAAACGATTGCATCGCAAAATCAAGCTTACATTTTTTAGGTATTATCTTTCTCCATCTTTTGGTGGAAAAACTATTTAAAAATTCCCAGCCGTTTGGAAGAAGATAGAAATTTAAATTTGAAAATTTCTACATTTTGGTATTTTTTTCACATAGTAAAAGAGCATTTTTTACATTTTTCAAACTTGTTTTTTAAAGAAGAGGGTATAATAAATACGGTGATATTTTTTTCAAAATTTTTACTCCACTCGTCTAAGAGGAGATAGCCTCCAAAAATGCCTCGTTCGCTACCTGCCCAGTCTTAAGGTAGAAACTTACTTAACATCGTGCCAAGGGCACCTACGCGTGGGTATAAAAACAAAAGACGATCTATTGATTATTATTTTGCGATATCCACACTAAATAATAGACTAAGGGCCTCCGCAAACTAGCTACTTTTTGCATCGGCGACCGGCGATTTTGTGACGTATCGATGCTGCGTCGCGTTTCTTCGAGCACGAACGAGCGAGACGCAGCATCAAAATCGCCGATCGCCGATGCTAGAAGTAGCAAGTCTGCGGAGGCCCTAAAAGGTAGTAAATAGACTTCTAAAGTATCATTTAGCTCAGCAGTAGTCCTTAATTTGGTGGCACATAAATTAGTTTCAATCATTAATGAATATCTATCTAATTAAGGAAGCTTTGCAAAAAGATTTCAATAATAAGTATGGCAAAAGCGAAATAAAAATATCATTAGTGTCACTTCTCGCACATTGAAATTCCGGTAGACAGAACAGCAGACAACCCCTTTATTCAAAATGTAATAGAAGCAATAAAAATGTCCACAAACCACTGTACCTACTTGCAGCTCCCAAGAAAATAACCCGCTGGCAGCACACAAAGTAGGGATATTTTCCCTCGGAAGACGTTTTAAATATGATTTTATTCAGAATTACTGGTATCTGCTTAGTGCTCCGCTCGTTCTATACCCCCAATCTGCTTTTATAGAGAGGACAGAGCATTAAGGATGGCTTTCAGACCAGAACTTAGGTTAGAATATAAAAAATCGGCGATAAGAGAATTTTATACTCAAACTCATATCTTTACATCGATGCTCTATAAACCTACCACTATAATTATGATGAATCAACAGCTTTTCTTGAAATCGATAGGAATGAAATAAGTCGTGTGATAACAAATATACTATATTATGGTCCCAAACCAAGCAAAGCTTGTACTATGGGTGCTATATAATGGTCTGGGGGCGATCCCAGCGACGAACGAAAACGCCGTTTCCGAAATTTTCCTCTGGCGGGAATCGAACCCGCGACCGCGGCGACCGGTTCGAGGGACCTACGATCGAACCACTGCGCCAAGCGGTCGTCAAATACATTCGTATTCCATACATTTTAGCGTAACGATATGTAGAGACGTAGACAGTCGTCTTGGCCAGACGACTTATGTTTTATGTATATAACACTAATCTATTCTTCTTCTATCATAACCCAGCCGTAAGCCGTAAGACCAGCCCCCCTCCCTCTCCCTCCATCCCACTCCCCTTCAGGTCGGCAATGTGCGAGCAATACCTTTGGTATTGAAAGCATCTATAGGCTACGGTAACTGCTTAACATCAGGCGGGCCGTACGCTTTTTTGCCACCGCAGTCCTAGAAAAAAAAAAACATAATAATACTGTGTCTCCAATTGTTTTCATCGCTATCTTAACCTTTATTTTCTAAAAGATATAAGGTACAAAAACCCATTTCATAAACTGTATATTTTTGTTACCTTTTCTTGAATATTATCGAGTTCGTAGGTACATCTTTTTCCAATAAACCACCTCCCTATATTAATTTCACTTATCAGTATGATCTGAATTTATTAGGTCACCTCAATAATAATGTATAATCCTTGGATCCGAAGTTTTTAGGTAATGATTGTTCTTTTGTGAATCCATATTATTATTTGATCGAAAAGTTATGTCGGTAACACGGTTTTCCACTCTCAAAGGTAAGTGTACGTATCCATTTGTAATTATTTGAGTAGGTAATATACTTAGTACTTTATGATTTTTACTGACAACGTGGCCGTGGGTGTTAAATTGTACCGAAATGTTTATTTCCATCGGTTTTACAATTTCACTGCAAACATTTTCAGTTCCTATGTGAGAATGTATATTTTTATTCAGTTTGATAGCTAGCTGTGCTAAGTAATTTAACTTGAAATTAAAAAAAATAACAAAGCAAGCAACCCAGCTATTTAATTTACCACTGGTTTCCCTAAATATTTTTATATACGCATTGGGGATAAATAGCGTTTTTTTTTTTCAATTTGTTAAAAATATATAACTTCAGTAGTTAGTATAAAATAATTTATTGTGGTTATATGTACACATACAGGAGTAATACTTACCTATATACATTTATCCTGAGTTATATCGTCCCCGCAGCTTCATTTTGTACAAGAAAAAAGAAATAATTTACTGTCCACGAAAACTTCCAAGACATATCTAGAAGCTTAAATTCTAAACGCACTTATTTTGATACCTATTATTCTGAGATAATTATATTCTTAAACGTTTCGTTTGTAAAGCAAATTTAAGCTTTGAAATTAATTGCTTCGGGGAATTAAGTAAATTGGAATCATATTTTGCTTTAGTAACGGCATTTACTTCCTCGATAAGTGGGACTTGTAGACATTTTAGTGAAAGATGTTCGAACAATTTCCTTCAAGATCTTGGGATTTTCTCATTACTGGTGACTCTTGCAAGTGGTAATATTTTTAATAATATTATTTACATAATTTTTAATAAGAATATCAAAGAAAAATACATACATTTCGTGTATTCCATTTAATGAAATACATAAATTCGGGTTGGCACAACTACAAAGTATTAACAGTGAAAATATAGAGAAGAATTTAATCAGTCATAGAAACTTCAGGGTCTTTGGTTCTATTCGTTATGAACGTATGCGTTTTTAAATTGTTGCTAACTAAAAATGTTACAATAAATTATCTTAAAACGTTTGGAAGGAAGTATGCGATGAAAATGATGAGTTTCACTGTAGTTGATACGGTCCCCGGACAGTTGCAGCCATCTGAAAAAGAGAAACCTTCATGAAATAAATATTTCAAGGTAAAAAAACTGTTGGGTAATGGCCTTAGGGGCCATCCATTAATTACGTCACACGAATTTCATAATTTTTAAACCCCCTCCCCCCTTGTCACAGCTGGTCACATTTGCGAGACTCCCACCCTCCCTGTGTGACGACACATATTTTTATAATTTTCAGAAATTTTCAGAAATTTTCGTTAAAAATTCAAATTTCGGTTTTAATACTTAGATATATTAGATTTTTAAATGAGACGTCACAAAACTTAGGACCCCTCCCACCCCCTTGTCACACAATCTCACATTTCGTCGACCCCCTCCCCCCCTTTACGTGTGACGTAATTAATGGATGGCCCCTTAGACATAAAGTAAGCGTGTATACTCTCTCGGGACTATTTTGAAATTCTTAACCCTATTTTTCTCAATAAACGAGGGAGCAGTTTAAGCGCCACTAGACTTAATACACCAGGTGGTCGCTGGTTCGACTACCGGTGGAGCATATTATGGAAATGATCCTTTATTCATTTGTCCTGGGCCCTAAGTCGTTTAGCCATAGTGGCGCCACTGTGGTGTTTTGCTATAGTGATTGACGTTCTAATTGGTCTGTTGATTCTGACCGACTAATCAGCGACCGATCGCAGCCAATCGTCTGACCAATCAGAGGTTCGATCACTATAGCAGCTCAATGGCAATGGAGGGCCCAGCCTAAGCTATTCTGTAACGACAAACTCACTTCGCACGCCTGAATTTTCTAGTGTAATGCCAAATTTCAAAACAAAATTTGACTTATCACCGCAAATTCACGCGTGCGAAGTGAGTTTGATGTTACAGAATAGCTAGGCTGGTCTAGGTATTTAGGATCGCCCCCTTCCATTTTAGGGCCTCCGCAGACTTGCTACTTTTAGCATCGGCGACCGGCGATTTTGTGACGTATCGATGCTGCGTCGCGTTTCTTCGAGCGCGAACGAGCGAGACGCAGCATCAAAATCGCCGATGGCCGATGCTAAAAGTAGCAAGTCTGCAGTGGCCCTTACAGTACCTATCCAAAGCACAAGCTTTGTTTAGATGGAGACCATTACAGTTGGTATGTTTGCCCCTTTATATTTGAGCGTCTAATCTACCTTCTTTTTATTAGTTACTAGCTTTTGCCCGCGACTTCGTCCGCGCAGAATATAAATTTAAAAAATTCCGTTTTCTGGATCCCAAATCCCGTATCCCGTATCCCGTATCACGCATCCCACATCCCGTATCACGTATCCCGTATCCCGTATCCCGTATCCCGTATCCCGTATCCCGTATCCCGTATCCCGTATCCCGTATCCCGTATCCCGTATCCCGTATCCCGTATCCCGTATCCCGTATCCCGTATCCCGTATCCCGTATCCCGTATCCCGTATCCCGTATCCCGTATCCCGTATCCCGTATCCCGTAACCCGTATACCGTATCCCGTATCCCGTATCCCGTATCCCGTATCCCGTATCCCGTATCCCGTATCCCGTATCCCGTATCCCGTATCCCGTATCCCGTATCCCGTATCCCGTATCCCGTATCCCGTATCCCGTATCCCGTATCCCGTATCCCGTATCCCATATCCCGTATCCGTATCCCGTATCCCGTATCACGCATCCCACATCCCGTATGCCGCATCCCGCATCCCGCATCCCATATCCCGTAACCCGTATCCCGTATCACGTATCCCATATACAAAATCCCGTATCCCATATCGCGTATCCCGTATCCCATACCCAGTATAATTTTCAAAAACGCATTTTTTTTTTTTTTTTTAAAACACTTAATGAAAAATTTTCTTAATTCTAACTACAAAAATGACGAACTTCCATACAAACTTTCATCCCCTATTTTACCCCCTTAGGGGATGTATTTTCAAACACCCTGAAATTAATATTGTTTATCTTTTAAAAGTCACCTAATCACCAATTTTTATAATTCCAACTTCAAAAAATGACGAACTTCCATACAAACTTACACCCTCTATTTTAACCCCTTAGGGTTTAAATGAATATTTAAAAATATGGGCAAAGTTAGAGCTGGTACATGTCCCAATAAAGTAGACGATTGAGAGACAGTAGTCTTATACAAGTGTAGGGTAGGCAAAGAAATGGTTCGCACTCCACGAGTGGCGTCGTAAACGCCAGTTCCCAGACGAATCATTAAAACTTTTGCGCCAATATGCTGACTAAGGATAAACTAAGACGATGTAGGTACTTATTACAAAAGTTAAACGATGTTGTTCGTCTTCTGGCGTGAATGTGATTTAGTCTAAGTAGAGTAACGGCACCCAATATTGGCATTCCCCCAATTATTGGCACTTTTGAAGTTATCTTTAAAAAATAAGAAAACTAAACATGGAAATAGTGTTTTTTTGTTAAGAGTTATAAATTTCACAGTTTTTCACACCTACCTAGTTATTCTATCCGCTGAACTAAGAAATCCCATAGAAATATGTGTGGACAATAATTGGTGCAAGGTGCCATAATTGGGGGTTTTACCCTACCTAAAAATTACTATCTATATTTTGTGCAAACATTGCCTCTGTGAAATGAATTGTTTACAAAAAGCATCTCTAGTTGAAAAACTGAAAGCTTCTAAAAACAACAAAGAGCTCTTGTAGGAGCTTCTATAAATGTAGTGAAAACAACTTTTAAGAACAAACACGTATCTGATACCTACTTTATTAGAAGACTGTATTATATTACTACATAAACCTCATTTTGGTTTGAGACAGAAGCATAGAAAAACATTATTTCAAGCGAATGCGAATTACGATCAGATAATTGCAATAGTTATTTTATATTTGTTCTGCAATTTATATGGATGACAGACTAAAGGTCACATGGTATCTCATGCCGCCGGCTACACACTCACGCGAGAAGTCTTGCCGCGAGAACCGAGAAGGTATCTACACTCATGCGATATTCTCATTTGTATTCTCTCATTACCAGTCAATATTTTGCCTCAAGTGCGTGCACAGGCCTCCATCTACCTAGACAGGGTGAACTGACCGGGCGAGCTAGCTATCTCGTTTGGCCTCAGCTCATTACGCCGAACGTCAACATGCACTGGGTGGGTTGACTAGGCGAGCTGGCTCACTCGTTTCGACCAATAGGATCACGTCATTTTAATGAGCCTAGGAAATTGAAGCGATCCTATTAGTCAAAGCGAGCGAGCATCTAGCCATCCAGCCAGCCCGGTCGAGGTGGATGGAGCGCTCCTCTTGTTCGAAACCAGCGAGCCAGCTGCCCTGCCAGCCCGCCCGGTCGACATTGACATTCGGCCCTAAACTAGCATTAAAAATAAATCTTTAAGTACCGAAACTATTATAAATCCTTCATGCGTCTAAAGTTTCCTTTAAAAATTAACTGAAAAAGTACCTGCCACTTTAAATAACAAAGTTTGTTAACATAAATCTTCAACTCTGTCGCGTGTTTGGTAATAGTAAACGTGCGTGTACATGCTAAACTCGGGTTTAGATTCGGTCTGAGCAATGTTAGGGCAGTTAGCTGTTCAAATATTCATACATGTTCTAGTATTTAGACGCGTGACGGAGTGGGACAAATTGAGGTTGAGTTAAACATAGTGGAGTGACTTAGTGCGATTTTGATGTTAAAACAATAATGTTTTCCGTATACATACGTACAGTTAGCTTTCATAAGTGCAGTATGCTAAAGATTGTATTTCTGTGAACATAGGCAGTATTGATCGAAATTTGCAACTGCACTTATGAACGCAACTGTACTAACACAATAGGCATCCAAATTAGTCTCAGTTGTTAGATAGGTAGCACGATTACGTTTACGGTGAATTTTTAGGTATTTTCTTCGCAGATTTTGATTTTTAGGCCTTTTTTTAGATGAAAACAAGTATGGTGTACAAAATCTATTAAGTTCAGTAGATTTATGATTTACATGTTTTCTGACACGTAAAAAAAGTGCGCATGCTTGTCAAAATATGCAAAATCATTTAACCAGTATCACTCTATAAAAAAAATCTAGTTAGAAACTCAAGGTTAGACCTGTGCCCAGCAGTTTAGATATTTACAAAAACAACTTAAGTTTAATAAGGAGTAAATGTAACATTATAAATGCAACACTTATTACTTGGGCCTCCTTTAACGAAGTAGCGGAATCTTTTTAATTTTGCAGAACATTGTTTGAAACCACGACAAAAGGTTTAATGTTTCTTATAACTTCAATGGAGTGGAGAAAATAAACATAAGATGACGCAGTACAGAGTTCTGTTCTAAGAAAAGTGGTATTGTCTACAGCAGCGATATTTCCAACACTAAGCCTTTATTTTCTTTATTTTCTTCTTGCACTCTCGCAATAGGAAATTACTAGCGTAAACTTTTTCCCTTTGAGTCCCACTCGTGGACCCGCCACGTGTTTTTGCGGTTTCTCCGTCGCAATTCTAGGCTTAGACCTTTTTTATACTTACTTGGTAATAGTTGCAGGAGTTAACTAACTATTTTATTTGTTCTTTCGTTTAGGACCGTTGGTGGTATGATTTGATTGGGTGTTTCCAAGAACGTTTATAAATTTTTGGTGGTATTTGTGTTGATATTATAATTTACCCCTTAAGAGCCTTTAGATGCTAAAAATAAACGAAGTATGGGGTTTATTGTACCTACCTCTAAGTACAATAACACCCTTTATTGAAATTTATATCGATATCTTTAAAATAGTTTCTTTTTTAACAATGGTATTGCAAAGCACTTTTGATCCTAATGCACCTTTAATGAGTAATGACCTATGAAGGGTTTGGGTAATGCATTTAAAAATTAAAATTCAGTAGAGGCATACAGTGACCGGTCACAACAGAGCCGTACCTAACATTGTTGATACACAATTTTTTTTAGTAAAAAAAAACTAATAAATCTAAGGATGAATAGGGGTTGAAAGTGTGTTGAAAATCCCACTGGGCAGACGGCTAGTAGTTAGATAAATAGAGGTCGATCGGCTTCCACATTAGCATTCGCAACTTGTAGAGATGTGCACACATTCGTGACCTGCAAAGGGGATTTCCGAAGATTTTCACTGTGCCGACACTAGCAAACTAGGTCGTTTATTGAATACAATTTACTTGACTTTATTATTATGTTCTGTGCGTCGAATACTGAGCTGGGATTGTGTTGGAAAATATTTACTTACAGTTTCGTAACCGACTGAAAAAGCAAGCACACTTGATAAAAAGCAGTAAATTAATTGTTGATTTTTGTGTAGTTTGCTTATTTTAGGCGCTTTTAATTAAGTAATAAAGCTGCTTAAATCGCAGCTAAAGAATACAGAAATTCTGTATGCTTTGTCTTGCGATTAACTTTAGAGAGAAATGCAGAGAAATGCATTTCAAATTCGTTGGTACCTAAAATTTTAAACTATGACTTTACATTAATCAGGCACTGCACTGAGCCTCTTCATCCGCAATATGCTATTTTATTTCAACTAATACATCTATTGCAATACATCAAAACATAGGTCAATCCAATAAAGATACCTCTTTGCAAGCCTTTATTTAGTTCAACAGCTCGGACCCAATTCAATTGTGGCTGGCATCTCCTGTGATGTGGTGACAGAAAATTGCACGTAAACTTGTTTGCCTTTGCGCCAGTTACCTGCGGTCACATGTAGTGACGTACTACAGCGATATCTCTGTGGCTTTTGGAATATTTTTTTTTTTTTTTATATACAGCTATTTAAACATTACAGAATTACCCGATTAACGACGGCATGCGTGTTAAATGAGTACTATAAGTTTACTTATAATGTTAGTCTTTGAGGTATTGAGTATATAGAGGCTATAAAAATGTGCTAATTAACTATTTTGATACAGGTGCTTCATGTTTCATTGCCTGAAATAAAGGAATAAATAAAATAAATTGACGAAACTGATCGTAAAATCAAATTAACTGTAGTCTGCGTACATAGTATCTGTGGCATATTGGTGTCGTCGTCCGATATAAATCGTTTGCAAGAAAAATGTCTTCAAAATACAAGCGTAGGCTGTTATCTGTGGTAGGGCATAGGAGTCACCATAAATTAGCTGCGTCTACAAGATGCAAGCTGCGCGCCCGAGAAGTCAGTTTTGACGTCGTCTGTAGACATATCTGTGGAGACTAGTATTTTAAAAACATATTAAATTGAATACTTAAACTCTTTTAAATACTTCTTTTGCCAACATTATAAGTTTGAGTCGCTGTGCTCAAATTATTTGAAGACAATACCAGATTCATATCAAAGTATAATGCACTACAGTCTAAGCTGTATTGTTGGGAAAAGTAATTCATTCTAAGTGGGTATTACATTACGGTGAAATTGCTTTGCCCGCTAAGATGTTTACCTATATAATAATTATAATATAATGATAATGACGTCAGTAAACATGTATGTCTTATTACAAATATGGGCTTATAAATGTGCAATTATGAATGTATGACAATTAGACCAACCAGTTCGTATTTTTCTGTATCTCTACGAGGAAAAAAAATCTTATATGGTAAAAACCATGGACCAATTACTAAGGGGACTGGGTCTAAGCAACTCGGCGGAGTGGTCGGCCGAGTACGAACATCGACATAAAACGAAGCGAGTAGTTCAGCTATTTACCGGTAGATAGATGCCACGCATCCTGGGAAAATTACCACGCGTTGTTTCATAGAGATATCTACTAAGAACGTCTCTTCTGATTAACATTTCTATGGTAAAAACTAAGTATGACTGGCTAAGTCGTTACGTATTTTTTTAAACCGACTTCAAAAAAGGAGGAGGTTTCTCAATTCGACCGTATTTTTATTTTTTTATGTGTGTTCGCCGATAACTTCATCGTTATTGCACCGATTTTGATGATTCTTGTTTTGTTGGAAAGGAGATATTCCAGCGGTGGTACCATGATAAGGAAACCAGGATCTGATGATGGCATCCCAGAGAAATCGAGGGGTACCTTCGAAAATCGTAGGGGCGACTAGTGCGTTTTATTTTTTTTCATTAACTATTTTAAAGCACTACAATTTATGAAGGTCTGGAGTCGATCTGATGATGCAGCCGAAAGACAGTCGAGGGAACTCCTCAACGATTTACAGCAATTACCTGGTGTTTGGGCTTGGTTAATTTGTATTGGTGAGAGCTTTGCACCCATATGGTTTATAAGTGCCAATACAGGTCTGATGATGGAGACCATAGACAGTCGAGGGAATTCTTCAACGATTTACAGCAGTTACCTTTTGTTGGGCTTACTTCATACAGTTCAATATGCCAAAATGTTCATTGGTATGGCGCCACTAAAAATCGTGAAATAAAATTATTTTTATAAAAAAAAACAAACCGACTTCAAAAAAACCTGGTGCACTAAAAAGCCTGAAATAATATTTCTATTACCACCTCTGCCTACCCCTTCGGGAAAACCAGACGTGATGGTGTGTTATCGAGTATTTGGAGTCGGTGCCAATCTTGGTATGCCAAGTCTACCTACTATAAAAGTAAGAACATAGATTGGCACCGACCCCAAATACTCGATAACACACCATCACGTCTGGTTTTCCCGAAGGGGTAGGCAGAGGTGGTAATAGAAATATTATTTCAGGCTTTTTAGTGCACCAGGTTTTTTTGAAGTCGGTTTGTTTTTATCCGCTTGAATTAAGAGATTTACTTATTCAATTAATTCTAATCGATTTTACCTATAGATGAGGTGTTTTAATAACATTCTTATTTTAGCTGGTTAAAATACCCAGTGGCTAAATACTGACAGTGGCCAGTTATAACGCAGCTCTACTACTAAGCATCTAAATAACTGGGTCACATAATCAACACCAGCATATATTAAGATCTAACATGACTAAGCTTATCCTATAAGTGGGTCTGTCTCGTTTATTATGAAAATAAAGCGCAAACGTTGTATTAGCATTCGTAGTTTGTACAAACGAACAAATTCGTGACTTGCAAAAGGAATATTCGTAGAAATCTTGCTGTATAATTCTGATTATGGCCGACGTCTTTTTCTTTATGTAGAGAACATGCTAGTTCGTTCTATATTTTACTGCTTTTCGTGTCATCATTATTGATTTTGTGATTTGTTTTGCTTCTTTTTTTTATGATTTCTATTTTGAAGGTATTTTAAAGTTTAGTAGGCTATGCAAAGCTTTGTTTGGGATATCTATCTTCTAATTTTACGTACTATATTCCTCTAAGCAATCGGTAACTTGAGTATTTATAAGTGTCATTACAATTTAATACTCTTGAAACAATACCTTTTACTTAAACTTCTTCAAGCGGCTTTCTGAGATATGAAAACTTCTATTCTACGTGCTTTCGCATAGTTACGCGTATGCCTGAAACAACTGAAATAGTTTTCCAAAACTTGTTGAGCAAATAAAGAATTTCGAAAGTACTTTGCAAGGCATTTCAATTCTTTTAGAACGCAAGATAACTGAGATAAGAACAACAATGTAACAAGTCTGTAAATATTTACAATGCAAAGAAATAGAGCACCTACCCAGGTACCTACTATACCCAGGTATATTAATTTATTTATTTATTGTTTTTGGCTCACAGAACAAGTTACAATCTATAAAGGTTTTGTATATAAGAATTATGTTTAAAACTAGATTATAACTCTAAAAGTGTGGGCACAGAAAGTTCCAAATGTTTATAAAAAGTGAGGGTTAGTAATAATGTACTTAAATTAAGTGTTAGTAATTTAGAGTATTGAATTAGTGTAAATTAAGTGTTAGGGTTACCACTGAAAATGAATGTGAAAATGATGTGATGTGATGATGTGTGTAATGATGGGAAGGTGTGACGACATATTTTTTTAAAGTTTCAAAGGTATAAGAGCAATGACACCTCAATACCGACATAGTCTGTCGCGTCACAAAAGGTATGGAACGAACACTCAGACGCTTTTGATGGCGCCCCGGTGACCCGTGGAGATGGTATAGAAATGACGCTTGCACGCTGCACCGTGATATTTCAGATTCCATTAGAGGTAAAGATCTTGTGTGCGGTGACGTGCATTGATACCTGACGACTTGTTCAGACTACGTGTATTTTAGAGATATTTTTCTCTTGGAATAACATAACCGTAGAGTAGATACGACGCAAAGAAATGTGACAAAGATCTCGAAAATATTGAATGAATCCTACGTCCCAGCAATGTATTTTTATGATCTATTGGAAAATCGGACAGAATATAAAGATACTCAAATTTTAATATTAATAATATCGCTAGACTAAGACACCAACTGATGGTCCCAAACTAAGCAACACTTGTTCTATAGCTGCCATACAATGGACTGGCGGCGATACCAGTGACACCCAGACCAGGGCAAATCGTTTCCAAAAATTTCTTCTCACGGGAACCAAACATGCAACCATCCGATGTAGCGCGCCGAGCGGCCTATGCTCGAATCACTGCGCCAGGGGGTCATCAAACGATTTAATAGCGCTGAGCTCAAATTCCACTATGTAAAGGATGCTATGGAAAGCTTTGGGCCTATTATAATTTCATACCTGCGGAGGAAAAAGCAAGCACTTAAACGCCTCACGTGATATTGCAACATTGTACATCTCAAGATGCTGTGTCGATGTTTGCCGAAGCACGTTGAGCGATAAAACCTTTTGTTGCCAAGTCAATGAAGCTGACGCGGCATTTTGTCGCTTATTATTTTGTTGCGATAGATGCACATTCAAGTGTATTCTAGACACTGGATGGACTTAATAAATTAATGATTTCATTTTGTGTTTTTAAAATAACTCGAAATTCTACTGACAAGCCTTATTCTTGCCTATAGTTAGCCTATAGTTCTATCACAGTAGTCGATAAGGTGCTCTAATCGTCTTGCAAATAGTTATTCTGTGGAAGGAGGTAAGCCGAAACAAATGCAGTCTCCATTCTTTCCTTAAGCCACCTTCCAGATTCTGATCTGGAATTTGTGCCATATCCTCTATGCTCCTGTCAAGTAACAAAAGACTCGAGACGTGCTTTGAAAGCACTGCAGTGACCCCTCAAAGGCGCCGTTTGCATGCTACACCCGATATATCAGATCCCGTTTGAGTGAGTGGTAGAGCTTTGTTTGTAGACATCGGAACATAAAGTGATTTAACCCCTGAATTTCTTGAAAATGCATTTTTGGTCACGTTTTGCATTAAATTTAGAGACAGCTGGAGGTCCTTGATGTAGAAAATTAAAAAGTAACAAACTGACGTGAGTAAGGGCCGAGCCCCATTACCGCGTTGCGTTGCGCTGCGTCGTCGCTGTGTCGTCGCAGCGTCGCCGCTGCGTCGTTTTACATACCTATATTTTGTAGCGGCATGCCACATTTATGCGTTGCGTCGTCGCATGCGACGTTTCAACGGAGAGACGAAGCGGGGGGGGTGATGCGATGCGCTGTCGTCGGTGGGATGACGTACAGCGTTCCGCTGCTAGAGGGAGACGTGCGTATACGAAATGACGTGTACGACGGCGTGGCGTCACCCTCTTGCATTGCGACGTCGTGCGTCGTCGCAACGCAGGTGCGGCATACAATGCGTTGTCCGTTGCGACGACGCAGCGCAGCGCGCTAGTGGGCCCCGGCTTTAACTAAGCATCTTCGTTCGTCGAGCGTAAGTTGCTCGACTCAATGCATCGGGTGGTTTGTCCCAGTCCATTGTATGGTAGCCACAGTACAAGCATTACTTAGTTGAGACCATACAGTTGGCGATATTTTATTTATGTTATGTATTTAATTTGAGAGAGGCGTATGTTTTTTTGTTCCCATTATATGTTTTAATAAGAAAACACCGTCTACCCTTTCAATCAGATGACGTTAGTAGACGTTATCGGAATATCATAGAATAATTGCCACTTGTTCAAGAGAAACATCAAATAACATGTTTCTCTTGAACAACATTCATGGATTTTTCCGCGAATAAAGGGGGCTAAAATAGCCCTGCGCATAGAAATCTAAGGCATTTCAGAGAATTAAAAATTGCTGGATGCTGGCTTGTTAGAAAATAACATCACTATTTTTTAAGGATTTGCCGAGAAAAGAGAGGATGTAATGAGGATGTAATGGTACATGAAATTCAATGTTTTGCCTGAAGAGAAACATCTGTTAACATATCCTTAGATTCGCTGCTAACCAATTTGCTAACAATATCCTACTAATATTATAAATGCGAAAGTTTGTGTGTGTGAATGTTTGTTATCACGTATCTTCATATAGCTACTAAACCGATTGTAATGAAGTTTGAAACGTAGATAGTGTAGGCTCTGGAGTAAGACATAGGCCAATCTTACACATCAATTTCAACGCGGGCGAAGCCACGGGGCACAGCTAGTATAAAATAAAATAGTTCAAATATAACATCATGTCGTCACACGAGAATGATGTGGAAGCCAATAGCTTGTACCGTGCAAAGGGTACTGATATTCGATATGTCAAGTGAGGCCAACCGTGGCGTTATTACTAGGGTGACAATATAAATTATAATACCATAAGAGCCATAATACACCGGGATGCCAGGTGACGTCGCCGGCCACAGTAACCAAACAATTTGTATTGACGGGTGACGTCGCCAGTCGGTCGCCAGGTGTGTTACCTTACCTCCCTATACATTTCAATACGTATAGTTGGCTACGGTAGCTGGCGACATCGCCATGGCTACCCGGTGTGTTATGGCCCTAATACCTATGATACCACATTGTACAAGATCACTTAACATAAATTAGCAACAAAAAAAAATAACAATGTTTTGTTTTTATTTTATCTTACTGTTCGGAATTTCTTATAATAATAATATCCTGGGACACACGGCTACCTGATCCCAAACTAAGCAGAGCTTGTACTATGGAAACCAGATAATTGATATTACTACATATACTACTTTATGTTTGTAAATACATACTTAATATACATAATTACACCCAGACTTGGGACATACAGACATGTTCAAGCACACAAATGCATGTCCCGGGTAGGAATTGAACCTACGACCTGCAGCGTGATAGGCGGAATCTTACCAACCACGCTAACGGGCCCGTCGTTCGTGTTGGCGGAAAATTTCACTTAAAAATGACATGTCGTGTATAATTTTCGGTCTGGCTGAAATATCTAGAGTACTCCTTTCCGTATTAAATAATAACCGGAAAACTACGTACCTCTCTTCACAAAAGAAAATTGTATTAATTATAACCAAAAATACAATACAAAATTAACTCCAGGAACGCAACGTGAACTCGCGAAAGATACTTATAACCCACCGCCCCGCTATTGTCTTTTCTTTGTTCCCCATTCATTACCCGCCCCGGTAACAAAGTATAGCTCTAAAACCTGATTAATAGGGCCATGTTAATGAAACTTGTGAACCTTCAGACCAAAGTTCTTTCAGGGGAGTTTCCATCTGTTGTCGATGAAGCGGTAACGTTGCATTGTTTAATTTGTTAGAGCTTTTGAGATTCTTACTAGGATAAAATAATAAAAATATAAGCCCTTTTAACGTCCCACTCCGGGGCACGGGCCTCCCCTCAATACGAGAGGGATTCAGGCCACAATCCACCGCGCTGGCCCAGTGCGGATTGGTGGATTTCACGTGTCTAGAACATGCAGGTTTCCTCAAATTGTTTTCCTTCTCCGTAAGCAAGTCATAAATATAGTTTTCGAAAAAAGCCGGGGTTTAAACCCTGAACCTTAAGCCCACAAGACGCGTATCACGCGTATCACTGGACTATCTTACTAGGAAAAGGTATGCAAAAAATAAAACTATAAAAAATATAAATACAATTAGTATAGATACAGTTCCCTATTTAGTAGTTATACCTGCCATAGATAAGTAACTTATCAATCCTAAATAAAAAGTTATACTCGTAGAATATCATCAACAACGTAATTTTCAGCAAAGATGACCATTAGGCATCTTATTATTAATTTGAACCTCATTTCTCGCTTTGTTTAATTTTCTCCATTGTTTTTAGGTAACAGGATTGATACGTTCTCCTTTCCAATTTATCACGGGCCGTGGGAAATTGCCCGCGGATATTAATCCGCTGCGACACTTAACATGAACTCAAGTTAATTAGTTGTCAAGTGCCAAAATAGTTAACGCCCCGCTACGATATTGCGTATCAGCTTGATATCATTGACATGCGTTACGCCCTCGTGCCTCGACATATACACGGATGATATATTACGCAAATTGATGATGCGTAAATCGGTGATAATTACGTAATAGTGTATATTCAGGGGGTAATTACAGCTCCCTAATGTGTGTATCGGTACGTTATGGGACTGTCAATAGCATGCAACAGCGATTTGATTAAATAACGGATTCAATGGTGAATTATTATTACCGTGTACGTAAGTAGTCAAAACGCATATGGGCTGACCCAATGGGCTTCAGTTCACTCACACCTCTACGAAACGCCGCTAAAAAAGATACTATACGCTGATTTTCTACGAAAGGGTGGTACTGCCCCAGTCGAATACGCGCTGCAGTCAATTGGCTACAGCATGGCTTCACCGCCTTTTGCTTATATGTTCTTACCATATAGTAGTATTGTGATAACCTCACATTGAAAGTAATGATTAAAACCTTTTTTACCCGACTACGGCGGAGGGATATGAATTTGACCGGTATGTATGTATGTATGTGCATCTGTTCCCACCTAACTTCCAAACGACTTGTCGTAATTTGACAAATGAGGTATCGTTAGAAGCGGCTTAATGGCGCACTGGTTATAGGCTATGTGACGTCACATAAAATTGCATATGGCGCCCTCTAGAGGACATAATATCATGAACTAAAAAAACTTTTTTTAAAGAAACCGTGTGGGGTATCAAATGAAAGAGCTTGATAAGTACATTTCAAAAATATATATATTGTTACCTATAACTCCAAAATAATTAAATAAAAAGTAAGTTTAAAAACTAAAACCCGACTACTGAAAAATCGCGCTCTAAAAAGTATGAAACAAGAAAATATTCTTATCTGGAGGATAGCCGTGGTCCGTGGTCATATGCCATTTGGCCCTAAACGACCTACACGGACCACGGCTATCCTCCAGATAAGAATATTTTCTGGTTTCATACTTTTTAGAGCGCGATTTTTCAGTAGTCGGGTTTTAGTTTTTTATTATTAAAAATGGGCTTGCTCTTGACCGCAATCTTGCCGAAGGGGCAGCGATGAGGTCGACGGTGGAGCGAGCGCTCCCAGAAGATGCCTGTTCACCCTACTTTTAAAGAGATTTGGGTTGTATGCACTCGGAAAAACAGACGCAGGCAGGGAGTTCCACTCCTTGGCTGTACGCATTATGAAAGATGATTTGTAGCACTGTGTGCGGATATGAGGGATATCAACCAAGTAGGGATGATAACCTGCGGTTCGTCTGGAGGTCCGATGGTAGAAGGGAGAAGGCGGGACCTTATCCAAATTAAGCAGTCCTAGTCGGAGAAAAACAAAACACGACTTATGAGCGGCAGCAAATTGAAATTCTCTTAATTCCCTTTATAACTAGGTACATACATGCAGTTTGGATTCGCCACACTGATCTAAGCGCTGATCGTTGATATAGAGACTAAACTGGCTTGAAATACAGATAAACCTACAAATGGTAGGCAATAAAATTTACAGCTATGAAGTTCGTATGGCAGATTCAGTGACCCAATTATTCTTAGGTGTCTGAAACTAGATCCGTATTGATAGCACGCTCCAGTATTTGGAACTTATACCGAATACAGAGATAGAGCTTACTGAGTTTTTTTGACATTTCGTTACAGAATAGCTACTGTTAACAACATAAAAAAATATATTTTAAAATAACACAATATTGATGAGGTAACACTAAATATATTTGCCATCTCGCTCTCTATGTATGTCTCTGTCTCTCGGTAATAAGGAGCGTTACGGCCACGTAAAAGAAAAAAAAGAAAGAAAGAAAACATTTATTTGGCACAGCACAAAAGACACAGTACAGTACCTGTACGTACCTACCTGCTGGGTGCTTACTTTGAAAAACGAAACGAAAGCTTCGGCTGACGGATCAGGCGATTTTCTACTCCGAAAGTGTTACGGATCAGAAGTACGGATTCGATTTACGATCAAAACTATGTCAAACGCTGAAATCGTAAATGTCAAATTACTTTCAGAGTAGGATCCACGAAAGAAGAAACGTCAAATCACGATCATCGAATCCGTACTTCGAACGATACGTCAGCCGAAGCTTAAGTTTCGTTTTTCAAAGTAACCCCCCAGTTCTAATTAATGGTAATAAAAAGTGTTAATAAGTAAATAATAATTATGAGACCAAGTAAATAAAAAAGTGCAGTGCCAGACGATTTGTTTAATATTTATACAACCACAGTCCACACGAAATAACTACCAGGCAGCGCCCTACCAAGGCGCGCTACAAGGAAGGAACACTACAAGGAGCGCTACAGCTACCCTGTACTAAAGTCTACTTAAAGATACATTTCTGATCCCCAAAATGATGAATATTTTGCAATATAGACATCGATATAAGAACAAAGACTTCTTGCGTCGCACTTCGTGTACTGAGTTTATCTTCTTAAAACCTAATTCACAATCCATTGCTTACGGAAAAGGAAATCTTTAGAGACTTACCAGTTTCTGGCAGTCGATGTATGGAGTACACGACGGCTTCGTGCACCTCTGGGAGGCTGACGGGAGTGGTTCGTATCCTCTCCTCCTCAGCACTCTTCTCAAGGCTTTGCAGGTATATAGAGTATATGCTCGCTGTACATCGTATCTGAAACAAACTCCTTAATCAGATGCGTCTATAAGAGCCGAGCGCCGCGCCCAAGCAATCAGTCTTCATGGTCAGATGGTCCATGGCTCGCTGTGCGCCGGTCGGCGCTTGTGGACGCCACCATGTTTGATTCTAGAGTTAATATGTTCACAATAATGCCAATTCGGATGACACCATCACATCTCAAAATTCCTCTATCTCCCTCACACGTTACGAGGAAAGGATGACAATACATGTGGTCAAGTTTAGTTTGGGTACCAATAATTATTGAAGGCTCCAACCATCAGCCACGTATAATACGCGCGGATAGTATTTTACCAAAGTTAAAAAAAACTTTATTCACTCCTGCACTGAGCACATTTTATAAAAAATACCAAGAATGTCAAACGGTTCAGCGTATTTTTAATAAATATTTTAAGTTCTCAAAATATACGCGCGTCTTATAGTCTTACGCAGCAGTCGGTTAGAGCCTTTAGAGCCGCCACATACTTAAGGAATTTTCGTACGGAATTCCATTTCGAACTATCGAATCGGGGTTTCCGAACACGATTCGTCCAACAATTCGGATGGATTTACTGCGTTCAGAGTCCCCGAAGTTAAGCGGATCTCTAAGTTGCGTACGAGTATTCGGCCGTGTATCTCCTAAAGCTAATTAAGTAGGTAATAGGTCAATATTATTTATTAAGTATAAATATTCAGGATTCATAACACCAGACTAGGTATTTTGATAGGACCTAAACTTCAAAGATGGGAAAACTAGAAGACCTATTTAAAAAATAAGTACATACATAATTAATTATTCTCACTAAAATGCTAAATAACAGTATAACTAAACGTTTTCTGTATTATTCTACATCGTTACATAAGCCTAAGTAATCATTACGCCGCGGCCACATACTAAAACCGCGTGATTATGAATTAACAAAGGCTCCAAAACGAATATTTGCTGCCTTATTATGTCAAAAGGGAAACCGCCCTCGGGCCCTTCCTATAACCCTTAAGATGCCAACTGGGGGAAATAATTCTAACGCAGGTATTCGGTTCGCTTAATTCTGTTGGTACCTACCCAAACTAAACTTAACTATTTAGTTAACATACTACCCAAACTAAACATCTATTTAGTTACACATTACACACATAGCAGGACAGAAATACTTTTAGATGTGTAATATTTAGTTTAGTATTTTTTTAAATTAAAAATGTGTTTGCTCTTGACCTCAATCTTGCCGCAGAGGCAAAGATGAGGATTTTTAGCACATCGAGCTTAAGCAAAGCTAGTTGGCGTAGGTAGATAATCATTCGAAGATTCCAATGAATACGAATATCCGAAATTCATAACAAAATATATTAATCAGTTTTGACGGGCCCGTTAGCGTGGTTGGTAAGATTCCGCCTATCACGCTGCAGGTCGTAGGTTCGATTCCTACCCGGGACATGCATTTGTGTGTATGAACATGTCTGTATGTCCCGAGTCTGGGTGTAATTATGTATATTAAGTACATTTACAAACAAAAAGTAGTATATGTAGTGATATCAGTTATCTGGTTTCCATAGTACAAGCTCTGCTTAGTTTGGGATCAGGTAGCCGTGTGTAAAAGAATGTCCCAGGATATTATTATTATTATTAGTATTAAAATTTATAGAGCTAGCGCGGAACAGATTTATATTTCATAAGACTCTCCATCGCCTAACGTGAAAAATTAAAACGAAAAAGTATTAGTCTTTCCTTCAGCGACACATTTTTTTATCGCTTTAATTAAAATTAAATTACATTTTAGAGAAACTCGTATTTCAAACATAAATTCTGGCCTACAAAAATGTTTCATATTTTTTCGTATTACTTTAGATGAGTGACAGAAATATGTTGTCGTGTCCCTTTGAGCATAAATTGGCGTGACACAAAGGACCGGCATTTTCCTTGCATTATCCGTAATCCAGTACATTCCCGTATCATATACGTACACTTTCTGTAATCTAATTCATTTGCCAGCTTTGTCAACCATAGATGGATTGCAAGTTGGAGGGCATATGGTCGGAATATTGCGTTACATTCTTAATCTATGCCTACTATGGGTACACTAATAGCGTAGATCAATTCTATCAATCAATAAAAAACCCCCGACAAAAACTTGTTAAAAGGAAAAATAATATCTAAATATTGGAGGTGAGGTGAGGTGATGATCTTCAAACGGCTGAGCAGATTTTCTTAAACACTAGATTAATACACCTTTTAAACAAACAAATCTTAATTGAAATCGGTTCATCCGTTCAAGAGTTATGATACCACAGACAGACGGATACACACTGCAAACTTATAACACTCCTCTTTTTTCGTCGGGGGTTAAAAAACAAAGAAACTATATGTGAATTTCGCTGCATGTAGATAGATAGATAGATAACAATTTATTGTACACCAGTCAAATACATAAACAAAACAATAAACAAAAACAGTGTACAGTGTAGTGGGCGGTCTTATCGCAAGCTGCGATCTCTTCCAGACAACCTTTGGATGGAGAGGATTCCATGTTTCAAAGACTGCGGTAGTGGTAGTGTTGCACAGAGCACAAGTTTAGTGATTGCGATGTTAAAAGGAACCATATCGGGCTAATCTCATTCAGTAGACGTGTCTACAACATGCACATGCCGCGCGAGGCTGCTCACCCACATGCCTCGCGAAGCACGTCGTTTGCCTCAGTCACATGCCGCGCGAGGCAAATGGCGAGGCAGCTGACACTCTAGACAGGGAAAGGTATACCCGATCAATCAGTTTGACACGTTTGACATCGTTCTGTCTCACGACTACCAAACTAGGCGAGGCAAATGTGAGTGCTCAGGTGAGGCAGGGCGCGCATTTGCCTCACGTGAGGCAAGTCAAACTTGGCGAGGAAAATTTTCCTCGCGCGGCATGTGACACTTCTGGACGTAGCTATTGAGTCAAAATATTTTATTTTGTCAGTGACGCTTTGTAAACAAACTCACCTTAATTTTCCCTCTAACGAAGTGATGTTTTTGTACAACGAACTGTATCGTGCTGTAGGCGGTCATCGGCCCGCCCACCGTCTCGCCGTCCACTCGGTGTAGAACATGCTGACTCAGCGCCTGTGCACACAACAAATTGTACTCAGCATTTGTAAGTAAATACACTACCTACCTTAAGAGTTTAACTACATTTTTATAGGTTTATAAGTAAAACCAAATAATTGCTTGAAAAATAAACCTTGAATTTCTCTGCTTGTTATCTGAGAGAACAACAAACATCATTTTTAATTATACTCAACATGCTTAAGGGACTAGAATTGATGGGCCGTACGCGTATTTTCCATATTTTAATTTGCGGCGTTCACAAGCACCGACTGGCACGCCAGTCAGTATTGCTGTCTGATCGCGTAGAAATAATGACATATCGGATAGCTCGGCGCGGCTGCTCGGAGCTTGTGGACGCACGCAATTATTAAGGTTACTGTATACTTTCAAATTATATCATTCTTTTAGATCATGATAAAGTGCGCCAAATATACACCCAAGTACATAGCAGGAATAAAACATACGTTCCTCGATTACAAGACACGAAACGAACTTAGCCAAAGTATAAGCGCAACATTACGGCGTGTTAACTCACGGATCGCGTGACAGGCCAGATAAGGAGCCTGGTACCGCCGAAGGCTTCTAAGTTTCCAACTGAGTGGTTTTGTGAAACCAATAAGTATAGGTACGTACATGGACAGTGGGTACGTAGGAAGCAGGGGCCTATTACGAATTCGAACCATCTGTTTCGTTTCGTAATTTTAACACTATTTACGGATTTAAGGAATTGTGTCAAAATTCAAAATTCGAAGCCTGAACGAAACGGAATATTGCTTTCTAGAGGGGGATCCCATGATGCTAACTGTGGATTTACTCCGGCGTCGCCTAAACCTATTAAATTCAGTAGATTAGATGATAGGAAGAATACATTGTTCTAGATGTTTCCACTTTCAGCGGTGGGGGAAGCGTCTACATGATAATTTCAAAATTGTAAAAAGAAGCAATGACATGGAAATACTCAAGTGTGTCAGATATTTTTCATGCTCCAACATGATAAATTGAAAAAAAAAACACTAGCGCGTCAGATTTTCAGAGGGGGTGTTTAGTGAAACTTACAGATGCTCTCATTTCTTAGACTGACGATCAATTTAGCAAAATTGACACTTTTGACACTTCTTAGCTAGTAATGAATCCCCCTTATCTTAATCTGACGAGTTCGAGTATTTTAAGATGGTCTATTTTTTTAGTTCCCTTTATCGTACCCACCAATATTAAGGGCTCATACTGGTTGGAGGTTCTTATCAATATGTAAGGTATCTCCCTTATCTTAATCTGACGCGCCGTAGTAAATCCAGAAAACCCTTCTACGGCTCCCCCATCTATTCGTATAGCACCAGATAGCAGTGATAGCCGATTGGTTAAGTACGCGTCTTGCGGGCTTAAGTTCCAGGGCTCGCACATCTTGATTTTTCGAAATCTATGTGCAAATCATAACTTTTATTATGATTATCACTTGTTTACAGTGAGGGAAAATATCGTGGGCAAACCTGGACTTAAAAAATCTAACAAGTTTTCGAAAAACATGTGATATCTACCAACCCGAACTGCACCAACGTGGTGGACGTTAAAAGGAGTGGGAGGTTAAAAGGGTATTTTTCCCGTGTTTGTAATAGCAGCCCAGATACGGTGTATAGCTTTACTCTTGCTAAAATAATAATTCTTATACGGAGGTAACATTGCTCCTAATACAGAACACTGAAAATAATTTTACACGAAGCCTCATTCTTCTAGTTAATGTTATTGCAGTTTTAACGACTTCCCGTCTAGAAGAATCTACGGTGTGGTGCCTGGCCAAGTTATGACGGCAGCCAACATTGATGGGCTATGGAATTTCTTATTACTTTAGGGTAGGAGATCCGGTGAGATCCGATTGTAAAATTACCAAGAAAGTTTTAGGTAGGGAAATTACAAGATGTTGTGAGGGATGTAATCAAAGCCCATGATAATTCACGCTTACATTACACGTTAGTAAAAAAAAGAATAAAAACACTAACAAATGAAAGAGAAAAATATTGCAAAAAGTGTCGCAAGCGGCCAAGCCAACCTTCGAGCGAATATTAGCTGTTTTTCCAAAGGGAATTTACTCGCGCAAATGACCTTAATCTTTTTTCCTGTCATACATCATTTTATTCGTTCTTTTTTTCATTAATTCGTATTTTATTGAAAAAAAAATGAAAACATTGAGCGTATGTTATTTTTCATTTGGAATCAGAATCGAAGTGTGTCATGTTAAAGTGTAGTGTCTTGCCTTGCTTATTTCGCAGGGCAGCACACTGGAGCTATTGTTTACCAAAATACATTGTATTAAAATAAGTAAATGGCAATTTAAAAAATAAAATAAAAATAAAACAATATAAAAAAGACAATCCGGCTGAGCTTCTTGCCGGATCTTCTCAGTCGAAGTCGTGTTTCCGATCCGGCAGTAGAATTTAAGAACAAATGTAAAATGACATTTTGTAATTGCCCCCGTAGGCCTAAACAAAATAAACGTTTTGAATTTTGAAGATTTCCGCCGAATTCAAATTCCCGCGAATTTTCCGCGCCAATCGGTTGTAATCCATCAAAATAATTTTCTTGAAACCTGTTTTGATCGCAAATTCAAGTGAGATCTACTCAGATCCCTTTAATAAAAATTGTCCTTCGACAAATAGAATACTGAATAATATAACAGCATTTTATTCCCTCAAACAACTAGTTCGTAATTTATTCATGAAACATTATGAATGAACGGTTCAAAGCGAGATTACTTAGAGTATGATGAAGGCGGGATGAACTTTGAACGTAGCCCGTACGTACTGACAACCGTTAAGCGTATAATTGTATTCTACTTTGCGGTTATTACCATACGTTATTTGGTGCGTCCAGATGCATCGCGCGAGCACTCATGTTATGACATGGTTAGTAATAAATTAGTAATTCGTAGCGCTACTGGTTTCTATAAGCTTTTCTGCGCCGTGTACTTGAGTGATTGTCTTTTGTTTTTTTCCTGTATGGAGCCTTGGAGACTTGCGTCTGTGCTTGCGTTCCTTTTGAGTTCGCCGTGGTCGTAGGGCCTAAGAATATTGACACCCAACTAACATTAGTAAGCGATAAAATCAGACCATTCAATACTGTTCCTGACATTACAAAATACATGAACAAATAAATAGCAAACACATACATTTATTTTCACCCCAAAGCTCACTCATCCAGAAACCGAAGCAAACAAAACTCCTAAACGATTTCTATTTCAAACATAATCGTTGGCGGCGAGGCGTGTTCAAAATGTGTCCAACGATAGGCGCTCAATCTATCACGTTAGGACAATAAAAAAACGGCCAAAACGGCGCATTCCGAATATCAAGCGACAGAAGAACGGCGGTTGACATCCAAAATCACCTTTTTCGGGATAATTCCATGAGTTATAGGTGTATTTATTGTCAGATTATGTAAGGGCCAACAAGGCGAAGCCTATTTATCGTTGAATGGGCCGTTATTATTTTCTTTTTGGAAGTACTCGTGGTTTTAATAGGTTGACGTTGAATAGAGAATTGGTACCAGCTGCGGAAACGAATTAGGGGTCTTTATAAACAGTCCTAATTATTCTGAGAAGTTGAAAATAAAGGGACTCTCAATCAGAGTTGGGCAAAATTTAATTGCGATTAATTAATTGCAAATTGCAGGTGATGTCACAATTAACAATTAATTGTGATTTGTTCGCGATTGACAATCAAATCAAAATTAATTGTTAATTGTGACACCACATGCAATTTGCAATTAATTTTTGCCCAACTCTGCTCTCAATACAACGGTTTGGGAAATGCACCTTAAGTAATTAGTACAATCAACCACTAAATAATTTAAAACACAAAAAAGAAACTCGTAGAATATAGAATATTGTGTATAAAATTGTAGTCAGCTTTCGACCTACTTTCCTTTTAGTCATGAAGACTTTACAAAACTTACTTTGGGTTGCCGAGAACTAATTAAACGAAACACTGAACTTTAAATAAGTACCTAATCAAATTAGATTTTACTTGTTTCAGTGCGAATAGTACTAATACTACCTAGCAGTTATCATGAATGAGATGAGGTGTTTGACCCACAGATAGACTTTAGTCTGGTTAGCAACATAAGTTGCTGAATATTTTCAGTTTTTCAAACCTCTTGCAAATATTTGTTTTGCATCAAATTCATATTTTTTCTTCGCCTGAACAAAATTTTGACATTTTGCAAATATTTGGTTTCGACAATGTTCACCAACGTTTGTTAAATAAAGAGTACCTATTAGGTACTGATTTGAAAAAATTAGTATGTTCAGCGACTTATGTATCTGACTGTACCTACCATCACGGCAAAGAAATATATGTAGGTATTAATAGTGGTCAAATATTACAGAATTATATTCACTAAATATTTTCGGTGATATTTTTAATACCCACTTAAATTCGAGGTTATTACCGCGAAACCCAACCTTGCCTCGTTTGACTCTAGTCACACAATACGCTAATGAAAGAGCCAATGGCTTTACATTTCGCGTGCTGATTAATTAATATTGCCCACTGAATTGCGCACATTCGTAACACATTTATATTGATATATTCATTACCTTTGTTCTGTACTTAATTAAAATAATAACTGCTATAATAGGTGAACACTTATCTGATAACAGAAAATCCTGGATTCATATTTAACGTAACAACTGAGTCCAGGGGGGTTACTCCGAAATACGTCGCTGACGGATCATCCGAAGTACGGATTCGATTTACGATCAAAACAATGTCAAATCGTAGAGAAAAACGAAAGAAGAAATGTCAAATCACGACAATCCGTCAGCCGAAACGCTAGGTACGTATTTCGGAGTAGGCCAGCAGGGCCCTAAGTCGCTTAGCCATTGAACTGACATTGCCATTGAGCTGCTATAGTAATCGACCCTCTGAGTCTGTTCTGACCCTCCCGTGTGATACAATGAAATTTCACGTCACCATTATTTGTTACAAAATATATTCTAAAAAAAAAAATCTGACTTCTAAATTTAAACTTTACTTATAATTTGTTCGACTTACAAAAGACTTCTAATCGAGTATTTGAATACCTACCTGATAATGTTGTAAACATTGATAACATAATCATCATACAAATACAGTAGATTTACTTTTATCTTAGAAACTATAAAAAAATATTATATTTTTTATTTTTAGATGCCAGAGCAGCGGGTTTGAAAATGCTCGATTCTATGCTTTACAAATAAATTAAGTATGTATAACAAAAAATATGTACGTACAATATTTTAACAACGAAATATACTATAATATTTTAGAAATACCTAAGTACTCAAGGAAAATACTAAAAAAATATGTCATATCTTCAAAGTAAAAATAAAATTATAAACCTATTTATTCAGTCACCGCCGTCGGCGCTCGCTGAGAATATTCCTATAAAAATAAATCAGAATATTCAACACGAACGAATCACGAAGGTCTCTTGGTATTGAAATTGAAAAAAAACACTAGCTATGTATGCTATTAGATAACATTGTGCATATTCCATATATTCACTGTAAGTACATGCACATTATAAAGAGGTCCCCCCATGCTACACTTGCGACTCACGCCTAGTTTGAGGACCACCAGAGCCGGAAACCCACCGCGGCGCACGAAGAGGCCACGCACACGGGCCACGCCTCACTTTGCAAGAAAACCCACATGCGTGGCCTCTCCGTGCGCCGCGGTGGGTTTTCGGCTGAATTCTCTTATATGTGTTATATATGTGTCTTATATGTGTCTTTGTGATAAATTCATTTTTATGTCTTTATACATAATCTACTGTAACCAACGTTTTATGAGAGCCGGTCAAACGCCCATCAAGTGTTAAGAATATTGATACAGAAGTTCAAACACAACACACAGTACTTGTTTTTTTATGTTATTACGGTAGACGTAACATTTTTAGATAATAAACTGTATATGACACGAAAAAATTGCTTAATAACGAGTTAGAATCAAACAGAATTCAAAACAAAGGTTTAGAATAAAGTTTGTAAGTAGTGGAACTTAAAATACGCGGGATAAGCTGCTCCAGACTAGCACCTCAAATATTCATAACATAAAAATATTTTATCTGTAACATACAACCTTCCCAGTTTTATTTCATGCGCAGTTTGCGATCTATTTTACAATATTCCAACAATATGAACTATATTTTACCCGCCATTTCATGATAACTATCAGGGATCGGTCGTAGAGATATTCGCTTAGGAAATATTATTTTTATTATACCTACTATGCAAGAGGAAAATCTTTTCAGTGCACTTATACTGACTCTACAACGATTTTTAGATTGAACTGTATATTTATACCTTAGTATTTTATAAAAATTACCACTACCTACTCTTTTTCCTATCTTTTCTTAAGATACCCATAAGGATATTAAAATTTCTACTGGTAAGTGGACGGTACAACGTTTTGATATGGTAACAATATCGATAAGTATTTCAAAGTAATTGGTAATTCCTTCCTTTCATCACCTGCTGTTATAAATGAACTTAACTGTTGTTTGATTAACGTAGAATCAACTAAAATAATACATACTGATAACATTACCTATCTATCTATCTAAAGTCACCGTGCAAATACAGTTGGTTGTCTCAAAATAACTATGATATAATATGTGAGAATTATTCGACGGGCCCGTTGGCGTGGTTGGCATGATGGCGCCTTTCACGCTGCAGGTCGTAAGTTCGATTCCTACCCGGGACATGGATTTGTGTGCATGAACATGTCTGTATGTCCCGAGTCTGGGTGTATATGTATATTAAGTACATATGTACCTATTTACAAATAAAAAGTAGTATATGTAGTAATATCAGTTATCTGGTTTCCATAGTACAAGCTCTGTTTAGTTTGGGATCAGGTAGCCGTGTGTAAAAAAAAAATGTCCCAGGATATTATTATTATTATTATTTACTTTACGACTGACTGACAGACAACCAGAGAGGCATGAAATTTTGCGAAGAAAACATTTTTAAACATTCATCCTGTAAGGGGTAAAGGGATAAAAGTATTTAAAGAAATCCCATCGGGCGCACGGCCAGTATGCCATCAATTATTCATCAATCCATCCATCAGCCGGACTTGGACATACGCCTCCCCAATAGCCGCGTTTACATCAAGCGCATGCCACGCGAGGCAGCGCGGTCACATGCAGCGCGCGACATGCGCAGCAGCCTCTGTCACATATTCGGGCGAGCCAAACTACACTCTAGACGGACGGGTATAGCCGGTATCAACATTATCGTTCTGTCTCATGACTAGGCTAGACTTATATTGTTTGCACTTAGCTCTGAGACTATCTGGTGGTATAAAAAATGATATAGATGCGTTATCTATAACATCTTCAGTCTGTTCACTGTGCGCGATATACAAACTTAGGTATCTTAAAAAAACTTTAATTTATTATTTCTTCTTTGTGTTACGATTTAGTGAAAAAAATGGCAGCTGAAACGAAACCACGAGTGAAACAAGGACACATATACGTACAGTGCTTGGTGGCAGGCTTAGGTAATTTAAAAATATTTAGCAACAATATCTTTTATTTAATGTTAATTAATAGCCGCGTCCAATTATCTCACATGCCACGCGAGGCACCTTTGCCTCGCTTAGTTTGACAGGGCGCGCCCGAGCGAAATGCTCGCCCTGCCTCACCCGAGCGCTATCATTTGCCTCGCCTAGTTTGGCCTAGTCATGATGCAGAACGATAATGTTGATAATGTCGTGTGTAATTTCTAGTGGTCTCCCGCCAGCAATTATTCCACTAAGGAATAATAATCAGTTTATTAAATGAACCTGAATTACAACCAAATTGTGTTTTCTCCTAGCGAACATGACTATACTAACATATGGCTTACAAGCTGGATGGATGAGTCCTATGTCGAAAATACTACAATCGGAAGACTCTCCTACTGGCTACCCGCTGTCGGACTACGAGATATCCTGGATCGCGAGCATATCAAGCATTGCGGCTATGTTTAGCGTCACCACATATTCTTACATCGTTGATAAGTGTGGCAGGAAGGTTGGAGTTATATTAATCCTCACATTACAATCGGTAAGATTGAGTTAATCATTTAAAATGTAAACAGAACCAATTTCATCTAAGAATAGCTGGATATGCTGACCGCTTAGCGCAGTGGTTCGAGCGTAGGCCCCTCGGCCCACTAGTCGAACCAATTCAACTGCATCGGGTGGATGGTCACGAACGGCGTAAAATGTGTGAATATTTTACGGAAATTTAGCGGAATTGCTAAGGATTCTACTATAATATCAGAAAAATGAATTGCGCTTGCAGAATCGCTATGTTGCGTTGTTAGCCCCCTGCCCCCCTAGCCAAGTTGCTCCGTCTCCAAGCGTTTCTACAAATCGCTACGCTTCATGTATGGAAATGACATAAGTCACGTGATCTACTTATCGACTTGTACTGTCATTTCCATACATTTAAGCGTAGCGATTTGTAGAAACGCTTGTTGACGAAGCCACTCGACTAGGGGGCTGTGCTGTGACCAAGGAACATTGCTGTATTTCTCAGCCATAATCCATGTCCATTTGTTACAGTTATGCTGGCTCATAAAACTGACGACAGTTAACACAATGAGCTTAATGATAGCGAGATTATGCGTCGGCTTGGCCGGTGGTGGCGCCTATAATATCGTACCGATGTACATCAAAGAGATCAGCCAAGACAGCATCAGAGGGATCCTTGGATCCATCATTGGCCTCTCCCTAACTATAGGGATTTTCTTCATATTTCTAATGGGAGCATATCTTAGTTACTATACTATCTTGTGGATCGTTATATGGCTGCCTATCGTGGCTGCTCTCTTGATGATTATGGCTCCAGAGTCACCTGCCTATCTGGTGAAAAGAGGAAGGATTGATGTAAGTAAACAATTTTCCGCTAGCTTTGCGTAGTTTCTCGTATATTTATTTATGGCACCGGTAAGACGATTGCGACGCGACGGCGATTTCTTTACAAATTTTCGCTTACGTGATGCGGCCACCGCCATAATATGTTTATAGGGGTTTGATCGCTATCGCGTCGCTGTTGCATCGCGATCGCCTTACCAGTGCGGTCCCTGACTAAGAGTAAGTTGGAAGTAGAGTCATATTTTTTTCCCTCTAAATCAAATCAAATTTATTTATTTCTAAACAGGAAATAAAGACATTACTATTAGTACTAATGAATGACATAAGTAGACAGCTTGAAGGTAATACACTGGACCGCAAAGAAAACGGGTCGGTTAGAAAATCTTCAATATCTTCAAAAGTTCCTGACCTAGCTTTATGAAATAAAGACTAATTTAAAGAATATTTTAATGTGCTTAAATTAAAATAAAAAACCAGCCAAGTGCGTGTCGGACTCGCACATAAAGGGTTCCGTACCACCGTGGAATATAAACGTCCAAATATAAAATATTTATTTTTAATTTTATTTTATTTTTACTATTTGTTGTTGTAGCGGCAACAGAAATACACATTCTGTGAAAATTTTAACTCTCTACCTATTACGGGTCGTGAGATACAGCCCGCTAACAGACGGACGGACGAACGGACAGACGGACAGCGTAGGCTTAGTAATAGGGTCCCGTTGGCACCCTTTGGGTAAGAAACCCTAAAAAATGAATTGAAGCTTATTATTTTTAATAAATGTAAAATATATAAAATGTGATTGAAGATAATTATTGAAGTTTTCTATAACCGACCCTTTTTCTTTGCGGTCCAGTGTATTATGTTACTATTATGTTTATTACAGGAGGCCGTAGCTACTCTGTCGTTGCTCAGAGGTTTGGATGTGGACAACAAATCAATACAAAATGAACTAGATGCGATGAAGAAAGAAGAAGAAATATATAGCTCAATACCCAAAATCTCGTTTATTAACATTTGTAAGTAATTTATTAATACGAACATTATAATAATATTGTTGAAAGGTTTCATGAAAGGGCTGAACTTTGCTTAGTAGCTTCACCATCACATCAGCCGTCCACTTAAGTTGGTTAATACCTCCACAATGTGGTTGTGTATGGCCACTCAAGCCTCTGACTACCCCCGAATGGGGATAATAGTCGTGAGGTATGTGTGTGTGTGTGTGTGTGTGTGTGTGTGTGTGTGTGTGTGTGTATTATTATTTATTGTGTTAATTACAGTGAAGAACAAAGCGTGGCGGCGCGGATTCATCTTAATATTGATACTCATAACATTGCAAATGAGTAACGGAAACTTTGCCATTCTGACGTACGCGGTCACGATCTTTGCGTCATCGGGCGTCACGATCAGACCCGATTTGCAGATCCTGGCCATCCCTATCGTTATGATATGCGCATCACTCATCTCTATGAGCTGTGTGGAGAGGTTTGGAAGAAGGGTATGTAAAAACTCAGCTTAAAAACATCTAATTTATGGTGGAATTAGCTCTGCTGACGTACACTTTGTCAATACGAACGGACAAAATGCCTTACTCAAAACTGACAATCAGTGAGTAAACTTTATCTCAGAATTGTTTTAAGTAAGAAATCAAAAAGAGGGCAAGGGCTATCACAAACTCGGTACAAAACAACAACCAGTTTCATTCATCCGTTCGTGATTTAGTTTACAACGAAAATGCTTCGATCAGAATTCTAAATTCGAAGCCCAGACGAAACGAATTATTGATTTCGTACCGTGTTTGTATCAACCCAGGCCCTAAGTATTGTTATTTTTTTACTTCTTCTTACTTAAGACAATTTCTTCACTATAGAGTAAAGTAAAAGATTTAACTTGTCTATAGACAGGAGTATAAGATTAAGCTTTGTGTCTTTGCTTTGTATTGACGGGCCCGTTAGCGTGGTTGGCGCGGAGGCGACATTCACGCTGCAGGTCGTAGGTTCGATTCCTACCCGTGACATGCATTTGTGTGCATGAACATGTCTGTATGTCCGGAGTCTGGGTGTATATGTATATTAAGTATGTATTTACAAATAAAAAAGTAGTATATGTAATAATATCAGTTATCTGGTTTCCATAGTACAAGCTCTGCTTAGTTTGGGATCAGGTAGCCGTGTGTAAAAAATGTCCCAGGATATTATTATTATTATTATTATTATAATCTACTGTTCCACATTCAACTTTATTTTTTTCACCAGCCACTTCTCATCACAGTATGCTGCCTGGCCACATTGTCGTTGTGTTCGCTTGGCACCACGATACTACTGCAACAGCGAGGGGTCGCCGTCCCTGGCTGGGTGGCAGTAGTGTCCACCCTGGTGTACGAGGCCGCGTACGCAGGCGGCATATTGTCAATGCCGTACGTTATTATGGCCGAGATGTTCAATTTCCAGGTAAGTCGCAGCAATAAAACAATTGATGTTTTTTATACCCATAAGTAGGTGCCCGTGACACGCGATCGGTTGGAATTCTTTTTTTAAATACGCTAATTCCTCATAATTTATAATAATAAAAATGTGTTGTATGCTCAACGCAAAATAATCAATAGGATTTTTTAGATCGATAGGACTTTTCTCTAAAAACATTTCCAGATTTTTGTTGTCTGAGTAAAAAATATGGGTACACTATATGCCCATCTGAAGCTCGTAAATCTTGGATTTATTTCAAATTGGTTTCAGACTGTCAGTAGATGTATTGAAAAACTAAACTTTTCTATTTGATATTGACAAAACGAAATTTATTTGCCATTGATGGAGATTGATAAAATACCAATTTATCTTGTTATACTTGCTTTAAATCAATGCCTTCAGAAGATTGAATTTTTCGAAGTTTTAATGATACCTACAATTAATCGCTAAACGACCGCTAGATCGAGTGGTTAAAGCGCAGGCTGCACTGGGTGTTTGCGGGTTCGATTCCCGTCAGGCCAAATTTAAAAAGCGGCCTTATATTGTCCCCGGAGTGTGTGACACTGGGGTTGTCCACTATCGATTGTACGGTAAGTACATACCCACGGTAGTAGGTAAACAAGCGTTCCTTAGTTTGGGTCCATACTGTTTGTTTGTTAGTCCAGAGATTGTTATTGATTTCGCTCTTGGCATTGAGCTACGATATACTACGTATAATAGGCGACAGGTCGAGATGACATTCGGGTTATGAGCTTTTTGCAGAATAAAATCCGAATCAAACTTACCAGGACCCGCAACGCAACAAAATAATTTAATTTAATAATTTTGTGGGCGATTTTAATTGTTTATTGGGTCCTGCTAATTTTGATTCGGATTTTATTCTGCATAAAGCTCATAACCCGAATGTCATCTCGACCTGTCGCGAACTATACCTACTAGAGCAGCCGCTGCACATCACTACGATAGTATAATTGACGAAGATAATATAAATGATCAGTGAATTTCATTCAGTAATTGTAGGTTTGGGTCCTATATTGATTAATTTATTGCCCAACCCCCTCCCCCTCCCTCTGTCCTACTCCCCTTCAGGTCGGCAATGTTCAAGCGATGCCTTTGGTTTTGCAAGCATCTATAGGCTACGGTAACTGCTTAACATCAGGCGGACCGTGCGCTTGTTTGCCACCTTAGTAACAAAAAAAAATATTAATTGAAATTCCTTAATTTCAGATTCGCGCCACAGTAATGGGTTACCTCGTGACCCACGGGTGGTTCATGGCGTTCATCCAGCTCTTCACCTTCACGCCCATGGCTAAAGCCCTCGGATTGTACTCCACATTCTATTACTTCGCGATAGTGAATGTAGTTGGTATCATAGTCTGTGTTGTATTCTTGCCCGAGACTAAAGGCAAGACAGTTGAACAGATTGAAATGGAATTGGGGAAGTGATGACGTATCTGATGACGTCATTGTACCTACCTGCTGATATGTATAGTACGTTTTTTTATACTTGTCCTATTTGGTAAGCAAAGATGGCGTCCAGCGGGGCGATTGCGTAACGTTTTTGGCAATGTTTCAATTAGTTTCGTTCATCCTGTGTCAATTATATACGAAACCAATTGAAACATTGACAAAAAAGTTACGCAATCGCCCCGCTGGATGCCATCTTTGATGTTGACTTGACGCCACGAAATAGGACAAGTATTGAAAAACGTACTATATGTATGGCATGACTATGGTGTTGTTAAAATTATTGAATTGAGCGAAAGCCGTGTGTTTTATATGAGTTTTGACGTATGTAAATTAAAATTTATATGTATTTATATTGATTTTATGTAAGTACTTACAACTTACAGGTATTTCAAAATCTTTTTTACCATTTTATTACATTTTAAATAAGCGAAAATGTCAAAGAATTTAATTGATAAATAAATATCGCCGGACTTGCCAAACTAAGCAACCTCTGTACTATGGCTACCGTACAATGGACTGGGGGCGATCCCAGTGACACGCAAAGCAAGGCAAATTACGAAAACGCCGTTTCTGCATTCATATCAGATAAGATTTTTTACCTAAGTTTACTCGGTTATTAACTAGATGGTTTAATTAATTCGGGTCTTTTACAATGCCTACTTAACCTTGATTGCCATACTTTCATTAATTGCTCCAGGTTAAGAGAAGTATTCAATTACGGTTAAAACAATTTAACCTTGTTAACTTTTTGTTTAGTTTGTACGTTTAGGTCCAGAGTATACAGTGTAATGTGGTTTTATAACCCATAACCTAAGTATTATACTATTTTATAATCCTGACATAAAGTTATTTTCCAAGTTATTCGACGTTTTGACAGATATTCTATAGAAAAACACCAAAACTTAAAAAAATATTTGAAGAATTAACTTTATTGCGAGAAAGGCTCTTAGTTACATTAAGTTATTTTGGAGTCATAATTATGACTATTTGTCAGAATTCTACCAGTCCTAACGAGTGCCAAAGACATTAGAATAACCGGCATTGCCTTAACGTGTCATCCAAAGAACGGATAACGATGATAATATAAACCAATATGCTGTGCGGTTGGTCGTTTTATCAACTAGGCTACGACCCTCCAAAGGCGGCAAGACCGAAATGTAATATGAAATACCTTATATACCTATCGCCTTCCAGCTAATGATCTGCCCCCCTAGACAAGTGGCATGAACGCTAATCGAATAGAATAGAATAGACTTCACAATGTATGGAAAAGACATTACAAGTCGCTATGTAGATCACGTGACTTATTTTATTTCCATACATGAAGCGTAGCGATTTGAAGGAACGCTTGTAGACGTCAGCCACTTGTCTAGAGGGGCAGGTCGGCAACGTGCGAGCGATGGCTTTGGTAGTCCATGCATCTCTGGGCAACGCCTTCGACGTACAGTAATTTCGTTGACTAATGCCTTTGTGCTTACAGTTACCGGACAAAGAACAGTCGAGCTCTGCGCTTGAAATAAAGAGATAAAGAACTCTTCTATTTCGTTCGACTCGGGTGACCTAGTTCACTCTTTTTATTGAACATTTTCGCGGCTGCAGGTCGGATTCTGAATTCATTCAGGGAATGTAACTACGCGGACGGTAGCTGGATGTCATGACAGCTACGGTTACTTGCTTTTCAGAACTTGAATAACTTTATAGGGGCCGAAACAATTGCTTCCGGCTCTCTTACTCATCGTACGAAACGCAGGTATGATAGCTACTTTACGCCGATCTTCTGTGAGAGGGTGGTACTACCCTGGTCGAGCCGTATATGAGCTGCAGTCAATTGGCTACCAAAACAGCTAGGCTCTACACTAATAAATAAAAAATAAATAAATAAATATGCTGTGATCAAACTGAATTTTGCAAGTAATTTTAAGCGCGATCTATAACAAACAATAGTAATACCACCTGAAAGACAGAAGAGCCTGTACTAAGCTGGTAAAATTCGCAATTTCAAATCCAAATTCCTGGTTTACACGTTGTTGACAAGAATTAAGCCAATTTAAAAACAATTTGCAACTTACCAAGTTGACAACTTGAATAATGTAAACTGGAGGAAAGGAGTTGGAAAGATAGGTAAATAGACACTTACCGCATCATTGTTAATGAAGAATGAGAGGTTAGCTGCTGGCAGCGAGTGTCTGCTAATGCACTCCACTTTTAGCTTCATGCCGGGCCTGTACCGACGCTTGAGGCCATGCATCGACGGCCCGGACTGGGGCAGCACTGAGGACAAATTAATAACATTAACGATGCATAATGTGGACAAACATAAGGTGATAGAGCCAAGCTCAAGCCAAGCAATTGACTGCAGCTCATAAACGGGCTGGCCCGACCGGGGTAGTACCACCCTCTCACAGAAGATCAGCGTAAAGTGGCTATTACAGCTGCGTTTCGTACGATGAGTGAGAGAGCCGAAAGCCCACCCACCCATCCCCCTCCCTCCATCCCACTCTCCTTCAGGTCGGCAATGTGCGAGCAATGCCTTTGGTATTGTAAGCATCTATAGGCTACGGTAACTGCTTAACATCAGGCGGGCCGTACGCTAATTTGTCACCGCGAACAAAAAAAAAAACATTAAAAAATTTATTATGTGTTCAAAGAAATGTACCTACAATCTAAAGAAAATTGCTAATTGAGTCACTAATTAAAATTGCTGGACTCTTATCAATATCTAGATAAAACGATACCAACCTTCTTATACTATGGGTTTCACTTCTTCCTATCGTACCTAAGGTTAGTGGCCAACCTGATGTCAGAGTTGTTCAAGCCGCCCGAAGGCCTCTGACAAGGCTTAAGACGGGGACAGCAGCTAACGAGGCATTTTTGGAGGCTATCTCCTCTTAGACGAGTGGAATAAAAATTTTGAAAAAAATATCATCGTATTAACTGAACCCTCATCTTTAAAAAATAAGCAGGAAAAAAGTGCTATATGCTCTTTTTCTATGTGAAAAAAAAATCAAAATGAAGCTGTTTTCGTCTTAAAATTGCTATCTCCTTCTAAACGGCTTGGATTTTTTTATTTTTTTTTTCGCCAAAAGATGGAGAAAGATAATACCTAAAAAAATTAAGATCGATTTTGGTGATGCAATAGTTTTTCACATCACAATTAATGATTTTCGATATTTTCGCAAAAAAAGTGGGCGGGGCTAGTGCGCTCTCGACCAATCCAGACGGCGGAAACGCGCGGTGGGGAAGCGGGGCCTTAACGACTGCTGCCTAGATAACAATTACTAGGACCAACTTTTAACGTGCTTTCCGAAGCACGGAGACGCTCAGTTCAAATGCCACTAAATGGTCAACCATCTCTTACTGACCTCGCCAAGCGTTGCTTAACCTTAACATCAGACTTTAGGTATATATTTTTTATTTTATGCTTTAGAATAGATAGCTTGGTAAAGGTAACAGAGGCCATGATAGGTCATGATTTGCTACCATTATATTTTCATGAACATGATGAGGAGGTCGTAGACTAGTTGGTAAGACGCCTGAAACATCGGCGCGTTAAGCCACGTTCGGCTCGGTTGGGCCTTGGAGGGGTGTCCGAATTATAACATCTGACCTCCTCCTTGCTTCGGAGGGCACGTTAAGCTGACGGTCCCGGGTCTCATTTGAAGATCTTTGACAATCGTTACGGGCAGTCAGCCTGAAAAATCTGACAAAAATGGTCTTACCCTTTAGGTTGCCGATAGTCCCACTAATTGGGTCTCAGAGGGCAGATAGATGGCCATCGCTCCGTGTCAATATTGGTGATCAGCCAAATCAGGGTAGACTGAAAGCCGACCCCTCATAATGGGATAAGACTAGGAAGAAGATATTTTCTTGAACAGGCTCAAGATGCAACATTATTTTATAGTATATCATACTGCTGCATGTTGTTATTAAGGTTTGAGAGAATAAATCTTCACATAAATTGAAACTTTCCTAGCCTGTATGCCAACGCGAAGGATTACCGCGAGAACTAACTGTAAAACTACAGCTCATCTTCATTATACTTGGCTTAAAATGGACCCAAAATGTGCATAAAAAATTAATAGGATACGACCAAAAACAGTGCAACACACAGGAAACTATACTTTATTTAATGCCAAAAGATATATTTTTGAGGACCTAGCAAAAACAGCAAAATATTACAGAGGTAAGTAAATAAAATATCCTGGGACATTCTTTACACACGGCTACCTGATGACCTACATTTTGTTTGTAAATACATACTTAATATACATAATACACCCAGACTCGGGACATGCAGGCATGTCCATGCACACAAATGCATGTCCCGGGTAGGACTCGAACCTACGACCTGCAGCGTGAAAGGCGGAATCTACACCAACCACGCCAACGGGCCCGACAAAAAAGTACTTTGAATCTAGATATATCTTTATTCCATAAGCATAACTCCAAATGGCAAACTCCAAACACTTTCAAACAACTTTGCAGAAGTTCACACGAGTATAATAGCTGTGACATAATGTTATGAACTCCACTGATTTCATGGGTTTATCGTTGCTCAGATTTGATCGTGCATAGAAAATGTATGTTCGTTGATAGGTGCCCATACCCTATCCCTTTATAATGCAAATAGAAGATGCCCGAGCGATACGGTTATCCGGAACAAGGCGAGTAGGGATTTATATGTTAAGTTAAACAAAAACGGCTTCGTATGCATATTGGTGGGTGTGGCTTGGCTTGCCAGTGTAAACTTCCGTCTTAGGGCGAGGCCGCACTAGCGCGTTGCGCTGCGTCGTCGCAACGGATCAAAGGGTCGACGGGCGAGCGACGAAACGGGGGAGTGTGATACGCCAGTACAAAATCTTGCGACGACGCAACGCAACGCGCTAATGGGGCCCGGCGCTTACATGAAATAACAAGAGTACTTGCACATACAGTGAGAAGTATTAAATAGCACTCTTGAGAACTTATTACACTTTATTGGTGGTACAGCCAAACTGTAGCCAATTGACTGCAGCTCATATACAGGCTGGCTCGGCCGGGGTAGTACCACCCTCTCACAAAAGATCTGCGTAATGCAGCAATTACGTTCGATGAGTGAGAGAACCGGAAGAGGCCTTCGGGTGGCTTAAATAAGTCTGATACCATGGTTGGCATACATATATAAGACGAAGAAGATCGTGAAAATGTTTTTAATGAAATGTTTATTCTTGAAAATTTCTGTCCCGGTTTGAAGTGTTCCTAACCGTGACGTAGCCAGTGAGGCTCATTCTGCCAATTTTACATGATTGTTATGGTCATTCAGAGATGGATGACCATTTAGTGTCATTTGAACTGAGCGTCTCCGTGCTTCGGACGGCAAGCAAAAATACAGTCCCGGTTGTTGTCATCTAGGCAGCAGTCGTTAAGCCTTGTCAGAGGCCTTTTAGCGGCTTGAATAACTTTAAAAGGTTGGCCACTAACCATACAATAAGAAAGACCTGAATATTACTATTTACTTAATAGAAATAAGTAGGGTCAATGCACTTAACCCCGAAAGCAGTACCGCATTTTTGCTAAAGATATTGCTCTCTCCCAATAAAATGTACGTGTTGTTTACTCGCATCGCATCACTCACGTAACACAACCCTAGAGGCCCGACTTAGACCTCGGCTGTGATAAATCCGAGGGAAAGCTTTTATTTTTTCTGTGTTGATGCCCTAACGTAGGTATATATTTCACCACATTGTTAAGGGAAGGGATGTGTCTGCGTGAGATAGGGTTAACAGGGAGCTTATTGAAAGCTATTTATTTATTTCAAATGTACCTTATCAAGGGAAATATAACTTGCACAGTGTGAAATGAGAGCAATTTATATATGTTCCGTTGCTTGGGTTTTGTACTTTACAGGTACCTACTAATTGATACCCAAATAATGTTTTCATCACTGATACGCGGAAAGTAGGTCGAAAGGTGTCTGAAGAGCCGACAGAAGGTGATACTTTTCTGATCGGGCAAAATCGTTGACAGAACGGGCTCAATCGTATATCCAGAAAACGATTGAGCCCGTTCTGTCAAAGATTCTGTCAAATTATAAAAAAATACGATGTTCTATTGAACTATGTTCCAACCAAAGAGAATTTAATAGTTCCAACCTTCTTACATCCACTTAATTACAGCGCGATGTAAAATTGAAATAACATAAAGTTAACTATTAATTAAAGAATATATTTTTTAAATGACTTTATTATAATTTACTTTCAACTATTTCATTAAAATAACATACATTTGGGCAAAATATTTACCATTTTTCCCTAAATCAATCACAAATCGTTCCTGCTCCGAATCTATAATCACAGACTAAAACCTTTTATAATGTTTGAAAAAGTACTGGCCTCTAAAAAAAACAAAGTGACAGCGTCAAAATATCAAAAAGCAAAATACGCAATCTACGTCAGTATACATGTGTTTGTATGTGTAAATGTTCACTAGTTTTTTCTTTAGCTACTAAATTATTTTATTATTACTTTCCTTGTATACGTGATGAAAAGCACAGTGTTTATCTCGGGTTAAAGTAACTTATTATTGGTCCCTCGAACTATTAGCGCCCTCGCTACGCTCGGGCGCTAAACCCCGTCTCGGGACCAATTAATAAGTTACTTTTCCCCTCGGATAACAATGTACTATTACCTACCTCTTCCAAAAAGAGATACTTATCTAGTTCGTAAAGGCGCTTTGAATATATAATATCTGGATCGTTTTCGTTTTCTGGAGAGCGACTGTAGCCTAGGGGTGAACAGGTTGGGCTAGCAATCAGAAGGTCCCAGGTTCGATCCCCGGTGGGGCATGCACCGATGGATGAATTTTCATCTATGTGCATAATTTACAGTTCGCTGACGGTGAGGGAAAACATCGTGAGGAAACCTACCTATCCCTCGGGATTAGGTAATAGTCAGTTCCTGTATACACGGCGACAAGGCTCACCACCTGTCACGTTGGGTTCTGACTATCTGGTGAAACGTGGGCTTTGAGTTGGTAATACCTCCACAATGTGGTGGTGTATGGCCACTCAAGCCTCTGACTACCCCCGAATGGGGATAAAAGTCGTGACGTTACATTTTTTTGGATCGTTTTCAGAATGATCAGAGATAACTTTTATCCACCAAATAAATTTGAAGTTTTTATTATATGCCATAACTTTCTAAACTTCAAATTTATTATCTGAATAAAAGCATAAATTATTATGTAGATGTGAATGCGTTTTTATCATAAGGCCGTAGCCGCATGTAAGGCCATTGCGTCGCGACGCGCCCGCGATTTCTATACAAATTTCCACTCAATGTGATCCGGCCTAAGGGTGTCTTCTGATAATGAATGATACATTTTATAAATGGATGCATGCCACATGCAAGAACACATGACTATTAACATAGTCTGAAAGGCGTGGTATGTTTTGTATGACCGTTCGAACGTTCCGTATGACCTTAGCCTGGGAATTCACTAAATCTCAGACTACCAACAAAGTAGGTGTGACTCCAACAACTGATTACTTTGACGGATACAACAGCACTTACATAATTGCAGATAATAATAATAAAATATACGACACCGTTCGCATGAGTATCGGGAATGGAATTAAATGGAACCTTTTTATTCTTTCAGACTTAAAAAAATATTTTTTTTTTTTTTTTTCTTTCAGTCTTTTGAATCACTCTGTATAATTATTATAAGCTACTAACTGTGCCCGCGACTTCATGCGCGTGGAATTTAACAAACATTTTTTTTTGTTAAAATAAACATTAGCTAAGTTACTCCTTATAATATCAGCTAGCTTTTAGTGAAAGTCCTGTCAATATAGGCCAAGCCGTTTCGGAGATTAGCCGCAATAAAGAGACAGCCAGGCAGACAATTTTTTTTTTATGTATTTAATAAAAAGCTGTTATTTTGACATTACAAACAGACACTGCAATTTTATTTATTTGTATAGATTATACTGTACAATATTGTTCACTTACCGACGACATACATGTGTGTATGCACCTGCGCTGTCTGGAAAGACGGCGCGTCTGCGGAGACCTCGCACGTGTAGCGACCGCTCGCGGTCTGCGTCGCCGCCTCGATCGTCAATCGCTCGGCGTCGCTCGCGTCACGCTGTGGACAACGGAGTTATTAGAACGGTTTTTTTGCGCGTTTTTGTACGGTCGTTTCGGCACACGCGTCATTTCGCGCTTCAAAATGTCGAACGCTCGTACACGGGCTTATTTCGGCGTGTACGCTCGAACCGGTTGAGGCGTCGCTCGCGGCTTGCGCTTATACGAGCTTATAAGCGCGTCAACGCTCGTACAAAATGCGCGTGTGGCAAAAGGCGCGCTTATACGCGCTTTGAAAATCTAGCTTACACGCTCTTATAAAAAGCGCCTTTAGGGCGGGTACTACGGTCGATCCTGTCAGGAGCTGCAGTCAATTGTTTATAGCTTGGCTCTACCACCAATAAATCGATATTATAAAACAACCCACATTATACAACTCCTTGAACAGAAAATGTCTTCAATGCAATGCAATGAAATGCAATGTATAATTTGTACAATGCAATGAAAGAAAGAAAAAGAAAGAAAGAAAACATTTATTCGACACACTCGCAACACATAGACAGAGGAAACAGAAAAAAAAGGGGTCAGCGCGAACTGTGCCGAAAAGGTATTTGGCTCAGCATGTGCTGAGGGGGTACGAGACTCCACCAGCGCTGATTTTCAGCCAAACCCAAGAGAAAAGGACTAATAAAAATATACATATATCTACTTAATAAAATCAATAAAATAGTAAAAAGACATAGGTACGTGCGAAGAATATATTAAGTAAGTATATAATAAATAAAATACATTATGTTACTTATATTTAATATAATAGAATTAAGAACAGAATAAAATAAAGCACAATGCAGCGGCTAATGTTTCGTCGCTCGCATACCTAGTCGCCCACGCACGCTACGACGCTGTAGATACCTACGTCGGTAAATATTGATGGTGTTGATGGTGTACCGATGCGCTTTATAAAATAATGCAATGTACAATGCCTAGAATAAGCAACGTTCACTGTACAACGTAAATACAAAGCAATCCAATACTTAGGCCCCTATTCATAAATCGATCTCAAGATTGAGATCGAACTTGAGAAGCTGTTTTTGACAGATGGTCCATACATTAAACGTCAAAACTGCATCTTAAGATCGATCTCAACTTTGAGATGCATTTATTAATACGGGCCTTAGTGATCCTGAAATAGTAGTTCTAGCACCTAAATGCATATTCAAACGCGTAGCGACAATATACAGTTAATTCAATTAGGATTCCTGACTATGGTGAAGGCGAACATGGAATAGATGTGCTGAATTAATTGGAGCGATTGATTAGTGGAAAACCTGCCAGTATATCCGTGAGGCGAGCCGTGAAAATGGACGCGCAGTTTCTATTCAATATAGTATCGAAAAGGGTACTTATTTCTTTTGTTTCAGGATTTATTTCCTTTTAAGGTACGTAGGTAAGTACTGAAACCCTTTTATTATTTACGTAAAAGTATGTATATTATGTACTACTTCATTTTAAGTCGTCCAAATGTCACATTGTTAATTCACTATCTTCTGTTACCGATAAATGGATCAGTACCTATCCAATAGTACTTTTCAATTCTAAGGGCTGAGTTCACCAACATATAAACGGACTGTTACGCAGTAAACGATATTTGCTAGTAGATTAAACAATCGGTCAATGATCCTATATAATAATACCTAATTATAATCTAAGCTGACAATCTCACTTTAAGCAGGTAAGTATATCATTAACACAAGCTAAATCTACTTTTATAATGAACTTACTGAACTAAAATTTTCTTATGAAGCACCTGAGGCGCATTTAGAAAACGATTTCTTCAGTGCCATCTCATCTTATACGTACCTACTTATAATGAATAGTTTGTACCCCGTGGAATAGTTTTAATTTCAAGAGCTTTTAAGTTACTCATTATAATCATGTTTGATTTCAAAGGCAGATTTTAATGAGTTTCAGTAAAACGACAAGTCGTGAATACAAATAATAATTTTCTTTTATTATTGATGATTAAACCGAGTTGAAATTATTAGAATTTTTATCATAAAGTAAAACCTGTGTCAGGTACTTATTGTTGCGAAGGTATACAGTGTCGATCATACCATACATAAAGTTATTCCTAAGTGGATACTTATTCAAAGCTTCAGTATTGCGATCAAAGTAAACAATAACTTCAAGACAATGCTGGATTTATAGTAAGTTAGGTATTACCGAAGGCTTTGGATATTGATATTTGCCACTGAAATGTTTTCCTCTTTTGGTACAGGGAAAAATGGTACTTACTTTCAAAATTTACTTTTACTAACACCGGCAGTTTGGGCAGGTATGTCTTGACAGATGGGCCACAAAGTGATCCTTATAACGAACCGTTTTTCTTTTGAAGTACGGAACCCTAAAAATCTAGATACGACCCATGGTACAGTCAGCAACGAAAGTCGCTGAACATTCAGAATTTTTCAAATTGGTTATACTCTTTATTCTACAAACGTTGGTAAACCTTTATAAAACCAAACATTAGCAACATGTCTACATTTTGTTCCGATAAAGAAAAATTATGGATTTGATGCAAAACAAAAGTGTGCAAGCTATTTGAAAAACTGAGAATGTTCAGCTACTTTCGTTGCTGACCGTACAACAAGAATCAAATCACAAAACAAAAGAACATTCCTTTGATAACCAATCAGTGATCACCATTTCAAAACAACGTACTGTTTTCAAAGATGTTTCCTTCCAATCACATCATCGTACGGTTCAAATAAAATCACCCATCAACTTTTCGTCAAAGAAAAACAGACAAACGAGAATAATTACTTCGGTTCGTACTTACGTTTAATCGAATCACAAAGGACCGAAACTTAAGTTCGCAGATGATTATGTCAGTTGAGGAAAATGCCATTTGTGTCCGGACAAACGTGACTAATAGCCCCCGAGAGGTCTACTTTCGTTTTGCGAAGCGCCTTGACAAATCTGCTGTTTTGTATCACTTATATTGGATTATTTTTAATAACGTTACTAGCACTGTACGATTATCGTATTCGATAAATTATTGTAAGGATATTTTTTTATCTGATATTTATTTTATTTTATTAAGTTTTAATAATTATGTTAAAACTTAATGAACACCGAGACATAACTTAAATAACTTAATTAAATGTCATGATGGGGTTCGAACCCGAATACATTCGGTTACGAGGGCAGCCTCAAACCCTTAGCGTTTGACGCTTAGCCCTTTCAGTCCTTGATTTCGAATTTGTGAGTACTACTTTTATTGTTATGCAAACTAAGACGTGCACTATTTTTAGTAAAGTATAAATTTATTTTATTTACAGCTTCAACATTTCCAGGTAAATTTCAATTTGTAACAGTAAATTAAATTGGTGTTGAAGTCAATTATACATTCATGAAATGACTCATACATACTCATCGACGATTCGAAATGGATACTTTTACGAATAAATTAATAACCGTTAAATACAGAAACGCGATAATGAGAGGAATTTATTAATAAGCTTCCTGTCTCAAATTCGCAATGTGCAATTTTCCTGGTAAAGTTTCGCAAATTCGCATTAAGAGTAGACCTCTTTGTCTGGACCGGAACGGATAAGCTTTCACCCGGGAAAGGGATACTCGATAGAAGCAGATGTGCCCTTAGTACAGCAACTAATTATTTGTGAACCAACTACAATAAGTGAACCGACTTCCTTTTGTTTCCTACAAAAGTATTTGTTTCTGCAAAACTTTGTTTGTGAAATGAGCTTATGTAGAGTTCCGTAGCTACATTTGCGAACTGGGTAGGTAGTAAGGTTATTACTACAGGTTGAAACAAAGAATATACATAACAACATAAAAGTAGTAAAGTCTTAATAGGACGAATATTTGAACAAAACGAAGATAGATATTAATTAATCAGGTCTAAATTTGGTTTAGCTATAAACAACGTAATACGTGTCTGGACATTTATGAAAGCCCAGGGACCGGGATATTTTCACCGATGTGCTTCGTGAATCTTGATATCGTGATTCAGGATTTCTATGCAGAATCTCATTTTGTACTGGAGCGTGCATTCTACGCCATCTGTTAGTGGCGTCTTGAATGTATAGTAGGTACGTGGCGACCTCACGCTCAGTATAAACAAATCTGAATCATTATTATAACATCCTAAATTGACATATTGCATCAGCATATTTATGTATTTGTGAAAGTAGTAAATATATCTATGAAAGACTCACATCTTTATGATAAAGGATACAAATCCGACTAGGTAATAGAATACTGATATAGATCCCTCAACATTATTACAGCGTCCGATAATTTGGTTTCCGTAGAGGCATATCGTACTATATCCATATGCGAGGCGTATCCATATTGATACCAATACTAATACGCGTCGCAAATTAACGTGTTACGTATTAGACCCCATTGAAATAGGACACACTGTATAGGATTAATTACATGCTGAAATGTAACTAGGTATGTGATTAATTAGTAGAAGTGATTAGAATTAATCACACTTGCTGTTAATTATTTTCAAACTAATAAGGTTTGATGTTGTTTGTGTTAATTCGAAGTTACCTAATCGCGCTTAAATCTTTCTAGATAAAATTAATTATCAGAAAACACACTTAAAATAAGTAAATAAATAAAATAAGTCAAAATTATAGCCTACGCAATATTATTATGAGGGATTTTGCTTCTAAGATGAGTTGTGTTTTTAGGAGCTGTAAAACTTAGGTAATCTGAGCGTTAGGCATTTTGCTATTTAGGAATTGTTCTTTAGATATTTTGCGTTTCTGACGCCACAGTAATAAGGGTCTCGCAAGCGCATCCAATATTTGACTCATGTATAACTACTATGAGCACGTACCTATCTATAAAAAGCACAACTTATCAAAACCTCTGAGCATAACTTCCACTCATGGCATAACTCTTCAGTTTCATAAAAAAGATCGTTTACTAAGTTTGAATAAACTTCACTACAACTTAAATGCAAATATTTAAGTTTTACAGAGGTTACTCTGCCATTTAAATTTTAAAGAATATTGTGCGTATTCTTTCTAGAACTTTAATACAAACGATATATAGACATAGCCGAAGCAAAAATCAGAGTAATACAAAATGTTATTTGCTAATGGTAAAGACTTCTCTATGTACAAAATCTATTTATTTTATGTAAAGCCGGCTTGAAATAAGCGACCTAAGTAAAAAAAAATACGTAAAGAACCATAAACCGATTTAGTTATAATACCTATGCACTATAGTCTGATTTTTAATTAGACGAAGTAAACTGACAGGTGCTAATGTCACTTTTCGATATAAATAAAACAAATATGGTTCAAATTCATAGAACAGTGACATTTTTAGCTGTCAGTTTGCTTCGTCTAATAAAAAATCAGACTATAGCTGTGCCCGCGACTTCGTACGCGTAGAATTTAACATATTTTTTTGTTAAAGTTTGCTAAAAAAGTAGCCTAAGTTACTTCGGATAATATCGGCTAACTGCCGATTTGTATATTAGCAGGAACAAACAGACAGACGGATACACAAAAATGATTAAAAATGTTCGCTTGTTATAAGTACCTCATATTTTCATAAATGCATTTAGTTAAAAGCTGTTACTTTGAAATTACAAACAGACACTTCAATTTTATTTATTTGTATAGATTTCCACAAACTTCTTGTCTACTCTACTATAGACACTATAATATAAAATATAAATATATTGACAAAAATATATTGAAGTACGATATAGCAAGACAATATTTACGTTGTTGTTTCAAACACATTATCACAACAATACACAAGTCGAAGATAAACAGTAGTCAAGACAAATAATTGCTTTGAAGCTAACGGAAACAAGGTTCACTGTCTCATAGTTTATTGTCAAAATAAGATCAATAGCATCCCACCCATACTTCCAAACAAGGTAGATAGGCGTGTAGCAATTACACTGCTACGAGTAGATACTACAATAAAATTATATTTTTATTTTTCAGGCGCTCTTTCAGACTGCTAGTCTACTCTTATTTTAATTTCCACACGGAGAAAGCTTGAAACTTAAACGTCTCTACTAATATTCTTATTCATCCGTGTTGGTAGCAAAATTAAATTGCTCGGTCCAGATCCTAGCATGCCTCGCCCGAGCATTTTATAACATTATGTCTACGTTCCGACGTCAAAACTGAATGCTTGGGCGTGGCATGCGCGTGATGTAGATGAGGCCAATTTTATACGACCAAAGCTCCGTTAAGCTCAGCATTGTCAGTTTAACTTTTTATAATACCAATAATACACCATCACGACTGAATTCCCCGAAGGAATGGGTGGAAGTGCACCCATATTATCATTGCTTACTTACGTACCTTCTATTTTATACTATTGTATCAGATCCGATATCAGAACCTCCGATAAATAATGTGGATGTGATGTGATGAACAAAGAACATAGAGAATCATCCTTCTTAGAGAAAAGTTTACATTATTACCTTCTTCCGTACTGTAACAGTATAAGTTCTTCAACAGATACTAAGCAAGAAAAATTTCTATCCGGTAGCGCTTACCCGGGAACACTTTTCAAACTTATTTCTAGTTTCCCCGGCCGATCAGTATTAGAAGTTCTAGCAAATCTCATTTTAAAGTAGCTATCCATGGCAAGACCCCGCTAGGAACCAAAAATTATTATTATATATTATTATTATTATAATTATTATTACGGCGGGGGCGGCGGCGGCGGCTACGGGCGGCTTGAACAACTCTGTCACCAGGTTGGCCACTAACCATACGATAAGAAGAAGAAGATTATTATTATTCGAGTCCAAAAAGATTTGCAGAAGCGCATTAGGATCGAGTTCACCAACGCAGTAACGGACTGATACCGATTGCTAGATATACTCACCAGTTTACTTCTCTAACGATCTGTTAATGATTATGACTATAAAATTTAATACCATTAGAATTTAATTTGAACCCTCATTTTGTGTAATAACTCAAAAGTTTACGACAGTTTACAAACTGGAAACTGTCAAACTCCCCACGAAAAAGGGCGGTTTGATTTTGAAACTCCACTATGACTCTACCATGATTTACGCTGTGAAAAAGCTTACGATAGAACTACCGGTCGCCACAGAATATACAATGTGTTAAGAAAACCCTGTCTGTACCAATACCCAACAATCGAAAACGTATTGTTGGGTATCGAGATTAGATTCTATTTTTGTAAAAAAAAACATTTTTTTTTTCATTTTTTTTTTATTTAAAAAAACAAAAAATATTTTTTTCAGCATAGTAAGTGTCCCACTGCTAGGCAAAGGCCACCCATATTTTTTTGGAAAACAAATACCCTGTTTAAATATATATTTTTTTACATAAAATAACGTCATCACATACTTTGTGGTCCGAGGTGCCGCCAAACGATCTAACATAATTACTTCCGGTAACGGTGTTGTCATATTTTTAAAATTTGCTACATTTTGAGGGAAAAAAGATATGAATATTTTTTATTATTATTTTATTTGGTCATGTGATTGGGAAACCTAAATACCGGTTTCGGCTCGGACAGGGTTTTTTTAACATACCTATTGTAGAGTATCTGAAAAATAAATTAAAATGCCATAACCTATGAACTTTAGCAACAAACTCTGTTAGCACCACACTATATTATTAAGCCGTCAATCCCTACTAACAGCAGGTAATTTATTCTACATTTTACTCAAAGTAACCCTAAAATATTCAAGTAAAAATGGCCGAGCTAAGTGCTCTCCAGCACGGGCGGGTTATGAATGACACGGCGTGTCGATTAGGCCGTCTACGCCGCGATATAGGTATAAGTGACATAATAGGGACGATTTACACAGACACGCCCAAATTACAGCCGTCGGCGTAACTCGGTTTAAAATGAGTTTGGTGTAAAGTGTTTAAAATTCTAAGCGGTTTATTTGCAGAATCACTTGGTGTTTCTTATTTTTTGTAATCCAGTAAGTACGTTATTTATCTATAGACTCTATAGATGAACAAAATTGATGATTTACAATGGTAAATTTTACGGTTGCCAGTTGGGCATTGGGTAGTACCCTTAATTCAAACCTAAAACCCCATATTCAAGCCCGCTTCTCTGCCAGGCGGACTGGAATGTGACACATTATTGGTAGGTACATTTCATGAATTCTCTCAGATAAGTGTTTTGGTAATTCTTTCAGTCTAGAAAATAAACCAATATACCTCATTTGATGCACAACACAAACTATCTATATGTGTCCAGATGCCTTGTATGCCTCACGCTCTCACTCACGTTATGACATTATATCTAGGTATGCGTTCCGAAGTCAAAACTGAGACTCGCGCGCGGCATGCACCAGAAGGGCTATACAAGTCGCATGAACGCTAATCGAATAGAATAGAATAGACTTCACAATGTATGGAAATATCAAACGTCGCTATGTAGATCACGTGACTTACGTCATTTCCATACATGAAGCGTAGCGATTTGAGGGAACGCTTGTAGACGTCAGCCACTTGTCTAGCCCTTCTGATCTAGACGCAGGCAATGAAATCATTTCTTAACAAATAAAAATATTCATAGTTGCAACCCATTCCAAGTAAACACTCGTAAAATCGCTACCTTATACCATAAACATGAAAGTGTATGACAACACTTTGAACACTTTAATACAGGATGGCAGTACCGCGCACACTTTATGATAAATTACAACGGCGAGTGAGTGTGTTGTAATCTGTAAACTGTAACACATGGTACTTAACTGAAAGGCTCCATGATTTACAGAGCGTCGTGCTATACGTTACAAGAAGTCTAAAAGGGTAAACAAAGTGGCTGGTTCGCACGGCGAGAAGTGATGAATGGGTATCTATCTATACTAATATTATAAATTCGAAAGTAACTCTGTTTGTCTGTCTGTCTGCCTGTTACGGTTTCACCACTATACCTGTAAATGAAATATAACGTCACGACTTTTATCCCCGTTCGGGGGTAGTCAGAGGCTTGAGTGGCCATACACCACCACATTGTGGAGGTATTAACCAACTCAAAGCCCACGTTTCACTAGATAGTCAGAACCCAACGTGACAGGTGACAACTATACCTATTTTGATGAATTTTGGTATAGAGATGGACAGGACATTGGAGAAGGACATAGGTTTTTTGTTGCGAAAACAAAACTTTAAGGGGTTGAAATAGGGGATGAAAGTTTGTATCATTCATCAAGTGAACAAGTTTTTTTATTTATTTAATTAGGTATGGAGATGGATGAAAGCTTGGAGAAACAAATACAAATTTTATGTACAAACTCGAACTACAAATTGTACACCAAAAAGTCGCGGGTGCCAACTAGTTGTCTCTTTTTCAGAAACCGTGCTGATTGAAAAACTATTTCGAGGAATAGAGTTTTGCTATTGATGTTGAAAGAGGAAAATACACTGTAATTGCTATTATGTTTTTTTGCGCCAACTTCTGATGAAATCTCATGGTAAAAATCAATTGGGTACGTCTAAAAATAGCGAGCGGTGTGCCCGAGCAATTGGTTATGAAATCTGACCGCGTCTATATTAATATCATAAAATGCCTCGGGCGAGGCATGCGAGGCATCCGTCACCAAATCATTGCTCGTGCGCGCCTCTTTTAGACGCAGCTTTCAACTTTTTATCCGCATCTTAGAAAATAGCTCAGCGTCATTATCTAACGTGGCGAAGGTCAAAACCCTGGAAAATTATACATTTTCTTCGGTACCAGTTTGGATACACTTCATTGGACAAACATCATTTTTTCTCGAATTTTGCGGCTTCTCTACTTACAAGTGCTTCAAAGTTTTCCGTTGAACTTCAAAGCAAAATAATTTGGGATGTATACCAAATTATTTTTCTTTTGTCTTGTGCGGTCAAAAACCTGAAGTTAATCTACTTTGCTACAGAGAATAATATCTACTTACTTATTATTTATAAGAAGTTGAACTGTGAAAGTTGTTGGTATTTTTGAGACGAGTATCATTTTAATATAGATATCTAGTTTAAATAAGTTAAGTAGTTCGAGCGTAGGCCGGTCGGCTCAATGCACCGAGTTGCGAATTCGATGCCAAAGGCAAATTTCGGAAACGGCCGTTTCGTAATTTTCCCTAGTCTGGGTATAACTGGGATCGCTTTCCGTCCATTGTAGCCATAGTATGGGACCATACAGTTGGTGTGACGGTCTGGCGATATTTATTTACCTATTAGGGCCACCGTAGACATGCTACTTTTTTCAGCGGCGATTGGCGATTTAGTCCCTTTTAACATCGGAGCAGTCGCTGCGTCCGACCGCAAAGAGTCGCCAAAACGCGATGACGCGATGCAGTCGCAAAATCGCCGATCGCCGATGCAAAAAGTAACATGTCTGCGGTGGCCCTTATTATTATTAAATAATATCATGTAATTAATTTCATTTTTATATAGGTAGGTACTTAGTTTATGGAATAGCTAAACGCAACCAGTATTTATATTTTAATATACATAAAATCTACTAGTACCTACTAGCTAAATAAATACTCCATCATTTCCACTAATTAATATATTATGCTACAAAAACGAACATAATACGCTTATAATCCCCATAACCCAAAGCCTCTCATTGCGTCTCTTCCCATTACCAGTTGGAGGTTTTCACCGGCTATTTCCGTAGAGGCTTTTGTTAATAGAAACCCGATATAGACAATAGGAGGCTATTACTGAAATAACAAAACAGAGGCAGTGGATATCGATATCAATGGGAATTTGGGCGATTAGACTGCAAGCGACAATCTGTCAACAATTTCTATTTCTGATAGCTAAAGTAACATTTGCTTAGTAGAGTACCTTTTGTTTGATTATAATAGTGCGTTCAGATGCCTCGTATGCCTCGCGCGATCATTCATGCTATGACATTACGTCTATGCGTTTTGACGTCAAAACTATGAGCGCTCTGAAGGCCTACTCTGTTTCAAACGAAAACGAAATTCGCGTATTTCCTACTACGTTTCCCATTGATTCCGACATTTCTTACGAACGAAAATTGTTTGAAGTCTTCATCGTCGTCGAATCTAAACGTCAAACAATTTTCGTTCGTAAGAAATGTCGGAATCAATGAGAATCGTAGTAGGAAATACGCGAATTTCGTCCGAAATTTCGTTTTCGTTTGTATAAGAGTAGGGCCTCTGATACGGACGCAGCCATACTCTCAACCAACTGTACCTGTACCAAATGAAAGAGCTTGATGAGCACATTTCAAATATATACTATAACTCCAAAATAATTAAATAAAAAGTAAGTTTAAAAACTAAAACCCGACTACTGAAAAATCGCGCTCTAAAAAGTATTAAACAAGAAAATATTCTCATCTAGAGGATCTCTAGATGAGAATATTTTCTTGTTTAATACTTTTCAGAGCGCGATTTTTCAGTATTCGGGTTTTATTATATGACTAAAGTGGCAAACAAGCTACGGCGGCCCGATGATGCTAATCAGATATCGTAGCCTATAGATGCTTGCAATACCAAGGCATCGCTCGTACGTTGCCGACCTAATGGGCAGTGGGACAGAGGGAGGGGAAGGGGGTGGGCCTCCGGCTCTCTCACTCATCGTAAGAAACGCAGCTTTAATAGATATATTACGCCGATCTTCTAGGGTGGTACTACCCGGGTCAAGCCAGCCCTACATGAGCTGCAATTAATTGGCTACAGCTTTGCTCTACCACCAATATTAACATTGCTAAAACTATTTCAATACCCTTACCTATTTATTGTACAATTTATGGCTATATCCCACACCTACTGCGTGTATTATAGAATTAGCGATGGCCATAGAAAAAAGTTGTCGTGCAGAATGAGTCCACATGAAACTACACTTGCACACGGTATCCGACAATATTGCGGCAGGCTCGTAACGGGATCCGCGCATGAAATAGAATAAGTTTCTTTGAAACAATCCGCGACAGTCCATAACACTTGTCTGAGCCGCGTTAAATGTATCTGTGTTTATCTTTTATTCCATTACTGAGTTACGCACACTTGAAGGACACTTAGCTTTCACTTTCAAGGCAGTTGGCGCAAATAAAGTATAAGACTTGTAAGAAGTTTCCAACTAGACAGTTTATAGATATACCCTGTAGCCTGTAGCTTTTCTAAATAGAGAAAAAGGAAACCTTTGAAACCAACTTTTTATTTTACAACAAGGTTCACCACCTGTCACGTTGGGTTCTGACTATCTGGTGAAACGTGGGCTTTGAGTTGGTTAATACCTCCATAATGTGGTGGTGTATGGCCACTCAAGCCTCTGACTACCCCCGAATGGGGATAAAAGTCGTGACGTTACATTTTTTTTTTATACATTGCGAACATAAGATTATTTAATATTACTTCATCATAAGACCATCTGTTTTAATTTGCACACTGCAAAGATAATATTCTCTAATGGTACATAATTATTCTTCATACTAATATTATAAAAATGTAAAGTTTGTAACTTTGCATGAAGGGTGCTGGTACTAATGATGCGATTCTGGAAATTCTTTCACTCTTTGAAAGCTACACTATCCCCGAGTCACATAGGCTATATATTTAAGTACCTAGCGGGTGGATTTGCGGGCAATGGCTAGTAGAGTAAAGCTACAGATAGATTAAAAAATATCTTGCCTAAAATGATCAGAAAAAAGCATTGATTTGAAATCGGATACATATCATACCATAAAGTACCTATAGAATAAAGTAAAACATAAATCATTATTTAGCATATAATATTATTCTAGGTACAAGCACAGGCATAATGAATGCCTATGATTCTCTTCGGACTGGGACCAAAAGAACACGTCATCACAACACTTTCAAACAACTCTATTGTTAGAGGCACAAAGCGTACGTTCCCAATTGGTTTCATCAAACCGATCCCTAAGCGAACGATAGCCCACAATAAAAACTTTATTAATGGACACACTGAATGTACATATTACGGTCATTAATGATCACACGAGAATGTTTCGAGTAATGAAGGCATGTTGTGACCCGCGATAAAATTTAAGTGGCCCACGCGGACGTGAAATGAGCTGATACTCAGATACAGTCGGTATAACAATTGGATGTGCCAAATTGCCCCCGCTATGTATAGTCGGCAGATAAAGATGATAATGACCCGCATAGTTGGGCCATTCCCGATAGACCCCAATAAAAACGGTCGTAATTATAACGAGAAATTTCTTGACACAAATGGGCTCGATTAAATAAATAAATGTTCGCTTCGTTATCACGCGTATACACGGCTCCCAATTATGCAGACATGATATATTCAAATGGTGACTGCTGCGTCTACGTAACGTCGAATTTGGGCTGAATCACGTTATCCAAACTCGACAGATAAATACATTTGACTAGGTAAATTTTTATCAGAGAACATAAAATAAAATTTATTGTTTTCCACGCCTTATATTAGATTTGAGATAATTTGACAGCACGATCGTTGCTTTCTTTTGGACAAAATGTTGAAATACTTTTTTCTTTGCACCCATTTTTTTAATACATATAAAAAGCCCTTTCAACTCAAAAATGGGGAGGGCAAGATCGGGATAACGAGATTAAAACCACAAACGGATTGCCCTTTGGGATTTTAATTTTTAAACTCGTTTCCACGAAACATTATTACGAAACCCTTTTTTCCTTGATGCGAAGATATTACCAGGAAAGAAGGACACACGGGACTAGCCAAAATAGTTTTTCCAACTAAACGGAGTCTATGGACACTCGAAGAAAATAATGTTGAAAACATGTCGGTATTGCGAAAATGACTCATCTTCTGTTGAATAATATCTTCTTTTATTTTATCGAATTACAAGTGCGCCAACAGAAATGTAAATGTTGCTGCATATACTGATGCGCCGAGCACTAGCTTAGTAATTGCGATGGTGGAATGTACCATATTTGCTAAAATAGTACATCAATGCTTGATAGTACGAAATACTCATAGATGTTTAATATTTTCACACCCCTGAGCATCCAATTCATTCCGCGGCTCAGTGAAGGTGGATTAAAAATGGGTCGATTTCCGTGTAAGCACAACAGTGTGACGTCAAGGAAAATGTAATATGAGGTTACTTAAAATTATAATTACATCACAGCCAACGTTTGTAAACTCGAAGGCGAGGACTTGTAACCAGCGGAAGAAGAAAGTTTCCAAACTTAATTTCATACTTGTTATAATTTGTCGTGTTGGGTTACAAGAGAAATGGCTGGGGAAATTTCATTTTCATGGCAACCCAATTGTGTGTGTCACTCAGGACGGTGGCCCTCGTGTTTTGAATATAACTTGCTTCATTGCGGACTTCTACGTACATACGCATGACGCTTTTTACGTGATATTTGTTAGGGCCTGTGACGGGACTACAAAAAAGGGTTATTTTTTAATCTTTCGTGTCCCACGGCCGTAAATATCAAATGTGACTTTTTGTGTTCCAAAATTATACCGACGAATATTTTAAATAAATATAATAATAAATATCGCCAGGCTTACACACCAACTGTATGGTCCCAAACTAAGTAACGCTTGTACTATGGGTACCGTACAATGGACTGGGGGCGATCCCAGTGACACCCAGACCAGGGCAAATCACGAAAAGGCCGCTTCCAAAATTGCATTGCAATGCATTGCATTGTGGTTGCAGGAATCGAACCCGCAACCACCCGATGCAGTGAGCAGACCGCCCTACGCTCGAACCACTTTGCCAACCGGTCGAAGCGCGGTTTTTTGATACATTTCTATTTTTGTCTATCATTCCGACTGTAAGTGGCAGATCAAATAAATTATCATGTACCACATACGCAAACAGGAGAATTGATCAATCCGAATGTCTAAATATTTATCTAGGAATTTAGACGTTAATGGATTTTTTATTGTAGTTCTACAAAATATTTATCTAGATACACAGAAAAAAATGTGAGCAATTTTTCATTGATATCCTAAAGCGATGTACGTTAAAAGATTCCTAGTGACGGATGCCCATTTTTTCAACGAAAGGTAATTTTACTGAATATTTCAGCGAAAAATGTGTTAATGCTTTTAAATGCAAAATTCGTGGAATTTTTTGTTGAAATGTTTTTATGTGAAATCACGAAATACTCTCATGAAGATTTAACAAACGGCTTACATAAGTAACCACGTGAAGTTTAACTGTAGGTACCTATTTGAGTTAATAACAACACAACAATTTTATGGGTTTTTTCCTATAGGACTTACGTAAATATCACTATGTTGGAGTTGTATTCGGTTATTTTTTTATATAAAACAGGTGTTAAGCAGTAACCGGAACCTATAGATGCTTGTAACACTAAATACATCGCTTGCACTTTGCCAAACTGAAAGAGAACCGGACATAGGGAAGGAAAGGGAGACCGGAGAGAACTTCAACTAAAATAGCTAATTTACGCTGATCTCCTGTGAGAGAGTGGCACCATCCCGGTTGAGCCAGTATATTGTGCAATTAATTGGCTACAGATTGACTCTACCCCCAGTGAAATGGGCCTAAGTATATAAAATGCCTCGCATGCCTCGCCCGAGCAGTCATGTTATGACATTATGTCCATGCGTTCCGACGTTAAGAAGTTAAAAGTGAGTACTCGGGCGATGCATGAGAGGCATCTAGACACACTAACTAGATGGAAAATGTGGCCAGAATTGTCGATTTTGTAAGTACTGTAGCGAGTTTATGCATTGTCCAAGCAACTTCTCAAAAGCTCACCAAATCGCCATTCAAATTAACCGTTTCGTTCCCCGAAAACTTCGGAACCCTCCACGTAAGTTTCGAGGGTAATCTGGGGTTATCTGGCAGCTTCCAGAAATTTCTAAAGATATTACAAACTCCATCAAAGGCTACTACGGAAGCGCAGCATATCTGAACAAGTTAAATCGGTATCTAAACGTGAAACTTTAATTGGCTAGTGATGCGCCACGATATACTTAATGGTACTTTCATGTTTTAATCGATATAGAATCGACGGAACCCTTCGGAGAATGAATCTATACAATTAATGATAATAACAAAACACTACCTAAAGTACTCTTTTAAAACGCATCTCTTATTTCTACTAAATAAGTAGAATGAGAACCACACACAGAGCAAAATAAAAGAGCTATTTTCATGCGCCATAACTTTTGCTCGAGCTGCTAACTGTTACATATATTTTCATTGTGGTGCCACGAACGCTGCACGTACGTACGGTGCAGTTTGCAGTAAATAAAAAAATAATATTCTATGTTCTAAAAAAGTTGCCGAATATGAGATGCAAAAAAGATGACAGGTGTAGGATAAATGATTTTAAAATTGGAATCATAAATTACTTAAAGTACATACTCAACGCTTCGCATCACTATAGTCATAATAGATTCTACTTCCTTACATTTATACTGGGCCCCAAGTTTGCTACTATTAACCATTGCAAAACAACCTAGCGAATCCTTGGTGGTCGATAAGTTATCGGCCAGAGGACTGCTAACTAGAGTCCTGCCGAGATCTCATTCTCGGTCCCGTTCTCGGTGAAAATTTTGGGAAAATCTCGGCCGTCGCGTTGCCGTCGCTTTGCCGTTGCCATCTTTTAGCAGTAAGGTCCCTACCTTACTGCTAACAAATGGCCGACAACATTTCGACCACCAAGAATTTAGGCTTTGAAGATAATATTAGAGACCAGGGGTTTTTCAATGGTTAATAGTTAGAAGACTTGGGTCCCAGTATAAATTTAACGAGTACTTTAAGTAGGTTATGATTCCAATTTTAAAATTAAATTGATTATAATACAAGTATAGACAACTTACATCAACTTCTATGCCTGGTATCCGGAATATCTTGAGCGGCGGCACATCCCTGGGCGAGTACCGGCAGAACTCCCGGTCTCCGCGGTACCACTTCACGGAGTACAGTACCTCCTGCTCGAGGTCGTAGAGGCACTTCATCTCCACCCTGGACCCTCGCTCCACTGCCTCTGGCACCATCACGTGGACGTTCCGGAGGCATATTGAACCTGTAGACAAAACAGGACAGAACTGTACTTCTTCTTCGTCTTATCGTATGGTTAGTGGCCAACCTAGTGTAAGAGTTGTTTAAGCCGCCCAAAATCCTCTGACAAGGCTCAACGACTGCTGCCTAGATGGCAACAACTGAGACCGACTTTTTAAGTGCCCTAACAAGCACGGAGACGCTCAGTTCAAATGCCACTAAATGGTCACCCATCTCTGACTGACCTGGCCAAGTATTGCTTAACCTCCGATCGTTTACCGATCAGTGATTGCAGCTGGCTATGAGCGCTTCAAAATAAAATAAAATAATAATAATATTAGCACTTTTAACGTCCGACTCCAGGGCACGGGCCTTCCTTCAACGCGGAGGGACTCCAGCCATAATTCACCACCCTGGCCTAGTTGGTTGGTGGATTTCACATGTCTTACGAAAATTTCTTATATGCTAGTGCTTATTTTGTAATGTTATGTGTATTATGTAATGTGTAATATTTGTTATGGAAATTGCTTAATATAGAAATGTAAGTCTTAGGGCCTCCGCAGACTAGCTACTTTTAGCATCGGCGACCGGCGATTTTGTGACGTATCGATGTTGCGTCGCGTTTCTTCGAGCGCGAACGAGCGAGACGCAGCATCAAAATCGCCGATCGCCGATGCTAAAAGTAGCTAGTCTGCGGAGGCCCTAATGTAATATTTACTACTAATTTACTACTAGGTACTAACTTTGATTTACTCTCAGGTAGCTTTCCATATCCACTATTAAACCTTGAGTTTAAATAAAATTTCTATTAACATACCAAAAAGTACACGTCAAGAACAGGAAAATGGTTTCCATTGAAATATTTGAGGATGTCAATACCGAAAACGAATGATATTGTACTGGCAGCTAATAAAATGCTGGCTCGCGAGAAATATTGTATTTTTTTAAACGTAGTTTTTATTTTTGGGTAAAAATATAGAGCAAGTTATATGTGCCGATGCTAAAAGTAGCCAGTCTGCGGAGGCCCTTATGAAGAAGATAATCCATTGTTCTTCATATAATTTATATTCAGAAATGGTGCCACAGTTAGCGACAGCAGTCGGTATCTGTGTGTCTGTCTGTGGCATCATAGCTCCTGAACGGATGAACCGTTTCGGATTTAGATTTATTTGTCTTTCAAATCGTTAATTTACCAATAGGTAAACAAAGAGTATTAATACTCTTAATTTTACAAACATTAGTGAGCATAGAACAACAAAACAAAAGTGTGCTAGCGATATGAAAAACTTAGAATGTTTAGCGGCTTATGCCGCACGTTCTAGGTATCATTTTCATAATCACTTGAGTGAAAAGAGGGTGAATAATGTCCCAATGTTAATCACTTGACAAATATTAAAATTCAAATAGCCATCTGCTTAAATATTCGATAGGTTTCAATTTCATTGACGAAAGAAAGCTTTCAATTTGTTTTCGGCCGAATAGCTCATTAACAAAAATATCGGAAACTCGGTATTGTCAGGTATTAAATGGAGCACCGATTTATAATAATCAAAGTACCAAAATATTATCAATCTTGGACATTATATTCAACAATGTATACACACATATTATTATTGTTGAATTTTGTTCTGAAAACGATAGATGTTTCAGTAGTAAGGTCAACGATGTCTGAATGAATTGTCTCAATGACTAAAGTGACTTTAGAATAGAATCAGACAACTTGACATCTCGATATAGATCCATAGTGAAACCTTCTAATTAAGCCATTATAATATTGATAACATTTTAAGGTATTCAAATATTATCTATTCCATTTATTATTTTCAATATTTGCAACATTGAGAGCCCACGCAAACGCAAATTTATAGTTTGTAACCAATAATGTCAGTCTCAATAATTAGTAGTAATAAATATGTGCCATTTTCAATAACTTTAGTGCCACCGCAGACTTGCTACTTTTTGCATCGGCGATCGGCGATATTGCGACGGGGCATCGCGTTTTGGCGTCACTCTGCGGTCGGATGCAGCGACTGCTTCGATGCTAAAAGCGACTAAATCGCAAATCGCCGATGCAAAAAGTAGCATGCCTGTGTCCCTTACTTCTAATATTGTTAAGATATTATTGTTTATATTTTCAGTCACAGAACTTCTGACAGGACCTCTTACCCGGTGTAAAATTAGAAAATCTAATAAAACATAGAGCTGAAATAAAGTAGATTGCGCTATAATTTTTGTTGGTCGAACAATTGGCGTACAATTGCAAGTGTAATAGCATTACCCAAATGGCCTAGCACAATGGACATGGAATACTAATGGACGCACCGGACGGGTCAGGCTTTGGGTGAATCATGGCGACACAGTTAGCAATTCAATTTATGCGATACTTAGAATTATTTCTTTTTAGTTTTCAAATGATAAATTAATGAAGATTAGTTACCAAAATCGCGGTCTAATGAAACAGGTTACTAACTTAAATTACTAATGAGTAGCTCGAACGTATTCGCACTATAGCGACTCATAATCGACGCTTATAAGAAGAAACTGGTTAGTAATTAATTAGTAATTAGAATCACGCGACTCGGCATGCTGATCGCGCGTGACGGGTATTGAGAAACTTTTCTACACCGCGGACTTGAGTGATAAATTCTTTTGTTTTTTCGTATGGAGCTTGGAGAGTAACTAATCGGTTGTGCTCCTATTGAGTAGTGCCGTAGAGCAACCTTACGCGAGGAGCGTCATTAACCAGATAGTAATTTTAATTACTAACCAGGTCCGTTTCTTTTGAGTAGCGCCGTGACCGAATGGCCTTAGTATTGAATAATTATAATAATAATAATAGGTATCCTGGGACATTTTTTACACACGGCTACCTGATCCCAAACTAAGCAGAGGTCGTACTATGGAAACCAGATAACTGATATTACTACATATACTACTTTTTTGTTTGTAAATACATACATAATATACATATACACCCAGACTCGGGACATACAGACATGTTCATGCACACAAATGCATCTCCCGGGTGGGAATCGAACCTACGACCTGCAGCTTAAAGGGCGAATCTACACCAAGCACGCCAACGGGCCCGTCAATTCCTAATTTATTAGGTTGTTAATGTTATAAAGCGCTGCTAAATTAGAAACGGTTATTTCAAGGGTCGTTTGTTTACAACATCTTACCTTTGTAAAGTATTCTTGCTCAATATGATTATTATTGTAATATCCACATCTAATTGAAAAGGAACTTTAATTTCCAAACTTGTGAATGCCTTCTAAATAAAGTCCCTAAAGGGCTTTCTTAAGCTGTTGACCTTTTTAAACCTGAGATGACTCTTTTACATTTAAATTGCCGGATAAAAACAGGCCTTTCCGCGAACCCTTAATTCATTACGAAACATGAACCGTTATTTTTAACGTTCAATGAAAACAAAGCGTGAAGACATGAAATGATAATAACTTCATGATTGCCAAAGTTACCCGGGGAATTTCTTTATACGCTATGCCGAACTTGCTGCATAGTAATACCGCGAGATATTATATTCGCTCGGAATTTTACGACCGGGGAAATTACTCCGCGAATATTGTTCACGTCATTTTCTGCAATATTAGACCTTTCCGCATTTGACACCCGGGTATACGGCTATATACCCGGGTATACGGATCATTTACATCACGCGTTATGCGGTATATTACATTTTATGGGCAAATTCTACAGTAATGTTTCTAACGACGGCATGAATGCCCGCTTGTTTCCGCCCGAATATAGCGCTTAGGCTAACGACTAGGGAACGATAGGGACTTATTAATACTGGTCGCTAAACTCGATTTTAGGATAGGCTAGTATATGCAGAACTCGCATGCTAGTGACTAGTTGGAAATTCTTGGGGTGAGTGCCTTTTCTATAGTTATTGTACATGCTTTGATAGTAATTTTAACGGGTATGCGACGAAATCGAATTGTTATTTTTATGTATACGACCCGTCTGATGTTAAGCAGTTACCGTAGCCTATAGATTCTCGCAATACCAAAGGCATTTTTTTATTTTTTATTTTATTGGACTGCGGTGGCAAAAAAGCGTACGGCCCGCCTGATGTTAAGCAGTTACCGTAGCCTATAGATGCTTATAATACCAAAGGCATTGCTCGCGCATTGCCGACCTGAAGGGGAGTGCGATGGAGGTAGGGCGAGGGGGGTGGGCTTCCGGTTCTCTTACTTATCATACGACACGCAGCTGTAATAGCTACTTTACGCCGATCTTCTGTGAGATGGTGGTACTACCCCGATCTAGGCAGCCCATATACGAGCTGTAGTCAATTGTAGCTAGGCTATACCTACCATCAATACCGCAATTTGATACGGGCTAATTTCTCGCGTTTGGTGGTTTTTTTGTGACTGGTTTGGGTTGTACCAACGCTGTTATATTTTGCGAGGAGTGAAACGATCGCCTCCCATAATGTATACGGCCAATTATTCATGAATGACCTACTTCCGCATCCAATAATAAGAAGGTTATGAGAATGATGACGAAGATCTCCCGGAAATTCTCACGGAAAATAAGATGCGTCTTATTGAATTGCGAATGTAATAAGGACGTGAAGTCTTTCATGCTCGCTGCTTTATATAGGTACACTAATCTGTATAACACATACCTACTCATTATACATAGACGTTACATAGACGCTACATAGCTGCATAGATGTTATTTATGTCTAACCACGGATGCAAGCAGACTAAACCATATTGCGTATTCGAATCGCCAAATCTACATCAGGCGCATATGAGTGCTCAGGCGAGGCATGCAATCAATCAACTATCGATATGTTATGACATTATGTCTATGCGTTCGGACGTCGAAACTTAGTGCTCGGGTGCGGCATCACCTGACGTAGATGCAGCCCTTTCGTGCATCCAGATGCCTCGCATGCCTCGCCCGAACACTCACCACAATACATCAATGACATTACATCGCGTTCCAACGTTAAAACTGAGTGCTCGGGCAGCATGCGCCTGTTTTATCAGCCATTGGCGGCGTCTTCATCAGGCGCATGCCTCGCGCGAGCACTAACTTTTGACGTCGGAACGCATAGACGTAATGTCATAATATGAGTGCTCGGGTGAGGCATGCGCGCCATATGGACACATCTATTGATGATCGATCGAACGTTATTCTATGTACAATCAGCAACATAAGTCGCTAAACATTCAGAATTTTTCAAATCGGTTAGCTTTATTCCACAAACGTTGGTAAACCTTTATAAAACCAAACATTAGCAACATGACTACATTTTGTTTCGATAAAGAAAAATTATGGATTTGATGCGAAACGAAAGTGTGCAAGCTATTTGAAAAACTGAGAATGTTCAGCGACTTTCGTTGTTGACCGTACCTTCGATCGATGGATCGATCACCAATGGTTGGTATCTAACACCCTAAAATTATTTCAACCGGCATCAATGTAGCAACAGAAACAGAGTTTCTTTATATCATTAGTAAGGCTTGTTACAGACAATTAATTATGAACCATGTATGTATTATTTTAGCAGATATGATAACTTCCGCAATCACTAAATTTGTACTCAGGGCACCCCTATATACAGCGAGATACACACATCTGTTATTGCACTCGCAATTCGATGATTAAAGGCATTATACACCAGCAGATGAGCGGTATTGGCAATACCGACATATTTCAACATTATTTTCCGCGAGCAACTGCGTCGTACTGTGTCCATGGACTCAGTTTCGTAGGGCAAACTATTTTGGACAGTCCCGTGTCTCCCTCATCCTTGGTAATGTCTATATCATGAACCTAGGTATCAAACAAAATAATAAATAGGCATTATTAAGATAGCGAGCAGAAGAGAAACGGGCACATTTTGATATATTACACTAAGCGGGGGCGATGTCCTCAAAGATTCTCATTAGTTATCAATCCAAGACCACTTAAGGTTCTCCAGACGACCTGACTAACACAATTGAAGAACCTTGGGAAAGGAATCTGCGTCGACATGAGATCTATTCCATATTCCGCCTCATTATTTATTTGGCACAGAAAGGCCCATCAAAGGTCTTTGTAGAATATTTTATGTATCTCCATGTGGAATACGGAATAAGGGAATTAGTAGGGACACTCCACGGTATCTGGCTTTTATTGGAATGCCGTAGACGGTTGGGACATGGGTACGATTACTATGCATTTTGGTTTGCTTAGAAAGTCGTGGAATGTTTCTGAGAATGTTGACAATATCAAAGGATATTCCGTTGCGTTTATTTGGCTAATAGTCTCTTTCCTTTGAGTCGGGCCCAATGTGATTCTACCAATGTTAATGTTAACGTAGTGGCAAAGACATGAATAGTGCGGCTGTTGCAACTACAGTTCTGAAAAGGGATTAACTATGATTTTAATAGTGAATAATATTTTTATTGAATACCTAATGTCCAAATTTGTCATATACAAAATATTATTTTTTATCACTGATACGCGGAAAGTAGGTCGAAAGGTGCCTGAAGAGCCGACAGAAGGTGATACTTTTCTGATCGGGCAAAATCGTTGACAGAACGGGCTCAATCGTATATCCAGAAAACGATTGGGCCCGTTCTGTCAAAGATTCTGTGTTTGAAAAAGTACTGGCCTCTAAAAAAAACAAAGTGACAGCGTCAAAATATCAAAAAGCAAAATACGCAATCTACGTCAGTATATATGTGTTTGTATGTGTAAATGTTCACTATTTTTTTCTTTAGCTACTAAATTATTTTATTATTACTTTCCTTGTATACGTGATGAAAAGCACAGTGTTAATCTCGGGTTAAAGTAACTTATTATTGGTCCCTCGAACCCCGTCTCGGGACCAATTAATAAGTTACTTTTCCCCTCGGATAACAATGTACTATAAAAGGTCTTAAACATTATATGAATATAGATTTCCCATAGTATCTGTGAGCCCTTGTGGAGATAATTTATTTACAATTTAAGTTGAAAACAACCTATATTTAACTTGAATTCTAAATTTTTTTATACATTTACACATAAATTACCAAATACATTTTATTCCTGACGGTCTAAAGTTTAATGTGAGTAATTTCTGTAGAAATGGGCCAACAGATTCATCAACAATTTTGCGTAAAATCGCCGTTTTGAGCCTTACTAAGTAAAAGAAAAGATTCTGTATGGGAAGAATGTTAACCGTATTTGAATACAGTCAGAATCTACCAAAGTGTGTAAAAATAAAGTTGTATTTTCGTGTAAATGGACTCGTAGATTGAAGATTAAAGCAGTGTAACATTAATAGATACTTCATGCATAATGCCATCCAATTAATTGAAAGCAAAGTTCACGTAAAACATTTTTGAAGTTTCGCGGCATGCGGCTTCAAAGATTGATTTCGTTAGATACGTACTTTAATACAAGTAAGTACATACTTTTAAATGTATTCAAAGTTTCACTCTTGAATATCAAATTACGGGTCATTAAGACGATTAATATTGTACCTAGATACCTTAAACGTATTATATAATTTACAGGGTTTTAATAATTTACTTCGCCCCACGCAAATTACGTTACAAACAAGCTTGCTGGTAAAAGTCGAAATACCTGGTGAGAAAAGTGGAAAAGGTTTATATTAAAAGATTACGCGGCAGCAGCCGGTGATGTTAGGCAGGTGAAGACAGTTTACTTACCTAAATTAAAAACGCTCGATCTTCTTGCGAACACAAATTGTGCTACCATCAATAATATACTTAGCATTATTTTTCTTCTGCATCTCTTCGAATACGAGTGAATTTAACGTTTTTTTTTTAATTAATGTCTTTTTCTATTGTTCTCGGTATTGATAAATAATTTTAGCAGATATGGTAGGTACCTCCAAATATTACAATCACTAGACTGACAGTCAACTTAAAGGCATTTTAATGTGTGTTATACACAAGGAGATGAGCCATATTTACCGACATGCTTTCAAAAAAAATCCGTTAACGACTAATTCGTACTGTTTCCGTAGACTCTGTTTAATATGACATCCTCTTTCTTGGTTATGTCTTTGGTTCTCGGTATTAACAATACTAGTCAAAATATAAGGTTGAGATCTAAAATCTAAATGTATACATACTTACATTTTATTTTTTATTCCAAGAAAATATTGAATGTATATTGAATGCAGACTTTTTAAACGACTTCAAAAAAGGAGGAGGTTCTCAATTCGACTGTATGTTTTTTTTTTTTTATCATTTTTATTTTTTATGTTTGTTACCACATAACTTTCGACTGGGTGAACCGATTTTGATGATTCTTTTTTTATTTGAAAGCTGGTGCTTCTCGTGTGGTCCCATTTCAATTTGATCCAGTTCTGACAATGGCATCCATGAGAAAACCACATAAATCTTAAATTTGCATTAAGTATGTGCGCGACAAATGGACGTATAACTCAATATCACGCCAACCGATTTTGATGATTTTTTTTTATTGGAAAGAAAATATCCCAAGGGTGGTACCATGATAAGATAACCAGGATCTGATGATGGCATTCCAGAGAAATCGAGGGGAACCATCGAAAATCGTAGTGGCGACTAGTGCGTTTGTTATTTTTTTTCATTAAGTATTTTAAAGCACTACCTACTATTTAATGAAGGTCTGGAGTCGATCTGATGATGGAGCCGAAAGACAGTCGAGGGAACTCCTCAACGATTTACACCAATTATCTGGTTTTTGGGCTTGATTAACTTGTATTGATGAGAACTTTACACCTAGATGGGTTGTGACTGTCATTAGGGGGCTGATGATGAAAACGAAGGACAGTCAAGGGAACTCCTCAACGTTTTACAGTAGCTACCTTGTGTTTGGACTTAATTCATTTCTATTGATGAGAGCTTTGCACTTGCTTGGGGTGACAAAGTATGGCGCCACTAAAAATCGTGAAATAAAATTATTTTTGTAAAAAAAAAACAAAAAACGACTTCAGAAAAACCTGGAGCACTAAAAAGCCTGAAATAATATTTCTATTACCACCTCTGCCTAACCCTTCGGGATAATCAGGCGTGATGGTGTGTTAGCGAGTATTTGGAGTCGGTGCCAATCTATATTCTTACTTTTATAGTAGGTAGATTTGGCATACTAAGATTGGCACCGACTCCAAATACTCGCTAACACACCATCACGCCTGATTATCCCGAAGGGTTAGGCAGAGGTGGTAATAGAAATATTATTTCAGGCTTTTTAGTGCTCCAGGTTTTTCTGAAGTCGTTTTTTGTTTTTTTTTTACAAAAATAATTTTTTGTGGAGTGTGTATAAAATAAGTATCTTAATAATGATACAAACTCTCTTTAGGGTTTAAAAGTCTAGAGTAACTGATCCCCAACAAGGCAATTCAGTTTTTAGAGAATTATGAACTTATCCTAAACTTTTTTCGATGTATACTATCTGTATCAAAAGTACGAAATAATACTCCGGGGTATGCATGGGTATTAAGCAAAGAACTACCCGGTAAATTGTTAAGTCCGAATTCATACACCTTATTTTGCATACAAATCTTAAAAATTACTTTTCAGATTTTTTTTAGGCCAGCCCTTCTACACGAATAAACTCCGGCTATTTACTTTAGGTCAACGACTCCTATGTTATCTTTCGTTGCGGCCTCCCTTTGTATTAGGCCCCGCCCCCGGTCGTCGTGCACACAAACACAAAGCGCGGCTACTTGTGTCGCTTGCGCAGCGCGGCGACCGCGCGCCTTCACACGCGTACGGTGCGGTGCCGACGGCAAGATATTATTATGTTTCATTTAGGCCTACTCATAAAAAAATCGATAGAAAGTTTTACCGTGTTATTTAAAAAATAAATAAACGTTAAATTAAGACGAGTTATGTCAAAATTAACAAGGAAAACTTGACTAGACACGCGTTCAAAACGAGTTTAACTTTATTGTGATAACACGGTCGGTGTTTAAAATTCGGTGAGTAGGTATTCAGGTTTATCAACAGATTAAAAGTACCTACCTACATACAGTTTACCTACTAAATACCATTATCACGACTGTATTCCGCGTAGGGATAGGCAAAGGCGTACCTACTGCAGTAAACGACGCTTCGTCCGAACACAACACCCTCGCTGACAATTCAGGGTCTCCCTGAACGCTAGTCATGTACCTGCAAAAGTGAATTCTAGGCTGATAGTCAGCGGGTGTAAGTTCTTGTACACGTTGGAAGTGGTAAGGATGTTGGCCATCGTCTTTCAGTGTCCGTCACACGAAATTGTGATGTACCTACCTACATTAAATACTGTAGCACTTCGTCGTGTGCTAGTTCGCGGATTGTCGCGAAAATGATGGTACTTATCTGGTTTTCTTATTCCGTACCGGCGTGAGTAGGTATTATGTCGTCCTACTCAAGTGGACGACGAGTGAAAGCTACCAGTGCTTTGAGATCGAAGGCATAGGTTTCGAAAGCAGGTATAGCCTATAGGATGGCAACTGGCGTCGATCAGCGGGCGGCCGGCCTTGGATAAAACGCCGCCGGTACAGATACCGAGCTTGTCGCACCTTCCCGTCAGCAGCACCAACACACATCATCATTTCATAAAAAACAATTAGAATACACTCCACTATTACCACGATCGCGACCCGGCATTTTAACAAGCAACGAGATAACGTGACAGATCTTACGTAACTGAAAGACTTACTACGAACTTACAATTATTATTAGAAGTTTAGAAGGGTTCCGTAAAATAATAATAAAAAAACCAAAATGACGATGATCCATTACGGTTCTGTCAAAATAATAAATTTATTCGGAAAATAAAGATTACGTAACGATTCTGAAACAGGCCCAAAACCACGCAATTTATTAATTATGAAATTTACAATGCGCGCTATTTATTATGTTTTTCCACTAAGAAGAAGTTAAATTACTTTTTTCAATCACATTGCATGATGACGCAACTCATGCACGATGATGAATTTACACAATAAGTAAAGATTTATACCCTGAAATTCAGGGCTTGAACTAAAATAAAACAAAAATTGCATGCGGAACCACATGCATTTAAACTGCATTTTGTCAAAGGAAACCGCTTCATATTGAGCTCGACCAATCGCGGATTTTCCGCCATTTTCAAGATATTTGTCATTGGTCGATAATCTAATTAGATCCTCCCCAAAAATGGCCACCATGTATACATATTTACCGCCATGACAATGGAATTATCATAGAATAAAGATCAGAGGCTTTTTAGATGTGACTAAGAAATCTGTTCCTACCTACCTACTCAAAGATATTATTTTAAAAATAGTGAAAATTATTGAATTGAGAAAATTAAATGTTGTTTAGCTTTTTTACTTTTAATTAACTAAGTTATTTTTTAAATGGTGGCATATTGTTTTATTATTAGCCCTTTGGTAATTGAATAGAAAATTACGAGTTAGTAATTTGAGCTAAGAAGATATTTTTTCATGCAAGATCAAGGAAAACAAACATTTTGGTGTCTAAGTTTTACTAAACTCGATGTATTATGTTAGGTACCTACTAGTTACCTACTCAACGTTATGATATAAAACATAGGTACCATAAATGTGTTTGATTTACCATATTTCAGTATTTATGTTAGTAGGTACAAAACATGTGTCCTATCTATCACTCCTTAATCACGTTGAAGTGTGCTTATTTACACAACCAGCTGATTTTTTAAGGGTCGCAATACAAAAGTTTTGGTAACAATTTTGAACTCCAATAGCTCAGAAACTAGAAGAGGTAGGTATAGTTTGCTAGAACATATCGGACTACATATCAACTGACCTATACGTACCTGTAGTATTATTTCGTACTTTTGAGACAGTATGTATATATATATATATACACGACGATATATATATATATATATATATATATATATATATATATATATATATATATATATATATATATATATCGTCACGACTTTTTTATCCCCATTCGGGGGTAGTCAGAGACTTGAGTGGCCATACACCACCACATTGTGGAGGTATTAACCAACTCAAAGCCCACGTTTCACCAGATAGTCAGAACCCAACGTGACAGGTGGTGAACCTTGTCGCCGTGTATACAGGAACTGACCATTACCTAATCCCGAGGGATAAGTAGGTTTCCTCACGATGTTTTCCCTCACCGTCAGCGAACTGTAAATTATGCACATAGATGAAAATTCATCCATTGGTGCATGCCCTACCGGGGATCGAACCTGGGACCTTCTGATTGCTAGCCCAACCTGTTCACCCCTAGGCTACAGTCGCTTTTTGTTTTTTTTCCGATGTGTACCTTATAATACTCTACATCAAGGCCATTGGTAAGAGATACTAAAATGAATTAGTACTATTAGTATTCCAGACGTTTTGCTTTACACTTACGGACATAACCATGAATTTATAAAATTACTGAATATGATTATGACCATTAAGTATCGCCTCTCTTTGGCCGTAGTATACAAATAAATATTTATAATATGTAAAATGCTAGTATCAATCCATTAAAAAATAGATAAAAAATCCGCAAATGTTTTACGACATCTGCAATCAATTTACCAATGCATATCTATTTTTTTGAATTCCGTCCCCGATTTGATTAGTGGGGTTGGCTTGTCAATTGAAAAACTACAAGCCACATAGCAATTCTGAAAAAGCAATTCATTTTTCAGATTTTCCAACAAAATCCGTTTGCGATGCCATTCGTGACCATTTTACGAAAATTTTCAGCAAGACATCCATATTTTTAGTCAAATTTAGTTTAGTCGTAGATTACTATAGCCAACAAAATGAGCACCATTAACCTACTTGATTTTCGACACATGCCTTTCGATATTAAATTATAATCACATTCAATTTTAAAAACTGACCTAGGTCGAGCTCGCTTCAAATTAATTACGAGATCTTCGAATAAAATATCTATTGATCATAAAATTCGCAATGCAGAATCCTTACTGCATTTTATTATTTTTACGATACACGTTACTCGGGTTAGTTTATAAAATAATAGTATTCTACTTAATACATAATTTTTAAAAATGAGTTGCAAAAGCAGATGCTTGCTTTCTGCATAACATTAAATTAAAGTAAACCAAGAGATCTTTTTATAAAATAGAAAACAGATAAATGAAATAAAACCTATCTCATTTCTTTTGCATTTTATAAGGGCTGCAACTGCTAGCCAGATTATGTACGATAATGGAATATTTGAACCTAAAGCCCTAAAATATATGAGGTGATACGAAAATAGTGCTCAATATTTTCAAGAATTAGATTATTTAGGGCCAGATGCCTCATAAATTTACAAAAATAATGTGATACGTGATAAGATTATAAGGTATCGGGTGATAGAACTGATAGATGCAAATAACAAATATATCATATGCCAATAATAAAAAGCAACCAAACCACTATAATATAGTAAAATAATTTGGAGAAGCACCTAAATGCATTCCTTCCACTCGACACCACCAAAACGACACCACCGGTGGTGTCGTATGGAATCTCTAGTCCATACGACACCACCCTAGTGATGTACAGAAACGCGTGTTTTTGACAAACAGCTCCCAGTTCATTAAAATAAATAAATAAATATCAGACAACATCACATACATTGATCCGACCCCAAAGTTATTATTTCAAGTTATCTATAGTTAAACGATAATTAATAAAACAGAATTTATGAAATAAATATAAACTAAACTAACTAAACTAACAGATAAATATAAACTTTATCAAATGACATACCTCATTAATGAAACTGCTTGAACTTAATTGGAGTTTTCATATCAACAACTTTGTATGTAGGTAACCTCACTAATAGTCGGTGGTGTCGTATGGACTAGAGATTCCCTACGACACCACCGGTGGTGTCGGTTTGGTGGTGTCGAGTGGAAGGAATGCCTAAATGCTCAGTGCTCAGTGAAATTCACACATCTGTTATCGCACTCGCAATTCGACAATCAACTTTAAAGGTTGGCACTCATCTATCAACCCAGCACCCGACCAGCACCGCCTCGCCGGTCGGCGTTCACTAACTGAACCGGAAAAAAGTGGACCACGCGCTGACCACGTGGCGTTCACTCGTTGACCACGCGCGGTCCACTGGTTGATCACGTGACATTTATGGTGTAAAAGCAGCATCCGCCCGCGAACCACCTGTCGACAACGAGTGGACGCCGAGAGTCGAGGCGGTGCTGGTCGGGTGCCGGGGTGATAGATAAGCGACAACCTTAATGCGTAATTCACCAGACGATGAGCCGTAAGGGCCTCCGCAAACTAGCTACTTTTAGCATCGGCGACCGGCGATTTTGTGACGTATGGATGCTGCGTCGCGTTTCTTCGAGCGCGAACGAGCGAGACGCAGCATCAAAATCGCCGATCGCCGATGCTAAAAGTAGCTAGTCTGCGGAGGCCCTAATGGCCCGACATGTTTTCAAGATTATTTTCCGGGAATGACTGACTCGTACTCTGTCCTTGGACTCCGTTCAGTAGGACATACTTTTTTAAACAGACACATGTCTCCTAATGTCTTTGGCTATAAATATGAAATAGGTAGGTACTCAGTCCAGCTATGGTTGAACATAATCTAGCTTCATTATCTCCATAATTCCATTAGGAGAATATTAGGAAACGAATCCACGTATACGAATCTTCATTAATGTTAATATTTATGATTATGACAAATACGAATCGCTGAGTGACCCAAATAATGTAATGTCTCTGATTTATTACCCACCCAACTATTATGGACGAAGATAAAGTGCGAACCAAAGTAGGAATCTTCAGAAATTCTAACCTACATTCAGAACTTGAGAAGAATAAAAGAAACAAAATCAAATTTAAAATATTTTTCATCTTCTAGACTTTATTAATCTACGAATACCTGTCTACTGACGTCTGGAATGCTGTGAATTCGCTAATTATATATTCAAGAATTTCAGGCAGCAGCATTGCAGATATTTGCTGTCTCTACCTTCCTTCAAAGTTCACATAAAATCTTGGCCTAAAGGTGGGAGTTGGTTGCGGGCGGCACGACGGCTGACGGCAGTTGTCGCCGTCAGTTTCATACAAAATTGTCACGATGACATGTGCCGCGATGGCACGACGGCACCAATTTCTAAGAAACTGACGGCGACAAATGCTGTCAGCCGTCGTGCCGCCCGCAACCAACTCCCACCTTTATGCAAAAAATTATGCAATCATATACAATAACACATTATATGATTCACTATGGCTTACAGTATAAATTAGGTACCTAATACAGTAACACAGTGATAGGTAGAGTACGGTAGAGTAGGGCAACAGTATTTGTTGCTCATTTACCGCTTAGCAATAATTAAAACATTAACATACCCCGCCCAAAGAAAGGCGAGCTTATATAATAGAGGCATATTACCGTTTTAATATTCATTATAACTATATTATAAGATTAATGGTTATTACGTTACGTAAAGTAACGTATCTGTGCCATGAACACTAAGTCAACAGTTCTAGGTCTCATATTTTATGTATAGAGGATGAAATATTACGTTCCCATTCATTACAGGACATTCAGGGTACCATAAAACGGAGATAGAGCTTAGCGTCGGCTATAAAGTCTATAAACAACAAATGAAGTGTCTGTAAAAAAAAATGTAATGTAACGTCACGACTTTTATCCCCGTTCGGGGGTAGTCAGAGGCTTGAGTGGCCATACATTGTGGAGGTATTAACCAACCCAAAGCCCACGTTTCACTAGATAGTCAGAACCTAACGTGACAGGTGGTGAACCGTGTCGCCGTGTATACAGGAACTGACTATTACCTAATCCCGAGGGATAGGTAGGTTTCCTCACGATGTTTTCCCTCACCTCACCACAGACCACTGACTCACAAAAATTTGAATTGAACGCAGGCTCCTATCAATAAATGCATCTCAAATTTGAGATCGATCTTAAGATGCAGTTTTCATGTTTAACGTATGGAATGTCTTTCAATAACAACATCTTAAGATCGATCTCAACTTTGACATGTATTTATTAATACGAGCCTCAGATTGAGATCAATGTCAATTTGTCATGGTTGACAATTGACATACCATGATGCCTAAGTACCTGTATTGACAATGTAAATACGAGGGTACGTATTACACTCAACAGATAGAGAGAAAATTCAGCACGCGATATCTATTTGCGAAAGCTATCGCGAATGTTTTCGAATGAACTTTCGAATTAGCTTTTTAATCCTCGTCTTTATAAACAAACACTATAGATTACACAAAAAATGCATGAAATACGAATGTATCGGTGTAGCTTATCCATACAAATACTCACAAAGGCGCAGGTATACGCATGCATAAGCTTCCGTATAGCACACGCCTTGTATTGCCTTGAATAATAGAACACCACTCAATGGCTCCGCCTCATCGGATTGTGGGCGAAAACAAGACCTTCGAAGCCGTCGAAGATATCTTTAAATAATTCCATGATCCGATACTTTTTTTTCTCTCAAAAAATGTATGGTCTTATACCTACTACGTGCCCAAAACAGAAGCGTTCGTGGAGGTTAACACCTGAATGGGTGACCGCTAGTGACATGTCGGAGGCCTTCAAGAGGTCACCAGTGGTTAAAAACTGATTAAGAATTAAGAGATATGGCGGCCTGGAAACTCCGGCACAAGAATTGATATTAAGCTTATACGAACGAACGAATGAATTTGAAATAGAACCCTCATCTTCTAACAATAGATACTGCCACAAGTTCGCGTATCCATAATTATCTTTCACCCATATCTACGGACTTGTAGTTTACTTTGTACGTAGAGGAGTTCTATTAAATAAATAAGTGCTATTTCAATCATTTACATCACTATTCCTACATAAGACTCCTTTCCTATTTAAAAAAATCTCATTATTTCGCAACCCAGCCGCGTTATTCGTTCAATGCGGTGCGCCTCGTTTGATTCAGCGCGACGCCTCGCTCGCTTGAAACCGCCTCGCCTGATATTCAGTAGCTCGCGGAGAATGGCCCCGTTTGCCTGTCGCTCCGTATCCACACTTTAAGGCTCGTTTCCAGCAGTTTGTATCCACTCTGGCAGCCTGCCAACCCTGACTCCGTTTCCCAAGCAATCACAACTTAACATGAAATTTCAATTTTTATGCCGTTTAGTGCTCGCAAAAAATACATCCCTGGTAAAATTTTGTTGGTCAGATAACTTGGAATAGCGTGTCGGGGTTTTTTTGGCTCGTTTTTAATGTACTTTTTCAGCGGATAGCGATTAAAATGATGGTGGTAGAGGCGATGTATTTTTTATGTGGATGATATGGCTTGATATCAGAATATCTAAAACGCTCCGGATATATATTTTACGTTTAAACTATGATCTGTATTTATTTATCTACTGAACATATTATGATATTACTAAGTTTACTTTACTTGTGACTCGTAATCGTAATGCATGACCAAGTAAGCAATTTAGTCGCGTTAAACTAAATTTCAGTCGTAATTTATATCCAACAGAATTATAACCAGTAGGTATTTAAGTAGGTACAATTTTATTTTTTTTATAGCCAAGGATGGCACACTGACAGACGGTCCACCTGATGGTAAGTGGAAGCCGCCACCCAGGACATCTGCAACTTAAGGGGAGCAGATGCGGCGCCGACCTTTTAGGGACCTGTAAACATGCATTTTGAAGAACACCATGTTGAATTGCATAGGAAAGACTATACGGTACGATACGGTCTATACGGTAGACCTTTTATTAATGTCTATCGTCTTCGAAATGCAAACACCATCCATCTTTGATATCAAGGACCAATTCAGTAACTTGAATGCCCCTCCTAAAGTTCTCATGAAGGACAAAGTCACTTGACTAGGTTGGATTGGTTAGAAACTTATCGATTGGGTTGAGCCCCATACCCTTTCAATGATTCACATAATATAAGTCATGAAAAGTACACAAAATTATATGGATACCAATCCCAGATGCCGAGTATGCCTCACTCCAGCACTTGGGTTATAACATTACGCGAAACGAACCAGAACCTAAGCTCAGACATCATAGATATGATATAGACATCATATCTACCTACAGTTCCGCAACTACGAAACTTTGAGATCCTCTGGCATTGCCCCAAATTTAAATAAACCCAATGTAGAATCTCGAACACAAAAAATTCACAAGAACGCAAGACTAGAAAACATTTTTTAAACGCGTGAAAATGTTGTCGTTACGTATACAATACGTATGTACGTATTCACGTTTATTCAACCAGCTAAATTATATTTATGTACAAAAACTTCACGAAATAAAATTCTAACTTTACTAAATTATTGTTATATGCTAGCTTTTCTACTCGGTTTCATAAACATTGCAGTTTTCTCATAAACGTCTAATAAAAAGGTGCCTTCCACATAATATTTAAATACATAATGTTCGTGAATGTAGAAGCAATCTTGTGAAACTGTGCCGATGTAGGCGCCAGGGGTACAAGATCCCGAGCAATAAGGGCCCAAAGTCTGCTAACTATTAACTATTTAATATCGTCGTGAATTCTTTATTGTAAACTATGTTTTGACGTCATATATGTACCTAACTAATCAGTTATGTTAGTGAAGTTAGAATTTTATTTCCTAAAGTTTTTGTACATACAAATAATTTAGCCCTCTGTTGTTTGACGTCGAGTAGTTTGTTTTGACGTCAACCGCGTAGACATGAAGTCATAACTGATTAGTTAAAACATAGTAACATAGAAGAATTCACGAATTGGTGCGTCCCCAAGCAATCGCTTTGGGACGCACCTCAAACCTGTCGCGCAAAAGGCTGTTCGAATAAGGCGAAGGCTAGACGTAAAGTAAATACTGTGGTCCGTCATTATTTACCAAAAACCGTGGTCCAAACTGATCGTGTAGGCTAGTGTACTGATGGATGACAGTATTTACCACGAATTTCAATTCCAAAATGACAGCTTGTGGTAAATACGCCGCGAAAGCAATAGAGTGGACATGTCTTCTGAGATTGCGGATTAAACCAAGCGCTAAGGTAATATCCATACAGGCTATCGTGTTTCATTTGACGTATGCACTGTACGAACTACGTCACGATACTGACAGAATAAATACTGAACGTGTAGTCTGCGTCGATGGAATGACATCCATCATTATTTACCATACTGACGGACCACAGTATATACTTTACGTCTAGCCTTCGCCTAAGTCTCAATTTTTTCAAGTCAGGACTTAACTCGTTCTGGTGGTCCCCATATTAAGCCTTATATGTTTCTACAATGTATAACTTCACCGATTTGAATATTTCCAGGATATTAATTAATCCTGGTTTTCAAACATGGATGTAGGTTTAACGTGTTTTCAGACTGGGCTGTGTTTGTTCGCGTTCATTATATTAGATAACGAGCAAACAATAATAAAGCGTAGAGCGGCGTTATTTTTCTTTCTCTCAACAGTTTATTTTTCATCAAACCATGAAAGATTTATTAATAAAACGGGTAATATTACAAAAATAACGCTGCTAAAATAACATAATGTGTAATTACCTAAAGAACATAAATATTAAACTCTACATGAGTTCATTCGTTCGATAGAGTCGCTAACATCCGTTAAATTCGTCGTTAGTCGTTAGTTCCAATGACCGATTGAAAAGCGTCCCATAATATAACATAATGTTCCTAAATGTAGTATTACACCTTACCTACAATTCAGTACAAGCGTAAACTTATAGTAGAGCTAGTATGCATTAATATTATTACGATTATATGCCCCAAATTAGTCATCAGAGACACTTGAAACAGTTGAAAAGATTATGAAAATATCGTGCACTATTAATAGTTAGGCCGCTTTGCCTCGTCTCTATCTATTTTCAGGACCTATCGATCAGTTCATTGCCCATTGGCGGCGTCTTCATCAGGCGCATGCCTCGCGCGAGCACTCACTTTTGACGTCGGAACGCATAGACGTAATGTCATAATATGAGTGCTCGGGTGAGGCATGCGCGCCATATGGACACATCTATTTCCTATTCTCGCCAAACATGCCTGCGAAATTCGATATCGACCCGATTCAGACAATTCAAGTAATCACGGGCTCAGAATAACGAGATAGAGCCGGGCCCCACTTGTGCGCTGCGCTGCGTTGCGCTGCGTCGTCGCAACGGATCCAAGTTTCAGCGGGCCAGAGACGAAGCGGGGGAGGGTGATGTGCCAGTACAAAATCTTGCGACGACGCAGCGCGACGCAGCGCAGCGCGCAAGTGGGGCCTTGCCCTTACTCGACCGAATTGGTTTTATCAAAAAACACCATCTGAAATCATCCTGGATCCTACAACGTAACGCGGAGAAAGTGGCATTGGTCCTTATTTGAATATATTTTCTACAAAACTAGAATACAGCTTTCAAACCTAAACCCAATCTAACCTAATATTTATAAGGTCTTAATTAAATAGTGCACGATAACTTTGCCTGGCGCCTCAATAAATGCTAAACATTACCACAAAAAACAGACCAAAATTATCATTAAAAGAAACTTTTATGATACGTATACGTATTTATTAGTGCGGAGAAAAACTACATCACCATAAATAGTTGAACAATAAATAAAAGAAAATCTAAATAATAATATTGGGAGACTTATCAATTATCTCTTGTAGAGATTGAAAGTACCACAAAGATGTTATTTTCTTCTTCAATTATTTCTAAGCGACTCTCATGTGAAAATGCAAATTGGAGTTTAAAGTTCTTTGCACATCATAAAAATTGTACGTTATAACGAAACAAAGGATAGAGAATATAAGTACCTAATCCCAAGCAAGAACTTCATTTTATTTGATTAAACCTCATTAACAAAGTGCTTTTAAAAGTTCTTTAACTTTTTCTTTCTTAATTTCCATTCGCTCGTAGCGGCTACTTCTAGGAACGTGGGGCGATTAGTCCCAACATGGAGTCATTTCTAACTTTTATTATCAACTTTTATGATTATAACATCATTATGGACGGAATAGTTTTTGCCAAGTTTGATTAAGGTTATTTTGCAAAGATTTTGGGTAGTTTCTATAAATAAATAAATAAATATCGCCAGACAAACACTCTAACTGTATGGCCCCAAACTAAACTAAGCGTACACTATGGGTGCCGTACAGTACACTGTGGGCAATACCAGTTACACCAGGACAAATTACGAAAAGGCTGTTTACGAAATTTATCTATGACAGGAATCGAACTCGCAACAACCCCAACCGAGCGGCCTATGCTCGAACCACTGCGCCAAGCGGTCGTCAATAGTGGATGGGGAGCCGTAGAAGGACTTTCTGGATTTAAACGAGCGCGTCAGATTAAGATAAGGGAGATAGCTTACATATTGATAAGAACCTCAAAAAATTATGAGCCCTTAATATTGGTGGGTTCGCTCAGGGGAACCAAAAAAAAATAGACCATCTTAAAATACTCGAACTCGTCAGATTAAGATAAGGGGGATTCATTACTAGCTAAGAAGTGTCAAAAGTGTCAATTTTGCTAATTTGATCGTCAGTCTAACAAATGGGAGCATCTGGAAGTTTCACTTTTTCAACCCCTCAGATTTTTTTTTTTAAATATTGGACTGCTGTGGCAAAATAGCGTACGGCCCGCCTGATTTTAAGCAGTTACCGTAGCCTATAGATGCTTACAAAATCTGGCGCGCTCGAGTAACTTTTTTTTTAATTTTTCATGTTGGAGCATGAAAAGTATCAATATCTGACACGCTTGAGTATTTTTATGTCATTGCTTTCTATACAAAAAAAAAAATGTTCATGTATACGCTACCCCCACCGCTGAAAGTGGAAACATCTAGAACAATGTATTCTTCCTATCATGTCATCTACCGAATCTACTAGGTTTGGACGGCGCTCGTTCAAATCCACGAATTGCACGCTGGGCTCCCGGTCCATGAACGACAAATTGCCGTTATAATTCTTCTAATACTTAGTGCCTGTTTCAAAATTTTCTGTTAACTTTTAACCACCAAATAAACATGGCGTTATGACAAAATATTCTATGGAAAAACGGTCAAGCTCTTAGAGTATACATTCCGCAAATTCTCTTCCCATACTCCATTCTTTTCACTAGTGGGCTGAAATCGCTTCACGTCACAACTTTTTTTTTGAATGTGTTAGCAATTTCCGCATGAAAGCTTTTTGACCTATGAGTACATCAATAATTATGACCTTGATAATAATTAATAAGAAAAACATGATCCACCTCACAAAGTTTTTATCGCACCTAATCTTAAATTGGTTTTGGTAAAAAATAACATTGCAACTAAAATTGTAGGTGCCCAAATTAAAAGCGACAGCTGAAGATAAAGAAATCTTGCTTAGAAATTAAAGCTGTCACGTCGTTATCTCCCCCGATCCGTTTAATCCTAATTCTGTGATTCTAATTGATAGCACGCCCCCTTATTACAAAAGCCAGAGTCCAATCTATACTTGTCAAACCCACCCCCAACCCCCTCAATGTAATAAACATATGGATTTATGTTCTAATACAATTAATTGACTAGTCGTCTTAATTAAAAACGATAGTATTGATTGATAAAGTAAGTACCTACATTGATTCGTCCAGATGCCGCGTATGCCTCGCCCAAGCACTCATGTGTTAGCGTTCCGAGGTCAAAACTGAGTGCTTGGGCGCGGCATGCACCTTCCGATGAGAAAAACATTTCGATCCCCGCCAGATGCAAATCTTGGAAATGACCTATTCGTAATTTTCCCTGGGGGCTTACCACAAGCTCTTATTGCGATTCAATTATAGGAAAGTTTTAACGACGTTTTAATGACGTTTCTTATTGTCATGACAATAAGGTACGTCATTGCACAAAAAGTCGCTGAAACGTTAATACGTTCCTGTAATTGAATCGCAATAAGAGCTTGTGGTAAGCCCCCTGGTCTGGGTTTCACTAGGATCGCCCCCAGTCTATTTTACGGTAGCCATAGTACAAGCCTTGCTTAGTTTGGGACCATACAGTTGGTCTGTAAGTCTGGTGGTATTGATAAAAAAAAACAATATCCCTTGTTTATGTCCCATTTATGAGCACGGACTTCCCCTCAATACGAGAGAGATACACCTAGCCCCGTGCAGGTCCTTCGAAAATTGGTTGAATCTTCTAAGACAATGCGAGTTTCCTCACGAAGTTCGTTCCACCATAACCAAGTGAAAACAGCAAAGGGATTTTCATGGAACTCGAATAGCAACTGTGGCATGAACAATCCGTATATTCCAGAAGTATTTAACAAACAGTCGCCAGAACTAATCTTAATCCGCGCTCTAAACATTTCTAAATACTACGCTGCGGAAAACAACAGTGTTGTTTCATACACATATTTTACCCGTCTAGACGTTATATTATTATTTAAACTGTGGTTTATGAAAGCTTCAGTTAATTAAGTTCGTGTGAGTTATTAAAATTACTTCGCAGGTTATGACAATGGTAAAATTACAATAAATTATAACTTTAGCACACACAATAATTAATCGCAAAAACTGTTTTAAATCGACTGCCGCGTATAGAACGCGCGTATAATACGCAAGGCCACTCTTTTCCAATGCCAATGTAAGAATGAACCTCATTTACTGCCTGGCATATTTTCTTAAAAATAAGCAAGAATGTCCGACGCAGTGCCGCGTAAAAAACGCAAATCGCTGCGTCTCCATCAGGCGCTGGCCACGCTCGAGCACTCAATTTCAGTACTTGAGTGCTCGGGCGAGGTATGCAAGGCATCTGGACGTACCAAATACGTAGGATTTTTTGCCGGAAATACCTAACCTTTATTCATATTGCACAGAATACATTTTCTATCATACGCGCGTTTTATATGCGGCAGTACGTAGAGCGCGTATTTCACGCACCATTCTATTGAAGCCTTCAGGGAAACAAGCAACTGTTTTAGTACAAATTCATGAATTGAATTAGCATATAAATAGCATATATTATGTTTGAAATAGCATGCCTAATAAAACAAAATTCATTTTGCGACTGACGTATTTGTGGACTGCAGAATAAAACGTGAATTGCAGTGTTTCAAGTGAACTTTAAATGTTATTTACCGCTGCAATGGTTTGGGCAGCACAAGTAAGTAAATATAGTTGTTTAAACGGCTGGGGTGGACTATGAAAGGGGTTTAAATTTATTTGGAATGTCCACATACTAAAACAAATAAACAATGGGACCATGTATATTTTTATTGTGGTAAGATTATACAACACACTGTATATTTAGACAGGTCGACATAGCCACCTTTAGAACCTAAGTAACATCATCAAAATGAATATGCAAAAGTCATTTAAAAGTTATCTACGCAATTAGGCGCGTCCACATTTACCAAGCCCACCAAGCCAAGCCATTTACCTGTCACGTTGGTTTCTGACTATATCGTGAAACGTGGGCTTTGAGTTGGTTAATACCTCCACAATGTGGTGGTGTATCGCCACTCAAGCCTCTGACTACCCTCGAATGGGGATAAAAGTCGTGACGGTACATTTGTTACATTTTTTTTAAACATTTTGTTACAATAACCCACGCACCCACGCGCAATCAATACATGGTCAAATGTCAAAATTGATTGCTGGGGTATGCTACTCGGTGTAGATAAGCCCGTGTTTAATTATTTTATTAACTAGTATAAAGCGAAAAAATCTATCAAAAGTCAAGCAACGATTGAATCAATAAACTGATTCTAAATTCTCGCTATAGTACTGAATAAACTGCGAAATTAGTTTGAACAAGGATTAGTTAGAACGGCTGTAAGGATTTAAATATTGGTACAGAGTTAGTTAACCTACGCTCCAAAAAATTGGCTTTAATCATTAATGTATTAATATAGCAGACTAGGTTTATCCTGCGACTTCGTCCGCGTAGAATTTAATTTAATAAAAATCGGATCTGATCCCGGATCCCGGATCCCGTATCTCGGATCCCAAAAAATATAACCTATGTTACTCGGGGATAATGTAGCATTCTAATAGTGAAATAATGTTTTAAATCGGTCCAGTACTTTTTGAGTTTACTCATTACAAACATACAAAGATACAAATCTTTTCTTTTTATAATATTAGTATAAAGTATAGATATGGTACCACCTATCATTGCAATCAACAGACTTGTGCTCAGCGTACCACTTACATGTAGCAGAATTCACGCAATATCTGTTATCGCACTCGCAATTCGACAATCAACTTAAAGACATTTTGATAGGATTTTGATAGAGAATAATCACTAGAAGATGAGCCGTATTGGCAATACTGTCATGCTTTCAACATTAATTTCCGCGATTGACTGATTCTTACCATGTCCATGGACTCCGTTTAGTAGGACATACTATTTTCGACAGTCTCATGTCTCTCTTTCTTGGTGTATATGGCTCTAATGCTTGTCTAGAAATTCACGCTGTGGTTGCATACTAGTGAAGTATAATTTTATCAAATAAAATCCCCTCACAGTGAACCGACCGACGCTTCGCTCGATATACGAACCTTTCACAGACTTAACTATATTTTAAACCAACAAAACAATAGCAAAACTACTGCAACGCGTTAAACGACCATTTAATTATAAGATCGACACTTAAAAGCCTTTGTAAATGCTCAGAGCTTAATAACACGTACATAAACTTTATAAGAGTACAATTATTATGTTACATCAAGTTGGTTTATTCACGTATACGTGCGTCTACATGAGCCGAGCGGCACGCCCGAGCCATCAATTATGACGTGTGACCACATCATTATTTATCTGTTTGCTCGGGCACGACTGCTTGGAGCTTGTGGACGCGGGCTACTACCTACAAGATGAATTCATTTCAAATTCGCTTCACTATAGCTTATAGGTACCTACCTTAGGTGTATAGCATAGAACTATGTATTCACGTGGTTATGACTTCCTGGTACCGAGGCGCTAGTAAACTGAATAGTTCTACATAATTACTGTCCTGCAAAACAATTAAGGCTGTAGTTATTTGCATAATGCACCTATGTATAACTCAGACCGCGCCGACTCTAGTGTGCTTACCTAAAACTAAATTCAGTCGCAAACTGCGAAAAGCTGACGTATTTGTGAGGACTGCAGAATAAACCAACTGCGCAATTTGTGGAGCAGTTTAGACTTTAGAGTCCACTGAACAATTACTGCAATAGAACTGGGACAAAGTGTGTTTCGACGCGCGTAGAGATTCAATACTCAACTAAATTGACAGGTTAACAGAAATATATCGCAGTATAAAATAGCAAGTAGTGTTAGCCGATTGCAAGCAGTGATAGCCGATTGGTTAAGCACGCATCTTATTGTTAGAAGGGCTTATATTAACATTATTATTTTTTCTAAATATAAATAATATTCTGTTCTTCTCCTATTACTCGTTAACCGCAGTCAAGTAATCCGAACGGACTATAGGACACTTCTAAGACCTGGGGGTCATCAGGACCATCTGTTTCGTTCGTGATTTCAACACATATTTACTACGAAAATGTGTCAAATTATTATTGCTTTCGTACCGGGTTTGTACAGCAGGCCTGCTAGGCTATTCTGTAACGTCATACTCACTTCGCACGCGTGAATTTTCTAGTGAAATGTCAAATTTCAATACAAAATTTGACATATCACCAGCCAATTCACGCGTGCGAAGTGGCTTTGTCGTTACAGAATAGCCTAGCTGAGCCCACTTTTTTTTATTACATCTACAAAATTATGTTGCTTGCAAACTCAACAAAGTACCTAATAGCACAGGTGGAACCTTTAGGTGTCCAATAATAATGCCTGTAGATATGGAACAAAGAAGAATAATAGTCATCTATAATAAAATATTTCAAGACGCAACTCATGTTAGTTAGATTGTTGCAGTTCTGTGAACCGGCTAACGAGTATAAACTGCTTACGCCTACAAATGTAACAATAGAAATTCTCCCTTGTGTTATCTGGAACAAGGTAGCATCCGGTGAACATTATTATATTACCTTGGTCGACGGAAAACAAATCCCTCTCGTGAACTAAAATTATTCTGTATGCAACAATGTTTTAATTTAAGTTCTTAATATACCTAAGTATTTTTTCAGCATAATTATGTCGACTAAAATCATAACAAGCATTAATTAAATTTTAATTAAGCATATAATTTTATTCGAATGAATGCTATTATTTTTGTTTCAAGATCTTTTTTTAAATTGAGTAAAACTGACAATCACATTAAAGTGACAGTTTTCTTTACTATCAAAAATGTCGGCAAGGGGGTTACTCCGAAATACGTCGCTGACGGATCGTCCGAAGTACGGATTCGATTTACGATCAAAACAATGTCAAATCGTAGAGAAAAACGAAAGAAGAAATGTCAAATCACGACAATCCGTCAGCCGAAACGTTAGGTTCGTATTTCGGAGTAGGCCAGTGGCACCAAAACGTTGGCTTGAAAATACGCAGAATTAATTTGAACTCTTTTTATAAAAAGCTTAAATGCGAATGCTGAAAACGAATCCGAAGAAAAACCACGTACATACGGAGTTTTTCTTCGGTATAAATACGCCAAGGAAATAGCGACATTACATTTATTAAAGATTCCGCCATTTGCATAATCTTTTGCTCCATGATGTGGAAAAATTGGGTGATATATAACATAATTAGGGTCCCGCGATAAAAATGCAAAAACGGTAATCTTTTTGATGGGACTTCATGAGAAATCCTTTTATATTTATCGCGTAAAAGAGTAGGAAATTTAATTAACTTATTTGATATAGGTATTTTGAAGTCCAGTTAGTAAACATTGTTCTTGAAACTTCAATAAACTCGAGGACCACTTGTTGTGATTACAGACCTACATTTACACTGATCTTAATCCAAAACCACTATCCGTGTATTAGATAAAAAAACCAGATGGTGGCAATATCCGAAAGAAAATAGAATTGATTAGTAAAAAGGTATACGGAACCGGTGTTATATCGCCGAGCTGATAGGATAAATTCCGCTAATTCGAGCTTATTTTACGTTTCTTTATCTTCCCCTTGTTCGTTAGAATAAAAAAATATTTGAATTGTCACTCGACATTTTCACGACTGAATCCCGTATAATTAAAATCTAATGGAACAGTTAATTACTTCTCCTTAATTTTTATTTAATTTGTTGGAAAGCGGAATTTTCTTGGCAGAACTGCACACGCCTTGACTGTTGAAAACCGATTAGTTTTGTGAGGCGTGCAGATTTCTTCACGATGTTTTCCTTCAGTGGCAGCCGTGATAAATGGGTTCATTTATCACTGCACATGAATTTCGAAAAACTCAACTTTCGACCCAGAGGCACATGTTTACACGGCGAAAATCTTACCGGCTTGGCATTACGAAAACATTTTCGTAGATACTCCAACTCGGGTCGATGGACGATATTTTTAAACATTGCAAGGATAATACATTCTTAAGTAAGGCCAACAAGAAGCGATAGGAAATATTATTCCCTAAACACCACTATAATAATGGACCCACAACCAAGTACTTCGCAATAAATACCAGCCCAACTTCAAAATAAGGACCTTGCACTGGCTTTGTTTACATTTCGTTTCGCTTCTCATTGGCCTTACTTTAGTGTTCTAGCATTATTACATTATTTTATTAAATACAGACTTGAAGTCGTAATCAAACATCGCAATAGTACATTACTGCCGCGGTCTCTAATGAGTGTGTTGTTGACCGCGTTGTTGATGGCCGAAAGCGCGGCGCAGCGCAGCTCCAGGCCTTCACAGCGCGGTCGGCATTGCAACCCTTGATGGACAAGCTAAAATAAAGGTCGAGGCCTTTATAGCGCGGCCAGCAAGGGTAACTATGATGACCAAGCTTGAAGGCCGTGAGCGTAGCGAAGCTTAGCTTGAGATTCCCGATTTCCGAACCAATTAACTATTGACGTAAGCCCACTACTAACTGACGCAATCAGCTTTGTTGGAGGGGCTATTAAGGCAACCTACTATTAATATGATAATCCACATCGGTAGTAGAAAAAAAGAATCCAGGAAGTTTCTTGGTAAAGGTATGAAAAAAAAGTGAATAGATAGAATTATCTGTACCGATGTGTCTCGTAAACGTAAGGTCTGCCGTAAACCGTAAAGTTGGTACAGTAAAGTGATCTCTTGAGAGTGTTTTTCACTACCTGTGATATAGAGCACTAGTTACCCCCACTAGGACCTCTACTCTAAACTGTACTATAACTTAACGTTCGTTTTACAAAACTGAGTGCTGCAGCCAATGAGAAGCGCCGGGAAGAAAGTCAATGGCTGTGTCTACATCAGGCGCATGGCGCGCCCAAGCACTCAGTTTTGGCGTCGGAACGCATAGACATATTGTCATAACATGAGTGCTCGCGCGAGGCATACGTGGTATCTGGACGCACCAATTTGGTACAATTTCAATAGAAAATAAAAGTTCGTTATGAAACAAAATATGCTTACATTACTAGTCTTATTTTGCTATAAAAATATACACCCTAAATTAGGACTTTGTCCAAAGTTTCTACAATCCTACAAAGTTAATTAAAAAGAATCAGGAGTAGCCGGAAGACCAACCCCTCCCCCTTTACTCTCCCTCCACTCCCCCTCAGATCGCCAGCGAGCAATGCCTTTGGTATTGCAAGCATGTATAGGCTACGGTAACTGCTTTACATCAGGCGGGCGCTTGTTTTCCAACTCAGTATGAATGTATGTATGTAACGTCACGACTTTTATCCCCATCCGGGGGTAGTCAGAGGCTTGAGTGACCATACACCACCTCATTGTGGAGGTATTAAGCCAACTCAAAGCCCACGTTTCACCAGATAGTCAGAACCCAACGTAACAGGTGGTGAACCTTGTCGCCGTGTATACAGGAACTGACTATTACCTAATCCCGAGGGATAGGTAGGTTTCCTCACGATGTTTTCCCTCACCGTCAGCGAACTGTAAATTATGCACATAGATGAAAATTCATCCATTGGTGCATGCCCCACCGGGGATTGAACCTGGGACCTTCTGATTGCTAGCCCAACCTGTTCACCTCTAGGCTACAGTCGCTTGCCAACTCAGTACACTATAAAAAAAGTAGCGTCAAAGATATTTTTCTTTATTCATGATAGGTACAGGCAAAATCAAAACGCTACAAAATAAGATTCCCTTTAATATATTTTAGCTCTACTTAATTACCTTGGAGTACTTAATTCAAGTCGTCGCTAAACGAGCTTCAAGGAATAAATAAAAGTTGGCCTAAATCACTTTGTATTTAATATTCCGCGGTCGCTCTTCATTATATCTAGACTTTAATTAGTTGGCAAGTTAATTACAAACTGCTGGTATAATTTTAATAGTATACAAACTAAACTTAACGAAACTGCCGCCTAGCCAAGTGGTTTCGTTTACGAGCGTTTCTACAAATCCTACGCTTAAATGTATGGAGATGACAGTGTATGGGAATGGCAATGATAATTACAAGTCGATAAGTTGATCACGTAACTTATGTCATTTGCATACATGAAGCGTAGCGATTTGTAGAAACGCTCGTAGATGAAGCAACTTGGCTAGGGGGCTGCCATTGCCATCCTTCCATCCGTATCTAGTATATAGATAATTCTAAGCAATGCGTTTCGTACGATGAGTGAGAGAGCCGGAAGCCCACACCCCCCCCCTCTTTCCTGTCCCTCACACTCCCCTTCAGGACGGCAACGTGCGAGCAATGCTTTTGGTATTGCAAGTATCTATAGGCTACGGTAACTGCTTTATTTCAGGCAGGCCGTACACTGGTTTGCCACTTTAGTTCTATAAAAAAATCGTGCAGTATTTTAATAAGACATTACATACACCACTTTCACAGCTCTATATAGGGTTATTGGTAAAACACTAACAACCCTGCAGGACTGTATTACTAACATTATAAACAACCACATTTGTTCTATTACTTTTTACAAAACAATAATACATTTAACAAAAAATCATGCTGTAAGTATGAAACACGAAAACATTCTCATCCAGAGAACAGCCGTGCAAGGTTGTTAGTGTTTACCAATAACCCTGTATAGTAGCACATAGATAGTTATTATAGTAAAGTCGTGTTCCAAGTTGCCTACGCTCGCTCTAACAAGTTTGTGATAGGCAGCTGAAATCTGCCAACCCGTATTAACCCAACGCAGTGGACTGTAGCTGTAAATCCTCTAAGTCTTCAGTGAAGACCGTCCTGAATCAATAGCCACGTCCAGTTGTCTCACATGCCGCGCGAGGCAAATTGCCTCAAGAAGTTCGACTTGCCTCGCGCGAGGCAAATGCGCGTCCTGCCTCACCTGAGCGCTGTCATTTGCCTCGCCTAGTTTGGCATAGTCATGAGACAGAACTATGTCAAACGTGTCAAACTGATTACTCGGGTAAGTATACCCTTCTCTGTCTAGCTAAAGTGTCAGTTGCCTCGCTATTTGCCTCGCGCGGCATGCGACTGGGGCAAACGTCGTGCTTCGCGAGGCATGTGGGTGAGCAGCCTCGCGCGGCATGTGCATGTTGTAGACACGCCTAATTAAGTTTTGGCTATCCTATCATGTAATTATTACTTTAAAAAACGTTGTATCCATCTGATGACGGCTTGGCGCAGTGGTTCTAGCGTAGGTCACTCAGCTCACGGCATCGGGTGGTTGCGGGTTCAATTCCCGCCAGAGGCAAATTTCGGAAAACGCCCTTTCGTAATTTGCCCTGGTCTGGGTATCACTGGGATCGGCCCCAGTCCATTGTATGGTAGCAATAGCCTACCTACAAGCGTTGCTTAGTTTGGGGCCATACAGTTGGTGTGTCAGTCTGGCGATATTTATTTCCGGTAGTAGCCTATTTAGTAAGCAGAGATAGCCGATTGGTTAAGCACGTGTCTTGCAGGTCCTTAAGGTCCAGGGTTCAAACCCCGGCTCGCACCTCTGGATTTTTCGAAATTTATGTGCGAATCATAACTTTAATATGACCCGTATGGCCAGCGAGGTGGATTTTGACGTAAATCCCCCTCGCATTGGGTGGAGGCCCATGCCCAGGAGTGGCCCGTTAATGGAGCTAATATTATTATTAACCTACTTGTCTAAACGCCATCCCAAGTGATAAATTAAGGAAGACCCTAATCTTTGACCTATTCTTTTATATCCCGGAACGAATGGTTTTGTTTGCGTAGCAAGTGTAATTTCTCAGCGAACTAACTTATGTAACATTATTTATAAGTGAAGCTTCGTACACCTCTAGAAAACTAATTATTAATTAATTATATTGAGTACGAGGCACCTATTAAGAAGCCGGAACATCTATTTCATTCGTTCGTGATTTTGACACTAATGTCACCAAATGTTACAAAATTTAAAATTTGTATCCAGAACGAAATGGATAATTGCCTTCGTACGGGGTTCGTAATAGCAGACCAGGTAACTTCTGTTAAAAAAAATCGCAAAAGCGTTTCCGCGAACCGACTGGTCAAGGAAAAACAAGATTTATTAAAAAGTAGGCACAGGCTTTCCAGTCTCATTTTCCTCGTAGTAACTATCTCTGGGATGAAAAATTAATTAGAATGGACTGGCTTGCGTAAAACGATTCATTTTCATTAAATATGAATCATTAATCAAGTTTTCTGAAAGCAGTTATTTCTTTTTATTCTCTGGCTAGTCATATAACTTAACAAGATCACAGATAAATTGGTTATATTTTAATCACACAGTTTCATAAAAGTTATCATAATTATTAACTAAAAATCTCACAAACTTACCTTGTGTTGTTAAAAGAAATACAAATATTCTAATAGCGATCCTTAATTTGAACGTCATTATAATAAATCTGGACTAAAACTACTTGGAACTATCACTTTATACACATTTATATTATACGGCACACATTTATATATTTTATATGGTATTTATGCACAACACGTTGTTTTTATACATTTCGTAGCGCGTAGCACTTGTAGCGCGGCGTAGCAAGCGTGCGTCAGCCAGCTGCCTACGGCGAGACTGGCGCGGCGGCGCTAGCGGCCGCTAGGCGCTACGGCTCCCGCGGGTTGATGAACGAGGTTACTCATCTGTTTGTTCTTTTCAAATAGAGCTTTTCACAGCCGCCCGAGAGGTTTCTACATCTAGAGTGCCGTTTAGTATAACCGCTGATTGCGGTTTTGAGCCTTATGTGTTATTTAAAACCCCTTTTTTCTTCGTTGTTGTTGACTAGTCTTCATTCACAAGATGCGGTAAAGAAACGACGCTTTTTCTGTACATTTTGGTCGCATTCGGTTGTTGAATTTGGTCAAAATACGTGGAATAGGGATTTTGTCTAGTGTGTGAATGACGCCTTAATCGTAGCAATAAGTAATTTTTATTTTTGGGTCTGTCTATTTATGGATTTCACATCATCGGTTATTGAAATCTAAATATCGTAGTGTTAGAATATTCTTAAACCTCAATAATTATAAGTAAATATTTTGCTATCATACCTACATTTGCTATCTAAATTAAAAATCTTGTGGGTACGTCTGATGCTCGGTGCAATATTCACGGGGTTGTTATGACTCATTTCCACGGCGCTGCAACTCCATGAATCATACCTATAGCTCCGCAACTCTGAGGGAATTTTAGTGCGGTAGTAGCTAGGAAATAGTGGCTTGCGATTTTTTAAAAAATTACTAACTGTTTTGCTGCTGTTGCCAACCTTAAACGTACAAGTTTGAACAGAAAATTCATATTTTCTTCGGAACTCGCCAATATGGTGTCTTCGTGACAGACCTCTGGATCCATGTAGGCAAGTTGTAATTTGGGGCACATACAAGAAACCCGAAAAATATAATTAAGATCTTTCGTACATAATTAAGTAGCCGTGCCCGAGCAATCAGTTATGATATTATTTCTAGGCGATCAGACGTCAAAAGTGATTGATCTGACGCGCCGCACGGCTCATGTGGACACTATCTTTATAATAGCTGCATTTACAAGAAGCAAACGACGCGCCCGAGCAGTCAGTTATGACGTCTGAACGCATAGACCAAATGTCAAAAGATGGCTCGGGCGCGGCATGTCGATGGTTTGATGGTCTGCCCCACGGAGGAGGAAGGCTGCCCTCGTAGCCGAGAGGTTCCGGGCTCAATCCTCATCTTGAACATGGCCACACTCCTTGTTTAAAAGCCACCATATTTGACGACCGAGTGGCGCAGGGATTTGAGCGTAGGCCGCTCGGCTCACTGAATCGGATGGTTGCGGGTTTGATTCCCGCCAGAGGCAAATTTAGGAAATGGCCTTTTCGTAACATTCCCTGGTCTGGGTGTCACTGGGATCACCCCCAGATCATTGTACGATACCCATAGTACAAGCTTTAGTTAGTTTGGGACTATACAGTTAGTGTGTTTGTCTGGCGATATTTATTTATTATCTTTTAAGTACCTTTTTAATTAGCTACAAAACATAATATTATTTATTTTTCTCTTGATTACTATAATCTAAAGTAAACATTTCAATGACCAATAGATCACCACTGACGTCAGATAACATTAGGGTCAGGGGACTGGGCCGGGTAACACCCGAGTGACATTCAGGAAGGAGGTTTACTTTGTCCTAATGTTAGGGTTCCGTAGGCCCTACGAGGATTCCTTGTAAGATCACCCAGTACGTCTGTCCGTCTATATTTCTGTCCGACTGTCCGTATCTGTCCGTCTATACGTCCCAGTCTGTCACAGGCTCAGAATTTCTACGATTTTCGCCAGATGTTTGTGAAATTTGGCACAAAAATATCTTAATAATAGATTTTCATTCCAAAATTATAAAATGTCCCAAATTTTTTTTTTTACTTACCTCCTTACATGGAAAGTGGGGATATTTTTTACGTATATACCCCATCATACCATATCATAGTACCTATAGTTGATGAAGTCTTTTCAAATGCAATAATAAAAAAAAAAAACCGTTTCAAAAAACCTGGAGCACTAAAAAGCCTAACATTTCTATTACCACCACTGCCTACCCCTTCGTGAAAATCAGGCTTGATGGTGTGTTATCGAGTATTGAGGTCGGTACCAATCTATCTTCTTACTTTTATAATAGGTAAACTTGACTTACTAAGATTGGCACCGACTCCAAATACTACTAGACATACAATGTATTATTACCCGGTATTATCGTCATTATATTTGTTCTTTGACCGTTGCCATGGAAACGTAAACAGAGAAAATACACAACTATAGATATAGTTCGTAAAATATAAATATAATTGTATTAATTTTTATACCCACTTAGCTAGTTTTGTTTAAACTAATAGTCGCATTTTTGAGTAAAGCACTATACAAGCCTTGGTCTCTAATGAGTGTACTGCTGACCACGCTATAATGGCCTCAAGCTAAGCTTCGCTACGCTCACGGCCTTCAAGCTTGGTCATCATAGCTACCCTTGCTGGCCACGCTATAAAAGCCTCGACCTTCGGTCTCGGCCTTTATTTTAGCTTGTCCATCAAGGGTTGCAATGCTGACCGCGCTGTGAAGGCCTGGAGCTGCGCTGCGCCGCGCTTTCGGCCATCAACAACGCGGTCAACAACACACTCATTAGAGACCGCGGCAGTAATGTACTATTTATTTTATGCATTTTAGTGACAGCAGCCAAAAATGAAATGTTTGTTTTGCATGTACACGTGCTATGTTAAATGATGCCTAGAAATTCTACAGTTTTGGCCTTAATTTGATACCCATATTGTAATAATGGAAGCAAAAAAATAATATTTTCACATTCGAAAATTCTGCCATAACGCCGCCATTTTTTTTTTTTTTTTTTCAAAAATAATATACCCAGTGTTACCCGGAATGATATAAGGATTCTAACGATACACTATACATCCAAATCCGTTCAGGCATTTATAAGTTAAGTTATAGTGGAATAAAGAATCTCACATACATACAAACAAACATACATGAACCCTAAACACATATACACTCCTTTTTTTGGGCAGTCGTGTAAATAATTTAAATACTTTTTACCTTTTTTGTATTGCAGAAAGAGAAATAAGATTATGTAAACCAAAATTAATACATTGTAATCAATAAAATTAATGAATAACAACAATACAATAACTTTACTTTATTTGTTAAATGTCACGCGTACAAAGTCACAGCTAAAATTGATAATTTTTTCTTGATTACTGTAATCTCAAGTAAACATTACACCCGTAGAGCAAAGACGAACAGATCACCGCTGAAGTTAGATAACATTAGGGTCAGGGGACTGGGCCGGGTATCACCCGAGTGACATATCAGGATGGAGGTTTCCTTGATCCTACTTTTTTTCACACTTTTTGTTATTATTTCGGTTATCCGCGTAGTGCGATGGCTCTAAATTCTTTTGAATATATGCCATTCTGAGCCAAGGCATAACCAATTTAAAGTTATAAGTTATATTGCCTCTAAAATTTGTGAGCTGTTTAATAATTTTTAAGCGTTGTATAATAAAAATATAACAGTAGCCCCTTTAACGGGCCCGTTAGCGTGGTTGGCGTGGAGGCGCCTTTCACGCTGCAGGTCGTAGGTTCGATTCCTACCCGGGACATGCATTTGTGTGCATGAACATGTCTGTATGTCCGGAGTCTGGGTGTATATGTATATGAAGTATGTATTTACAAATAAATAAGTAGTATATGTAGTAATATCAGTTATCTGGTTTCCATAGTACAAGCTCTGCTTAGTTTGGGATCAGGTAACCGTGTGTACAAAAATGTCCCAGGATATTATTTATTTATTATTTTTTTAGGGCCACCGCAGAATTGCTACTTTTAGCATCGGCGCCCGGCGATTTTGCGACTGTATCGATGCTGCGTCGCGTTTCTTCGAGCGCGAACGAGCGAGACGCAGCATCAAAATCGCCGATCGCCGATGCTAAAAGTAGCAAGTCTGCGGTGGCCCTTAGATTCATAATTGGCTGCGTCTACATCAAATGCATGTCGCGCCCGAGCATTAAGTTTTGACGTCGGAACGAATAGACATAATGTCATAACTTCAGGGCTCGGGCGAGGCATGCGAGGCATTTGATCGCACCGATTATATACCACCCTCCTAAAAAAATTGTTCCCTCCTTGGAAAATTCTCGTAAAGACCAATCAATAAATCTATGGGTAACCCCTAGAACTCGACAAAAACGCAATCGTGGCGTCGAGCGTCACGCGTCCTGCGTCATCTATGACGCTAAACAAATAACAAGAGTCAACTGAACAAATAAGAATGCTTTCAAAATTATGTCAATACAAATAACAAGATACAGATCTATACAAAATGTATAAAAATAACAAAATAATGTTTTACTCCGCTGAGTTACAGAACTGAATATTTGTCACTACTTTGTGCATATTTAAAAACATACCGCAAAATTTATAGACGGTATGATAACGGTTCTACAATGCATTTGTAGGAACAAAAGTAATTTTGAATACCAGTGCAAGTCGATCGTAAGTTGCCGATTTTGATCAAATCCCATGGCTGTTCCAAATTTTTGCATATTTGAAACAGCCTGTAGAAGATCGAGCCACGTAAGATCTAGCACGTATTGCGAATTAAATCCGCGCGGCTTTTTTTTTTCGCAATTCCGTAATCCATGCAATTATTATGAATGTATCCGCACTCGCAATTTTAAATTCGCGCAATTTGACAAGGTGCGGCGCAGAAAAAAATCGCGCGATATTTATTCGCAGTGCGGCCAAGCTCTAAATCCAAGCCTTTACTACGTGGTACAGGGTCATAGATAATCCAGATTCGGAACTAGCGTAATAAAGCAACGCTCGCAGCGCCCTCTATCACCTCTATTAAACTAGCCTATTTGAGTGTTCACGGACAACCCGGCCATTTCATATCCTGGCGTACTAAACACAGAGATATTACTGGCACGATTAGGTCGCGTTAGAACCAGTAATTTTGGAACTAAATTAATTAATGAATCCGGTTATTTAGGTGATATCGAATTATCTAGACTAGACTACAGGTTGGTAGCATGTTCAAATGGTTCTGTATTGTATTATTTCGTTACTGATATTAAATATTATTTGAACACTATCATTTGAGTACTTTATTGTTTGCGATATTGCTAAAAAAAAAGACTTAGTTCTGCTTCTATCCAACTATTAACAATACCTCTACCTACTTATGTTGCAGCTGTTGAAATTATAACGACTATTAAAAAAAACTACTTACTTACTAAACTCATCCGTCGTAATTATTTAGTTACGTACCAGTTAAAAAATCCTTCATCGCAACGGACTACGAAACTCCACTTACGTAGCCGGTTGAAAGGGTTTGTCTTCAGGGCTTAATTATGTCCCATAAATTTGTGATGTGCAATAGAGCTTGTTCCTCTATTAATCGAAGCCGTTATATTGCACCTGATATCGATAGTACGTGCTATCACGACCCAGCTGGGCGCGAACTTATCACGTCGTTTTTCTTTTCTCTCGATTCAAATACGCGCAACGTTTTTCGTTACGTGACGATTTCTACCAGGCAACTCCTATTACAAACCAAAAAAAAACTTTCATAAAGCAAAAACAGCCATCAATTGCAATTAGGTGAAGTGTAAAAAACATCGAATTCTTATGTACAATATAACATTACATCGCGAGCTAATAAAATATAAAAAGCAGAATAAAAACAAGTTGTAAAAGTATCTACTCATAACGATAATGTCATAAAATAAAATTGACGAGCCGAAATGATTTTATTTTTTGTCTATTCGACATAATCGTGTCCCTACAGATATTCCGCAGCCGACAATAAATTCAATTGTGTCTTTATCGTATTGTATAAATCGGGGGCCTCGAGGCACGTGACTAAAGATCCCTTCCTACAAATAATTTCCTGTGTACCCCAATACAATTGTCTGACTTGGAATGGACAGATTAATTCACGTCTCAGCGCATTTTGAACTTTATCTGGCGGTGAGATGAACCTAATGTGGATTCAGTGGTCTGAGTTTAGAAGACTTTTGGTAAATCTAATTTGGAACATGTTTACGACCCATTTTTGTGCCCTAGGCTCGTATTAATAAATGCATCTCAAAGTTGAGATCGATCTTAAGATGCTATTTTTGACAGATGTTCCATACATTAAACGTCAAAACTACATGTTAAGATCGATCTCAACTTTGAGATGCATTTATTAATACGAGCCCTAGTATGTTCCTATACCCACTATAAATACAAGCATCATATCTAAACTGAAACGAACCCAAATTAAACTACCTATTTTTTTTATAAATATAAAACTTCTGCTTACTGACCATAAAATATGTGTTTAATGAAATACCTATATACCTACTTGAAACATCTACGTCTACACGCCTTTTTTGATTATCGGAATGAACAATAATTAGGCTAAGTTAAGTTACATTGCTACCGCAATAATCCTACATAATATTCATGCTATATTACGTCTCGAAGTAAATACGGCTAGCCCTGAGCCAACCAATTAATGTTTTTCAGGTCACCAAAGCTAGACGTATAATTAGGGCCGAGCAGATGGCCTCAGCAGATTTGTACTTGTCTCGCTATTATATTGACCAGAGACTCGACGTACCTACTGTCATTAGTGAGTGAACTCATAAGCCCCTCAGATCCTGCTATTGCAATAGCCAATACATTTCGTATTTGTTTAGGCTCGATATTTGTATGCTACGGCTACCAGAAGATGAACATTGGCAATACCAACATATTTTTACCCGACTACGGTGGAGGGTTATGATTTGTACCCGACTACGGCGGAGGGTTATGATTTTTACCGGTATGTATGTATGTATGTGCATCTGTTTCCGCCTAACTTCCAAACTACTTGTCGTAATTTGACAAATGAGGTATCGTTAGAAGCGGCTTAATGGCGCGCTGGTTATAGGCTATGTGACGTCACATAAAATTGCATATGGCGCCCTCTAGAGGACATAATGTCATGAACTAAAAAAAAAAACATTTTAATGAAACCGTGTGGGGTATCAAATGAAAAAGCTTGATGAGCACATTTCAAAAATATATATACCTACCTATTGTTACCTATACTCCAAAATAATTAAATAAAAAGTAAGTTTAAAAACTAAAACCCGACTACTGAAGAATCGCGCTCTAAAAAGTATGAAACAATAAAATATTCTCATCTAGAGGATAGCCGTGGTCCGTTTAGGCCCTTTAGGTCAAAGTGGCACATGACCACGGACCACGGCTATCCTCTAGATGAGAATATTTTATTGTTTCATACTTTTTAGAGCGCGATTTTTCAGTAGTCGGGTTTTAGTTTTTAAACTTACTTTTCGATATTATTTTCCGCGAACGAACCTACTGTGTCTATGGACTCCGTTTAGTAGGACAAACTATTTTGACAGTCAGACTCAGACTATGTCGCTCAGTTTCTTGGTAATATTATTAATACCTACAGACAGGGTGGCACTCATCTATCAACTCGGCACCCGACCAGAAGGGCTAGACAAGTGGCTGACGTCTACAAGCGTTCGTTCAAATCGTTACGCTTCATGTATGGAAATGACATAAGTCACGTGATCTACATAGCAACTAGTTATTGATCTACATAGCGTCGTTTGACATTTCCATACATTGTGAAGTCTATTCTATTCTCGGCGTTCACTCGTTGACCACGCGCGGTCCACTGGTTGATCACGTGACGTTTATGGTGTAAAAGCAGCGTCCGCCCGCGGACCACCTATCGACAACGAGTGGACGCCGAGCGGCGAGGCGGTGCTGGTCGGGTGCCGAGTTGATAGATGAGTGCCAACCTTTATTTGTTATGTCTTTGTAACGTCACGACTTTTATCCCCGTTCGGGGGTAGTCAGAGGCTTGAGTGGCCATACACCACCACATTGTGGAGGTATTCACCAACTCAAAGCCCACGTTTCACTAGATAGTCAGAACCCAACGGGACAGGTGGTGAACCGTGTCGCCGTGTCGTTTGCTGTGTCTTTGCTAACAGATATTTAAAATGAAAGTATTTATGAACTAAATCATGGCACAATGTTACAACAGCTGTAAGAAATAATGAAGTAGAATCAATTCTCACTGCCCACGCGCGTTATCTAAAAATAAAATGTACTATAGAAAACCGGAAACAAGACGGAACTTTCTACCACGTTCCACCTAAACCTACTTACAAGGATATTTTAAAGGTCGTTATTTGAATACATATTTATAAAAGTTTCGCGCGCGCGCTTTAACTAGATACCGCCCGCCCTCCTAAGACAAAATAATTCCAACAAATGCGGCAATTTAATCTAGTCGCGGCAAGTCCGTTTCATACATTGGTTGCTGTGATATTTAATGAAGTACGCCGACTTTGGCGTAGTATCAGTTGCTGCATTTTATTAGTGCGCATCAAAGAAGTGGTGCGCATGAAGTTGGATCGCCCTTGCGGAAACCAAAATGATTAGATGTTATATTTGAACACCACTATGTTTGAACACCGTAACTATAGTCGGATTTTTAATTAAACGAAGTAAACTGACAGCTGAAAATGTCATTGTTCTATGAATTTGAACCTTATTTGTTCTATTTATATCGAAACGTGACATTTGCACCTGTCAGTTTACTTCGTCTAATTAAAAATCAGACTATAGGTACCATAACCTTCAGACAAATAAAATATAGGGTAAACCGGGTAGCTATTGACCACTTAAGGATTGCCAACACTTTGTCAGTATATCAAATATTTTGTATAATAGCTACAGTCTTATTAATATTATTTTCTGATTGCTTAATAAACTAACTTGGACTGTATTAACAGTTTTTAGGTAAAACCCAATTATTATGGAAGTTATAGACATTATGGTAAAATATGATATTTTTTAGCCATTTTCTGTAATTAGCCACCCTCTTGCAGTGATTAGCCGCACCAGGTGTAGTGATTAGCCAGTGCTATAAAGTGTTAAATTGTTGAATTAAACCAAACCAAACTTAGATACTTCTTGGCCACTTACGTTATGAATAATAACCTTTTCCCGTTCCATTAAACATACAAAATAGTTATTTACTGTTCAAAAAACATTCAATAATTCTAATGAATCAAGTGTAAGTCCTTAAGGAAATTGATAAGATTCTTAAATTTTTCAATGAAACTCACACCCGACTTGATAAAACCCACCATAAGTATTTTTATTTTTAAAAACGCTCTTCATGGAGTATTAAAATCGATTGTCTATGGCTAACAGCGTCACTTAGCCAAGTTTCATTGAATTATATTGACAGTAAATAACAAAAAATTAGTTATTTCCTTAAAATGGCTTATCACTGCCGGATGGCTAATTACCCCCCGGTTTACCCTACCTACTTACTGATAAAGTGAGTGTTACATACAGAGTGTTATATAAAGTGAGTGTTGTATATATTATACAGTTTAATTATGCTACAACAACGGTCTTTTCTATGACCGTTGTGCTACAATTTCTTGAGAAAGTGACATGGCAAAATATACAAGCTACTACTCATTTAAAATGTACATTACATTTAATACTATCATACTAACAACATGAGATTATGACGTCTAGTTACTACAAGTCATGTTAGCTACTCTACCTCAGTTAAATGCTCTGCTGTGAGTAGAAATGAGCCAAAACATTATAAACTCAAGCATTCAGTACACCTCTGAAAAAGCTTTTGCATTTCCCGGGGAACATTGAAAAATAAAATTCTAATCATGCACTTTTTTATTCCAGCTGACGGCATATGCACCAAAAGGAGGTTACCGCTTACGCAGAGCTGTTAAGCTTCTCATATGAAACTTAATACGGTGCTTTTCATGCAAACAACATGGCCGAATAGTTTCCGAGAATGAAAGGAATATTCCGAGACAATTCAATAGGAAAATGTCGTCACGAATCTGCATCATGGCATCCTTAATTAAATTTCCCAAGTGGTAGTTAATTAATTTTATGAAACTGAAACGATGATTAAATGAAAGAGGTAACGAGAAATGGTGGAAACGTGACAGCCAAACAAATTTTACTTTTAATTGGGATTTTGCTGGCAACATTTCGTATACTTACCCACTTTTCCATTGATATATAATTTTAGTAACATTGCAATCACCAGGCTTGTGCTCAACCCCTGGCTCAGCGCACAAATAGCTAATCTGCCCCCCTAGACAAGTGGCATGAACGCTAATCGAATAGAATAGAATATACTCCACAATGTATAGAAATTTCAAACGTCGCTATGTAGATCAACAACAAGTTGCTATGCAGATCACGTGACTTGTGTCATTTCCATACATGAAGCGTAGCGATTTGAAGGAACGCTTGTAGACGTCAGCCACTTGTGTTATCGTACTCGCATTTCGACGGTCAACTTTAAGGTATTTAGATGCGTATTATTCACCAGAACATGAACCATATTGGCAATACCGACATGTTTTAAACATTATTTTCCGCGAACGACTGAGTCGTACTGTGTCCATGGACTCAGTTTAGTAGGACCAACTATTTTTGACAGGCACATTTCCCCTCTTCACCCCCTCTCTTCTTCTTCTTTCTCCCTATTCTTTTTTCTTTATTTTTCTTTTCTTTTTCTGGTTTTTCTCTTGGTAATAATGACTTTGCATATAGTATGTATAGTAAACAATATACTTACCAGACCTTGGGGCTTACCACCACCTCTTATAGCAGTTTTGTTTTAACGTTTTAGCGACTTTTTGTGCAATGACGTTTCTTGTTGTCATGACAATAAGGTACGTCATTGCACAAAAAGTCGCTGAAACGTTTAAACGTTCCTGTAATTGAATCGCAATAAGAGTTCGTGGTAAGCCCCCTTGTCTTGAGACTTACATTTAACTTATTTCGAGAACTTAAGAGTAATTGAAATCCAAGTTCTTGACTTTTTTTTCTAGGTATGAATATTATCAAAAAAGTATTTCATCAGTCTCTTGGGTCCTTGCCCTGAGTCTCAATATTGAATCTACATTATAGACATTACAATTGAATTGCTCTTTAAAATGTAACGTGATTTCGAACAGCACTTTAATAGGTATTAAGAGGTCTTTTGAGAATTTACTGAACTAAATTCGATGTGAAACGTAACGACATGCTTAGATATTATCAATGAATATAAAATACGTATCGTACCCAACTTTATAAGTATTAAACCCATTTTGGTAATGTTAAGTCTGAAATGATCTGATAATACCGTAGGGTACTTGAAAATTTGAACATTGATCCCCCATTTTCAAATAATTCTGTATCTAATGGGCAAATTGAACATTGAAAAGATTTACTTAATCGCTCATGTTATTTATATGAATGAGTTCTATGCGTGAGATTGCTCCGTTTAAAACTTTTTAGAGTTAAATTAGAATAGTTGAATATGCAAAGGGTTTCACGTAGATCCCATATTTTGATGTAGTGCCTACGTTATTTGAGTGTTTAAAACTGTACGCTTAGGGACACCGCATACATGCTACTTTTTGCATCGGCGGTCGGCGATTTAGTCGCTTCTAGCATCAGAGCAGTCGCTGCGTCCGACTGCAGAGAGTCGCCAAAACGGGATGCAGTCGCAAAATCGCCGATCGCCGATGCAAAAAGTAGCATAGCTGCGTTGGCCCTTAAATCATAGAAGCATGAATGTATTAGGCGGTTAACACCGTCAGTATATCGCGCATGTCAGGATATCGCAAGAAAAGTTAATGCGAAGCTAAAGCTAAAATCGCGATACGGATGGAAACTGTAGAAGCGCTACGAAAATGACTCGTTTTTTTTTTTAAATTAGTACTTTTTCTATTTCGCCTTCGGTTATTTTTTAATAATGGTTATGGTTACGGTTTCCTATACAAAATGTACAACGTGTCAGAGTTGTTCAAGCCGCCCGAAGGCGTTTGACAAGGGTTAACGACTGCTGCCTAGATGACAACAACCGGGACCAACTTTTTACGTGCCCTCCGAAGCACAAAGACGCTCAGTTCAAATGCCACTAAATGGTCACCCATCTCTGACTGACCTTGCCAAGCGTTGCTTAACCTCCGATCGTTTACCGATCAGTCATTGAATTGCTATGAGCGCCTCAAACGCGTAAACTACAATACCAAGATCACACAACAATATAATATACAATAATAAATACAATACAATATATAAATACAATATATAAATACAATATAATATATAATTTACAGTTCGCTGACGGTGAGGGAAAACATCGTGAGGAAACCTACCTATCCCTCGGGATAAGGTAATAGTCAGTTCCTGTATACACGGCGACACGGTTCACCACCTGTCACGTTGGGTTCTGACTATCTAGTGAAACGTGGGCTTTGAGCTGGTTAATACCTCCACAATGTGGTGGTGTATGGCCACTCAAGCCTCTGACTACCCCCGAACGGGGATAAAAGTCGTGACGTTACATTACACAACAATATTTAATGCGAACATCTATGTTAGTTGTTTTACATCAGAACAATACAATTCTCGTCCGACCGCACACGTCACGGCTCCCGGACGGACCATTTAACTCGAGTCTTAGTGCCCGCGGAGGGGTCGGGCGCTAACAAATCGTAACTATTGTTTATACGACCCCGTGTGGACGCTTGACAGATCATTATATGCGCTGTTATCAATCATGGGCGCTTTGACGGCCGTTCGTCTCCCTACACTTGGCGCTTATGACTAGACTGACTGGACAGCCCCCTAGCCAAGTGGCTTCATCTACAAGTTTCTACCAATCGCTATGCTTAAATGTATGGAAATGACATTACAAATCGATAGATCACGTGACTTATGTCATTTCCATACATGAAGCATAGCAATTTGCAGAAACGTTAAAGTAGCGGCACGTTATGAAGGCCCGTTTGACATGTGTGAGGGGAAAAGGATGAACCTTATTATAACTGAATAAGATTCATTTTCGTTTTATTTCGTTATAATAAGGTTCATTTTCTCCCCCCCCCCCCCCCCCCACCTGTCAAACCAGCCTTCGTAACGTGCCGCTAATATAGTGGACGAAGCCACTTGGCTAGATAGACTGACTTGCGGTTGAAGTCAACACTGGACTGGGTTGAAATTAGTGCCACACGCGCCGACCGCTGGACTGAGTGACTGGAATGGCGCGTCACTATCATCGTGTAAACCGCACTGCCCGTATATAGACAGGCGGCTAGTCCGCTGGACTGACTTGTGCGCGTGACGTCAGCACTGGACTGGGTTGAAATTAGTGTTTACACGAGTCCAGTTGCAGGTCAGCGCTGAACATGGTCACTGGACTGTCGCGTCACTGGCATTACGCTTATTTGATACTAGCTTCTGCCCGCAACTCCTTCCGCGTTGACTTTAGAACGTCTTGTATTTAGTTTTTTGATAGTCCCACAGGAACCTAAATTTTTTCCGGGATAAAAAGTAACGTATGTCCTTCTCCAAGGTCCTGTCTATATCTATACCAAAATTCATCAAAATTGGTTTAGCGGTTTAATCTTGGTAGCTTAACCGACAGACATACAGTTACTTTCGTATTTATAATATTAGTAAAGTTGAAATTGTATAAAAAAGCATTACCAAATATAAATTATGTACATAAAAGCCGAATTCAACTAGTCACGAAATCTCTAGCATTAAATTACCAACTTGAAGTGTTGTATTTTTCTTTGCTTCTATTTCGTTCTACGAAAGGATTTTTTGAAATTCAACCCTATGAATGGCGCTTAAGTAATTTATATTTTCGCATTCACAAAACCGTCTGCGGTCTTCATAAGGAATGTTAAATTAATCCAAAAGGGTTGTAACTCCAGCGCTTCATAACCATAATGAGACAACTACGCAACAATTATAATACCTAATAAACATTATCTTTCGCAGCGTTGTTTAATTTGATATTACATACGCCGAGCTTTTATGGTTGCGTTATTAACAGCTAACACAATCTTAATTAAGTAAAACTACTTCTATTCTAAGCTAGTAATTAACAATCTTCAGTTAATGTTGTGACGAAGCTTAATAATATTAGATAGTAAGTTACCAATTTTAATTACCGTAATAAATATAAACTACATGGTCCCGAACTAAGCAACACGCTTGCACTTGTACTATGGCTACCGTACCATGGACGGGGGGCGATCTCAGTTACACCCAGATCGGGGAAAATTACAAAAATTCTGTTTCCCAAATTTGCCTCTGACGAGAATCGAACTCATAACCACCGGATGCAGTGAGCCCAGCAGCCTACGCTCGAACCATTTTCAAATGTAAATTTTATCGACTTCCTTCTATTTGCAGTGGCAATCGCTTCAGTAACATTTTTCGACTATCAGGGTTTCTCAAACTTTCGGCTCCACGAACCCCTGTTAAAGTTTCCAGGTGACAGCGAACCCCTTAACTAACTTATTAAATTCCCCCTCCTCCCAAAGAAAATTATAAAATTGACTGTTGAAGAAAATAATGTTTTTATTCAAATAAAAGGTAACAAATAAAGTGCCAAAAGAAATATCTTTTTAATATTAATGTGATGGGTGTGCAAATGGAGTCAATTTTAGGAGTAATTTTGGACAATTTTAACCTTAATTCTGACTCGGTATCAAGTCGATTTCTGTATTTAGGTTTTATCATGACCGTGTGAAAACCCACTCTCACATAAGTATGTTGTAGCAAAGGGTAAAAGGAAATTCACCGCTTTGCGAAGAGTTCGGGATACTCTTCCTGTCTAGCTGCCCAAAAATCTATCAAAGACATCCTTTTTAAATCAGCTTGAAGAGTTTCATCTAAGTTTCTGCCTGCCAGTCATCAAGCCACCATTACGTAAATCTTGTCGCGAACCCCCTGCCGTCGAATGGCGAACCCCTAGAGGTTCGCGAACCCCACTTTGATAAACCCTGGACTAGATTGATCAAATTAAATCATAATTTATAACTCGGTAATGTTTGTGTAATATACCTATTTTGCAGTTGTTTTAATAAAATGCTGTCTCTTTCGCTTATTACCTGACTAACCGCCGAATTCTCGTACGCAACTTAAATTTGAGAGCTGCTAAATTTGACGCGCCATACAAAAATAATACGGATAACAACGTCTCAAACTGCTTAATGGGACTTAATATTTGAGTAGCCTTTAAGGGCCATAACACACCGGGCAGCCATGGCGATGTTGCCAGCCACCATAGCCAACTATTCGTGTTGAAATGTATGGGAGGTAACACACGTGCCGACGGACTGGCGACGTCACCACTCATACCTAATTATCAACTGAGAAATATGGAGCTATGCCAAATAATGGGACGCAAAAGAAACGCTAAACAGGTAAATACCCATTTCAACTAACGAAATATTTACAACAACGAGTTTCTTATTAACCTTTGCAAGGAAGCCAAACGCCTATGAAACGTTAATAAGGATTGCTCGGCGAAAGTTCAAGCGTCAAGGTTCAACCCCGATCGAACTCGGTACGAACTTAGTTGCCAGCCTTTGGGAATAAATGATTAGCATACAAACACCATAACACAAGTTTTAGACAAAAGATGCCGTACAGAAGTCGACTTTAGTAGTTGGACCAACTATAAATCTTAGAACAAAGTTCGAAGTTCGACGGAGAGTTTTGGATACCTACAATAATAGTTAGGTTCAGGACAGACAGATAAGATAGACGGAAAATGTTATGTTAGGATAACCCAACTGGGCACGGATACAGGCAAAAAAATAATGGAATAGTCTAGATTGAAAATTTTGGAACTAACGACATTTGAAATGGATTTTTATCTGAAGTTGGTCAAGAATAAGATGTTGTTCTGCAGTATACGTTAATTATATAACACAAAATCTCAAAAAATGTAGTTTTATTTTTAACACTTTGTTTGGTAACCAAACTAAGCAACGCTTGTAAATTCTATGGTTACCATACAATGGACGTTTCCGAAATTTGCCTCTGGCGAGCATCGAACTCGCAATCACCCGATGTAGTGAGCCGAGCGGCCTAAGCTCGAATCACTGCGCGAAGCGTTCGTCAATAGATAGGCACGCTTGTTACTTTACTTCTAGATTCTGCCTAAAAAGGATACAATATTCAATCCCATTAGTGATTCATGAAAAAAACCGGCCATGTGCGTGTCGGACTCGCACATAAAGGGTTTCGTACCAAAATGTAGGTATAAGATATTGCTTCGGTACCTGCAAACAATTTGAAACTTATAAGATTTGTTGTTTTTTTTTTTTTTCAAACAACGCTATCTGTTATCGAGTTAAAAAATGTTTGCTACCACGCCATCTATTATCGAGAAGCAAAGCATTAAGTATCAAATCATTAAGACAAATATATGCTACTAGAGTGCGCTGTATTCAGTAATCAAAATTTTGTATGGGGATCCCCTTTATTTTAAAATTTATTTTATTTTTAGTATTTGTTGTTGTAGTGGCAACAGAAATACACATTCTGTGAAAATTTCAACTGTCTTACTATCACGGTTCATGAGATACAGCCTGGTGACAGACGGACAGACAGACAGACGAACGGACAACGGAGTCTTAGTAATAGGGTATTATCATATTATCCTTCGTTTTATCCCGTATTATCCTTTGGGTACGGAACCCTAAAAACTACCCTCCGAACATGAACCAAATACGTCCTAGTTTGGCACCAGCATTTCGCTACAAAGTCTGCGTCACACAAACTGTACTCTACTGTTACGGTTAAAGTATCAGAGATATAGTATGACGTCACAAAACACGAAGTTTCCAACTAGCATAAAGTCCATTGCACCGTATCTACAACATTGTCCCGGATAACTATTGAATTTGTCTTATAAACAACGCAGTAGAATGTAAAACGCGTTGGAAACATTCATGCTCTATTGTAATGGTAATCCGCAATGAATAAAAGAAATCCTGCCATCTATGGGTATGTTTATAGGTATGTTTGTTTGTATATTGGAGATATTTTGAATGGGAGAAATCTCAAATATTTGGGGAGGGCCGTGTCGCCCTCAACTCTATACGTAAAATGTCGCAATGTCGTCTTAATCATATGAATGACCGCTTAGGTGACATTGTGTATTGCCTGTAATACCTAGACAATTTCATCGTAGATACCTAAATGCAAGGGATAAATATTAAATTCAGCAAGTTTTCTTTGTGGTATAACCAGCCAGCATGACAGGAGATACAAATTCCTTGAACATTTAAAACAAGGTGTTGATATTACCAATAAAATTTGCTTAGATATTTCATCTAAATTGAAAGTTTACGTTACCTGCGTAAAGAACTCATAAAAATAAAGAGAACCAACACAGCGCGACTGGTATACAACATCCTTATTTCTATAACTGGAACATGAATTGGCAAAAGTACTTCCATTCTAATAAATTGATGGGGAAGTAGGAAACAGCGGACTCTTGCCGCGACTGCTCCGACAATTGGAGCCATGCCGATGTGCCAAATGCTCCATTTTTGCTAAATCCACTATCTATTCCATGTAGAATTAAATTGCTTTGTCTGTAGGCTGCAGATATCATGTATAATAATATAATATAATTTAGCCCTTTTAACGTCCCACTGCTGGGCACGGGCCTCCCCTCAATGCGAGGGGGTTTCAGGCCATATTCCACCATGCTGGCCCAGTGCGGATTGGTGGATTTCACATGTCTAAAGACATGCAGGTTTCCTCACGATGTTTTCCTTCACCGTAAGCAAGTGATAATCATATTAAAGTTATGATTCACACATAGATTTCGAAAAATCCAGAGGTGTGAGCCAGGGTTTGAACCCAGGACCTTAAGCCCGCAAGACGCGTGCTTAACCAATCGGCTACCACTGCTTTTTTACGTACAATAATTAAACGAAATATAAATATCGCGACCTAGTGAAGGTCGCGGGAAACCGCTGGATGCAAGTGGCACAGGACCGGTCGTTGTGGAAAACCTTGGGAGAGGCCTAAGTCCAACAGTGGACGTCTTTTGGCTGAAATGATGATGATGTAATATCACCAGACTTACAAAGCAACCTACAACTCTCTTAATCTCACGTTTTACCTTGTCACAGAAGCATAATTAAAAAAATCCCAGCCGTAGGCAGTATGTATTCTTCAATAATTAAACCTAACGTTTACAAAAATATTGTCGTGACGACACTTGCAAGACTCCGTTGAAACGAACGATAGGTAGATAGGTATTTAATTCAGGGCATTTAAAAATTAACATGGAGTTTTCAAAGAAGACCGAAGAGGAGAACAATGTAGTGTTTCAGTACAATATTTGGCGTCGACAAATAAACTTCTGTTTTTGTTTAGAAAACAGAATAATGTCTTATAAATATTCCGCCAGAAACTAGTGCGCCCTATCTACGCTCGAGGTTACTTAAAATATATATTTAAGGTGACCTCGAGCATCTAGAGTTATAACTCTGTACGTGACTACGATATATTTTTTTCGTTTTGAATTTAAGTATCAGTTGGAGTGTAAGAAAAGGTATTATCCATACCTATATCGCTAGTTACACTCCAATTGGCACCTATAATATGTTTTTTTTTTTAAATCAAAAAGCTTTTCCACAAAAACCCTAGAGCACTAAAAGGTTTCAAATAATACATTGTATTACCAACTTTGCCTACCCCTTCAGGAAATGCAGGTGTGATGGTTCGTTATAAAGTATAGGTCGGTGTCAATCTATCTTCTTACTTTAAGAAGGTAAACTTGGCATAGTAAGATTGACACCGACTATGAAACACCGAGTGTGAAAAAATAAATCTAAGGCAAGTATAAAATATACCAGCGAGCTTGTTTAATAATTATGTTATTTTAAAACAATGCGTAGGTAATTGGGTTGCTGAATTTAATTTTCCATAAATCTTAGAAACTAATTTGCGATACGCGAATCTCATTACCCTAGATATTATACATGTGAATGTAATTTCAAAGACTGGAATTTCTATTATTCCGTAGCGTCTACGTTTGCTGAGAAAACATTCGACTTTTATACAGACTCGGTCGTGGATTATGATAATTGGGGAGAATTCTGAACGCGCATCGATCATTGGGTCTCCCCTCTCCCTCTGCCCCTCAAATAGATCCCTCATTGTACCCCCCGTAATCAATCATTCCGATCAACTACACATAACAACTCGTATACATATTCCCTATACTGAAAATATTTTTCCCTCAGTCTGATATCAATTTAGTTCATATCAAATTAATATTCATCCATCTGAATATCGAAGTTCATGATGAGGCGCCTGTCTGTATCGTTGTCGGTTGATATTGATTGCGTGTTTTTACCTACGAGTCTGATTCTATTCGTATCGTTGAATATCGTATCATAGATCCCGTGATATTGAGTCGTATCTCGCGTATCATTAACTCGTGCGTGACTTAATACAGTGATTTCCAAAGCTTTCTTAACTTGTTGCGTAGACTAAAGTAATTTTTAGGGTTCCGTACCTAAAGGGTGCCAACGGAACGCTATTACCAAGCCACCGCTGTCCGTCCGTCTGCCAGCGGGCTGTATCTCACGAACAGTAATAGGTAGAGAGTTGAAATTTTCACAGAATGTGTATTTCTGTTGCCGCTACAACAACAAATACAAAAAAAAATACGGTGGTACTCTTTATGTGCGAGTCCGACACGCACTTGGCCGGTTTGTGTTATTAATATTTCGTCCCACTGCTAGGCAAAGGGAGAGATCCCATCCGGTATCATTGATATCTGTCATTAACGATTTTTTTTCCAGTCCTCGTAGGCGTCAAGATCGTCATGCCATCACTTTCTAGGCCTGCCGCGGCGCCACTTTCATCTTCCGGACCCCACTCGGTTAAACATCTTGGGCCCGCCACATAAATACGGAATTTCCGTACGGAATGCCGTTTCGAAATATCGAATCGGTGATTCCTAACGCAGTAAATCCATCCAAATGTATGGACGTATCGCGTTCGGAAACCCCGATTCGATATTTCGAAACGGCATTCCGTACGGAAATTCCGTAAGTATGTGGCGGGCCTTGAAGCCCACATCCATTACCAATTATAAAACAAATGATAATTAAGTTTTCGTTATCATTCCCTGACTGCCACCATTGACGCACTCGACTTTCGAACTTTAGAATACGCAGATACTTAACGATGTCACCGGTTTAACATACGAATAAGGTCACGAATCTAGGCACCTTCCTATATGCTAAATTATACAGCACCCACACGGACCGCGACCCAGATTTGTCGAAAATGTACCTCAGCTAATCCCGGGACTGATGTCAGCCGCTTTGAGCTTTTGAACCCTTTATCTGAACTATGAAACGAATACCCAACAAGTCGTGGCCTCAAACAGTCACATTACTGATGTCTACGCTAAACGACAGATTAGTGTCAGCTTAATCGGTCGGTTAATCAATTTACTCTTACATGTTTTCGGTAAAACGTTTTAGATATAGCCTCACGAACATTACATTTGTTATATAACTTAGGCGGGAACAAGTATACGGGCCACTTAATATTAAACAGTTATCGTAGCCTATAGACGCTTGTATTACCAAAGACTGTATCATGCGGGCCGTATGTTGTTTGCCGCCGTAGTCACATATAAACCGGCCAAGTGCGTGTCAGACTCGCACATAGAGGGTTCCGTACCACCGTAAAATAAAAACGTCGCAAATATCAAGTAGTATTTGTTTTTGTAGCGGCCACAGAAATACACATTCTGAGAAAATGTCAACTCTCTACCTATTACGGTTCGTGAGATACAGCCCTCTGACAGACAGACGGACAGACAGACAGGTAGACGGACAGCGTAGGCTTAGTAATAGGGTACGGAACCCTAAAAACACTTGTGTTTATTATGGTTTTTAATAAAATACTCTATTATTCTCGTCATTTACCCCGCTATAAACCATATTTCTATGTAGAATAACCGAGGCCGCTTGACAAAAATTAGGTAAGCACGTTTTTATCTTTACGAAAAAAATATAAAATATTAAAACTTTATCATATTCTTAAGCACCTGCAAAACGTGAACACGTAGTTGATAGCTCAGTGAGATAAATAAAAGTTGCAAAAAAGCCTGTAAAAAATTCTCCACTTTTATAAAATATCATAATACACTTCACTAAACATGGCATAAAGATGCACAAAGGACATTAAATCTTCTGGTCTCATGATTTTAGTTTTCACAAAGCTGTGGAAATTATTGAAGTGATGATAGCAATTACAATAACGGTATAGTCACAACCCTACATCTATAATTATTTAACCTTTACATGAAGAAAGACAGGTGGTCACGCGCACACGACTCAATACTATGTGTCTTATGACTTGTTTAGGTATGTGTCAAGTAATTATCAAGTATAAGTACAGTAAAAATACAACCTTGCGCTTCTTAACTTAACTAGCACACGTGGGAGAAAAGACCGCGAGACTAAGAACATCAACAAATGGATTCCCGATCGCAGTCGCTGACAAAGAGGTCTACGAAGGAAGAGATGATTTGAATACCTTTACGAGAACATCGTGGCAGAGATGGCAAATGAGTGGAGAAACTAAAGGGAAACCTTTGCCAAGGAGTAGGCCAATTAATGGGTATTAAATAAATAGAGTCATCATCATCATCATTTCAGCCAAAAGACGTCCACTGTTGGGCATAGGCCTCCCCCAAGATTTTCCACAACGACCGATCCTGTGCCACTTGCATCCAGCGGTTTCCCGCGACATTCACTAGGTAAATAGAGTAAGCAATCATATCTGGTAAATAACAAACGACCAATATTGCGAAAACAATTTTTTACACAATACAAAACCATTCGGAGTCAGTAAACCCATAACAGTGAGTACAAAAGGACAATTTATATTTTACAGTCGAGTTAAAGCGCATGAATTGCATGCGTGAATTATGACTTGCATCCTATACAACGGCGCTTAGTTTCCCAATACTTGGCTGCACAATTTCACAAGAGGGATTGAGGAAGCACAATGGATGTTGTTATGTTAGGTAGTATAGTATAAATCTGCACCGCGTGCGTTCCATTTGGAGATCCCGGAGCCCCACCGACATGCTGAAGGTGGCCAACAGGGGGAGGTTTTAGGTTCTCCCTCCTAGTCTCCTAGTCCTTCTCCTCCTAGAATTCTCCCATAACAGGTCCGAGCATGTTTCGAAGATTCCGTCAACAGAAAAAAATGTAGTATAAATTTATTCAGTATATAAGGTCTGAATTAGCGTCACTGCCGAATAAAGAACCAATAGAAACTGTTCATTTTCATGTCGCACTTCACTGGCCGCGTCCACATGCCCCGAGCCGCGCCCGAGCAATCAGATTTAATGTTATGTCTACATGATCCGACGTCAAAACTGATTGCTCGAGCGCGCTGCTCGGCTCGTATAGACTCAACTATTGACGCTATTTTTTAGGATAACTCCTCATTTTATGAACAAAGGAGATCTATTTATTCATATAGAATTTATAAACTGGCACGTGCATTTTCTTGTAGAGTCATTTAAGGGTCATATAAAACTCCCTCGAATATGCGATCCTTGAAAGCGTTGTAAAAAGGGGAAATGCAACAGGCCAAAGGGCTGGGGAGATAGCAATCGCGAGGGTGTAGGGAAAACGAACAATCGCGTCCCACCAACTGCGGTTGACAGTTTCAAGTCGTTACATTATCTCCGGCCCGAATTGTAACCAAATATTAAACAGAAGTATAAGACCGTTATGCTCAAAGATATTACCAAGAACGAGGGAGATGTATGGCTATCTTAAATAGTATGTCTTACTAAACGGAGTCCTTGGACTCAGTCGTTCGCGGAAAATAATGTTGAAGACTTGTCGAGATTGCCAATACGGCTCATCTTCTGGTGAATAATACGCATCAAAATGCCTTTAAGTTGATTATCGAATTGCGAAAGAATAACAGGTGTGTGAATTTCGCTGAGCACAAGTCTAGGGATTGCAATATTAGGCGGTACCATATCTACTAAATTAAAACATCAATGGTTATGCTAATTATACCGGCTATCATTATTCCAGAAAGCCAACGACCTCCTTTCTGTTAGCGTTTCAACAAGATCATTTATTATCGCGATGACTGCCAAGTTGGCCTTACAATGCAGGATCCGCGAGGGTGCTTCCACGAATCCTATGCCGCGTCATAACTCCGCACAATTTGTACAATCGCACTTAATGATATCCTATGCGTCATAACTCCGCTCAATTTGTACAATCGCACTTAATGATACCCACGCGGTGTGCAGGCAACTCACGTCTTTATGACAACGGTGTTACGGCGTAATGGCGTTTAGCGGATGGTTAGCACGTAGAAATGCTAGTGGTGAGAATCATTTCTTGCGGAAATGTGGCTCAATTGTACCTAACCATTAGCTCACACGTGACTGGATGGACATCTTACTAATATTATAAATGTAAAGTGTGTATGTTGAGATGTTTCTTATTCAATCACGTAAAAACGGGTGAACTAAAATTTGGATAATATTTGCCACATAGATAAATAATTACCTAGCTACAACGGTCAAAGTACCTGCCCTTACTACCCCGTCTGAAAAATCCACCCTTTATAAGCATCTGTTACTCGGAGTATTCATTGCCACTAAAATACAGGTGTTTTACAAATAGTCGGATTTGTCTAGTACGGAAAAAACCGTCCGGCCATATTGTCTGAGGTTCAAATAAAGAATGAGGTTATTCGTGCGACGAAAATGCTTTCGAAATAACTCACGAGCTAAGTGTCAAAGGGTTGGGTCACGTCTGTCGGGGATCGACAACCGATGTGGGTAAACGTGTTCCAGCGTGGATCATGTCAGGCGAAAATGTGGAGACATGACCGACTGTACTTGTAGAGCAAATAATTGACTCTATTTCTTAGATTTTATGTATGTGTGTTGAGTTTATAAAATAATGACCTACGTGTTTACCAGTGTCAGATAATACTTTATTATTTATTCATCTGTCCGCGACTTCGTACGCGCATATTTTTTGCGCGGTACCCTTATATTTTCTGAATTAAAGTAGCCGAAGTTACTGCTCATAACACCAGCTATTTACCAGTGAAAGTCCCGTCAAAATCAGTACAGCCATTTCGGAGATAAGGCGGAACAACAACTGGGGACTTACCACGACCTCTTATTGCTATTCAATTATAGGAGCGTTTTAACGTTTCAGCGACTTTTTGTGCAATGACGTACCTTAATGTCATGACAATAAGATCGTCATTGCACAAAAAGTCGCTGAAACGTTAAAAAATACTGCTATAAGAGGTGGTGGTAGGGCCTGTAAACTAAATTGCCGAGTACTGTACATAATTATGGCAGTTGCTAGTTCTTCGCGAGGCCGCTAGAGACGCTGTGCATTATGCCATGCAAATATATCAACGCGAACGTCTAGCTAACGTAAGAAACGAATAACATGGTGGTAAAACTATACGATAGAAATCCGACTTATTGTTTTTCAGATCGGAAGTAAATACGGAACGTGAGATTACTTTAGAAATGGGGGGGTCCCTAGATTAGTCTGGGGAACTATTCGGGAATTTCGGTTCGTTTTAAACCGCACTCATTATCGTTAATGTTTGCGTGTTGTTATCCGTTATTTGGGTTTGTTTGTGCTAATTCATTGATGTTTATCTTTACTGGACAAAAAGTAGAGCACTGCTGAATTTATTTGTCCTATTTCACACGTTAACAGCTTAATTGCATAATGGGAAACGGTTGTACTATACATCACACTGGGGTCAATCGATCGTTTGTAACAATTTACCGTCTATTTTATTTTTACTAATTACCGTTATATTTACAAAAAAAATCCCGTCCATTTTATTTTTTACAATTTATCGTTATGTTTATTTCAATTTACCGTCTATTTTATTTTTACTATTTACCGTTATATTTATAACAATTTACCGTCTATTTTATTTTTACGAGACTATACAATTGATTAAGATTTAACATTTCCTACCATCTCGATCACCAGTAACGAAAATCCGCCTAATTTGACACGTGCACAGAAAAATTCAACGTGACTCTAAGCGTAAGCCGAAAGAAACTTTCTTGTAATTAAAAATAACAAGGCTGACAACGACAAGGCTGGTAACGACCTAACGCCGACGCGTGGTTGTGAACCAAATTATGATGTTTTTTGATGCCGACTGCAAACCACTACGAACGTGGAAAACTGAAAACGTGTTGCGAAAATGGAAATAAAACTAGAGACAGATTGAACCTGTGTAGTCGCCGAACTATACCCATAACTTTACCGCTTGACGACCGCTTGGTGCAGTGGTTCGAGTGTAGGCCGCTCGGCTCACTGTATCGTGTGGTTGCGGGTTCGAATCCCGCCAGAGACAAATTTCGGGAACGGCCTTTTCGTAATTTGCACTGGTCTGGGTGTTACTGGTATTGCTTCCAGTCCATTGTACGGTAGCTATAGTACAAGCGTTGCTTAGTTACTTACACACCAACTGTATGGTCCCAGCCATACAGTTGGTGTGTTGTGTTGTTGTTGGTGTGGCGATATTTATTAATTAATTTATATACTATAGTTTTTATACAGGGTGGTGACGACATAGTGACAATAAATTAAAACACGACCCCTGCTAGTCAATCAAAACACATTAAAATTATAAAATTAGGTTTAAATCAAAGTCCAAAATTTCAAATTTTCAAAAAAAAAAAATCGGAAATAGTCTAAACGAAACACAACACCCTTTATAAACGTCTACCGACCTCATAGACTGACCTGTAAGTGCAAGCGTGGCAACATCGCTTCGGTGTCGGTGTTTTTAGCGGTATCTTTGTAGGCGTAAAGTTAAAATTGCCAAAATAAAAAAGCAATCCCGTGGCAATACCTTTGAATATAATTTAATCATATTTTATATGCGAATACCCAGTATGTGGTTTCAATTATTGTCATGATGTCGTCACCACCCTGTATAATGCACATAATAATACCACCTAATTATTTCAGAGTTAGAGAACAACAATTGTAATAAATCTAAACTCGGCAAAAGTAAAGATAATAGGTATACGCTAGACGCTTAAATTTTATTTCGTCTCTAGCGGCTAGAGACGAAATAAAATTTAAGCTAATGCCTCAACATAGGTACCTACACATAAATAAGTACTTGTTCTCATTAGTGATGCGAACAAAGTTTTATAATAGGCACTTAGCGAAAAAAATATTCAACTAGATGAATCACGATCCCAAGTTTTTGCTAACCGCCCCGGCAACAGTTGTAGCCTACTTTTTTATACCGGAGAAAAACTTGACAAGGAAAATGAATTTCCCTAGCCCTCTCATATCACATTTCCGTTTGAACGTTATTTTGGTTTCGAGTGCTTTTGTTGTATTCTTTCCGATATTGTAGCGGTTTTCACCCTTTTGAATAATACAATACATATGAACTTTTATGAGTTCAAATAACGCACACGCATATAAATACAACACTAGGTACTGTCTTAGGTTACTTGCTTAGCTAACCTTTAAGCCATTTCTTTTTTAAGTCCTGGGGGCTTACCACAAGCTCTTATTGCGATTCAATTATGGACGTTTTAATGACTTTTCTTATAGTCATGACAATAAGTTACGTCATTGCACAAAAAGTCGCTGAAACGTTAATACGTTCCTGTAATTGAATCGCAATAAGAGCTTGTGGTAAGCCCCCTGTTTTTGTATAAATACTAACCTAAGCGACATCAGTTTTCACAAGTATTACAAAAAATACCTTTTTCCGCAGTCAAGCAGCAGACGACAGATAGTACGCAAAGATATTATATTACCAATAAAGAGGGAGACATGTGACTGACCAAAATAGTATGACCTAGTAAACGAAGTCCGTGGACATAGTACGATTCAATCGTTCGCAGAAAATAATGTTGAAAACATGTCGGTATTGTGAATACGGCTCCTCTTATATAATCTATTGAACAACGCGCATAAAATGCCTTTAAGTTCACTGACGAATTGTGGACACGATAACAGAGGGCCTACTCTTTTACAAACGAAAACGAAAACGAAATTTCGCGTATTTCCTACTACGTTTCTCATTCATTTTGACATTTCTTACGAACGAAAATTGTTTGACGTTTAGATTGGACGACGACGAAGACAATCAAACAATTTTCGTTCGTAAGAAATGTCAAAATGAATGAGAAACTTAGTAGGAAATACGCGAAATTTCGTCCGAAATTACGTTTTCGTTTGCAAAAGAGTAGGCCCTCAGATGTGTGAAGTCTAGTGATTGAAATGTAAGGAGGTACCCTATCTGCTGAAATAAATCAATGTAGTAACGATATAATTTCACATCTTTCACTTTTCTCGGTACCAGAACAACCTATTGGAAACGTGTTGGAAAATTTCAGTCACGTGACACCCAAGTGACAATACCAATCACCTTCCTGCACACGTGACACTCGCACCTAATCGAATCTTCTCATCGAAAATCCATTTAATATGAATAGCTCCTATAAATAGATGGTTGCTGTCGTTATTACCGTAATTGGTTTCTTTGAATTGGATTACCTTTTAATACAAATTGGTAAATAATGTGTATTTGGTGTAAGCGACATAAGAAGCAACTGTTAAATTAGGTAGGTAAAAATAGAAATTAAGACAATTCATCTTCCAAAATTATATTGGACTTGGTAATACCAATTTGCGCTGTTTTGGCATTTTTTTTATGTGACTACGATGGCAAACAAGCGTACGACCCGCCTGATGTTAAGCAGTGACCGTAGCCTATAGCTGCTTGCAATACCAAAGGCGTGGTGCCAACCTGAAGGGAAGTGGGACAGTGGGAGGGGAAAGGGGGGAGGTGTTCGGCTTCCGGCTCCCTCAATCATCGTACGAAATGCAGCTGTAATAGCTACATTACGGCGATCTTGTGTGAGATGGTGGTACTACCCCGGTCGAGCCAGCCCGTATATGAGCTGCAGTCAATTGGCTACAAATCGGCTCCACCATCATTACATTTCTGATTGCTAGCTACATAAGGGGCGGGCGGGCGGTCATATACATATATTGACGGGCCCGTTAGCGTGGTTGGCGCGGAGGCGCCTTTCTCGCTGCAGGTCGTAGGTTCGATTCCTACCCGGGACATGCATTGGTGTGCATGAACATGTCTGTATGTCCCGAGTCTGGGTGTATATGTATTTACAAATAAAAAAGTAGTATATGTAGTAATATCAGTTATCTGGTTGCCATAGTACAAGTTCTGCTTAGTTTGGGATCAGGTAACCGTGTGTAAAAAATGTCCCAGGATATTATTATATTATAGCTTTTGCCCGCGACTTCGTCCGCGCAGAATTTAAATTTAAAATAATCGGATCCCGGTACCCATTTCCCGGATTTCATACCCCGGATCTCGTTTCCCGGGTCCCGTATCCCGGATCTCATTTTCTGAATCCTGGATCCAGTTTCCCAGATCCCAGCTTCCGTTTGCCGGAGCCTTATCCCGTTTCCTGGATCCCAGATCCCGTATCCCGGATATCGGATCCCGTATCTCGGATATCCCGGATCCCGTATCGTATTAGCCCGTAAAAGTCCCGTCAAAATCGGTCCAGCCGTTTCAAAGATTAGCCCGAATCGGTACCGCATACAAACTTTCATTCCCTATTTTACAGCCTCAGGGGATGAATTTTCCAAAACGCTAAAATTAATCTTTTTTATTTGTAAAAAGAAACCTAAACAACAATTTTCATCATTATAACTTCAAAAATGACGAATTTCAATAAACATTCAACCCTATTTCACCCCCGTAGGGGTTGAATTTTCAAAAACCATAAAATTAATCTTTTTCATTATTAAAACACACCTAGTCAGCAATTTTCATAATTCTAACTTCAAAAATGACGAACTTCCATACAAACTTTCATTCCCCTATTTTACCCCCTTAGGGGTTGAATTTTCAAAAACCCTAAATTACTCTTTTTTATTTTTGAAAAGACACCTCATCACCAATTTAAATAATTCTAACTTCAAAAATGACGGAACTTCCATACAAACTTTTATCCCCTATTTTACCCCCTTAGGGGTTGAATTTTCAAAAACCCTGAAACCCATATTTTTTTATTTTTAAAAAGACACCTAATCAGCAATTTTCATAATTCTAACTTCAAAAATGACGAACTTCCATACAAACTTTCATCCCCTATTTTACCCCCTTAGGGGTTGAATTTCAAAAAACCCTTTCTTAGTACACCTCTACACATCAAGACAAACCCACCCTCCAAATTTCAAGTCTCTACGATCAGCGGTTTAGGCTGTGCGTTGTCTGTCAGTCAGTCAGTCAGTCAGTCAATCAGGACTTTGATTCTTATATATTTAGATTATAATACGCCATCTGCACTTCAACATCGAACTAGTAAGGGTGCTGGTAACTACGGCAAAGAACACTTTAAACTACCACTGCTTGGTAGGCCATGATGATACTTTTACATTATGTTGACTTCATTTTGTTTGTCTAATACATTATATTTCTTTACTTATAATGATTACCGGAGCTATCATCTTTCGAAGCTTATTTAAGGCTCCATCCGATACCTTATGTGGTCGTGTGGGAGTGTTTCCTCCCTAAAACAACAACGAGATACCTCAAAGATATTACCAAGAAAGAGGGAGACATGAGACTGTCCAAAATAATATGTCCTACGTAACGGAGTCCGTGGACACAGTACGACTCAGTTGTTCGCGGAAAATAATGTTGAAATCATCTTCTGGTGAATAATACACATCAAAGTGCTTTTAAATTGATTATTGAATTTTTAGTGCTATAACAGATATGTCAATTTCACTGCGTGTAGTGGTGCACTGAGCACAAGTCTAGTACTTACAATGTTCATCATCATCATAATTTCAGCCAAAAGATGTCCACTACTGAACATAGGTTTTCCACAACGACCGGTCCTGTGCCACTTGCATCCAGCGGTTTCCCGCTTGCGAGTTGCAATATTAAGAGGTACCATATCTGTTAAAATAATACATCAATGCCCACCTCCCAAACATTAATTGACTGTCATATAACAAATTCCCGAGATGAGTGGACGCGCAAATAAAATATTTGCGACCAATTAAGAGAAATAAGGGCACGATATAACGTGGGAATACGGAATGTACCCACCTAGAAGCCGGCGAGGAATTCCTAAAGAGAATTTCATTAAATTCCCTCCGCTCTTATTGATATGGGCGCTTGGCTCGAGGCCGGGTCGCACTTTATTAAGAAATCATATGAATGTCGGCGGGAATGGGCGTACGTGACGATACGCCATATTGCCGATGCCTGACTGCCGCCGCGACGAGTACCTATAGTCATGGTCTGAGGAATTGATAGAAAGGGTTATAACTCGCGGGCTCAGCCGAACATTACCAACGCAACGGCCGGTAGCCTGTGCTGTGGCGGTTTCTGAACAATTTGAATTTGATTGGTTTAAGTATTAACTATCTTAGTTACCTTATAAGAATTATGTACAACTGTTTGTTTCCTTTACTTAATCAAATAAATAAATTTCGCCACCCTCTCACAGAAGATCGGCGTAAAGCAGCTATTACAGCTGCGTTTCGTTCAATGAGTGAGAGAGCCGTAAGCCCACCCACCTCCCCCTCCCTCCATCCCCCTCCCCTTCAAGTCGGCAATGTGCGAGCAATGCCTTTGGGATTGTAAGCATCTATAGGCTACGGTAACTGCTTAACATCAGGCGGGCCGTACGATTTTTTGCCACCGCAGTCCAATAAAAAAAAAAAATTTTGCTCATATGATGCGACTACCGCAATATGTTTAGGGTTTGCTCGCTGTCGCATCGCGGACGCCTGCTCGGCCTTAGAACACAAAAGCATGCCATGCGTGCCGTACTGATGCCGTGTGAAACAAAACATGCAATCTGAGTACTCACCCTATTATTTCGAGTCAAACACCAAGAACACTCACATGCAGCTATGCAGAGATCAACGACACCGTTTTGGAACCAAATTATTAACAATTAATGTAATATCCATTCTATTCTATTTGGTATTCTATGAAAACAGTCAACACTATCTCACTTCACTAAATTAGAATGGATTCGATAATTATTTGAGGCTGTTATTGTTTCATTAGTGAAGCGTCGCCAAGTGTTATTCAATCGGTATAGGAATCGTTAAGATCTCTTTGTAGATCAGAAATAGGAAGGCAGATAATTGGGAAACGGCTGAAGGATCGAATGCGGAAAATGTGAGTGCGATGTCAGCACTGGACTGAGTTGAAACTAGTGTCCACATGAGCCCAGTGGGGCTTACCACAAGCTCTTATTGCGATTCAATTACAGGAACGTATTAACGTTTCAGCGACTTTTTGTGCAATGACGTACCTTATTGTCATGACAATAAGAAACGTTATTAAAACGTCGTTAAAACGTTCCTATAATTGAATCGCAATAAGAGCTTGTGGTAAGCCCCCAGGTCAGCGCTGAACTGGTTGCTGGACTGTCACGTCATTGGCATTGCGTAAACTCAACCGCGCTACCCGTATTTAGACAGGCGGATAGTCCGCTGGACTGACTTGTGAGCGCAACCTCAGCACTGGACTGGGTTGAAACTAGTGTCCACACGACCCCAGTTGCAGGTCAGCGCTGGACTGGGTTACTGGACTGTCACGTCATTGGCATTGTGTAAACGGCGCAGTAAGTACAGTAAGTAGTGAGAACAATAATTATAAAACTCTGACATCGTTAAAACCACGGCTACGTAACACAGTATACAAAATTTTGTTCAAAGTTTCCAAACTTGGAGCTTGTTTTGGAAAACATTTTAAATATTTCAATACTTACGCTACTCAAACATTCCACGTTTGGATAAAACCAAATAAGCGACTGTTTAAATACATGTTTTAAAACCAATAACAAAGTTTGTAACAATGTACTAGGGCGCCTAGTTTGTGAACTTCGAAGGGATTAAGGGCGGGAATCGCGTACTTGTACAGTAGTTGCCAACATTTTCATTTATTTGAGTTGTAGTTCAAAATGAGGACAGAGGCGACCTTACCCGAATGAGAAAAGATTCACAGAACCACATATAAAGAACGTACCTATGTATTGAAAAGCACCTTTTCATTCTTATAAGAACCGTAGTAGATTAGGTACGCATCTGTGGGCTATTATTTAGTGCCTACATGTGGGGACCTAATAATACATAGGATCTAAGAATGAAACGTTTTTAAAATTCAAGTGGGATTCTTTCATGAAAATATGGTATCGGTTTTTTCATCTCTGAAACACCGACAGTTAGGTTTACCACACCTTTTTTATTTATTTTTCATGGCCCGCTCGTCAGCAAAAGTGAGGGAAGCTCAAGTTAGTCAAGAAAAGGCACTATACATTATTTATGTATTATTTCCCATCTATACTATTTTATGGGTCTAAGCTTAAAACGACTATGTTTGCACAAAAACGGTAAAGGCAACCCTAACGACAGAAACCCTTGTAACTGAAAATGTTAAGTACCACTGCCTAGATCCGTTGTGTTTCTGAAGACATATTGATTCACGGCGTCGATAGACGACTGGCTTGTTATTATTTCCGACCAAATTGTATGTGTAACGTCTAATAGCCATAGAAAATATAGCTTTACGTCCGAAATATTGGGAGTATTTTCTCATCGATACCATTTACTTATTTCATTCGATCGGTCAAACCCGCGACCTAAACCTACCTATTCATAGCGATACATAGCTACACCCTGTATAGACACATTATCGTCGAATTAAATGCATAATAATAATATTATGTAGGTGTACAGAGTTTACACCAAACCCAAAACCATGTTTCTTTTGAATAATGAATTTTAATGAACTCTCGTTTGTTTACAAACCGCGGCGCTCGTAGTTCAAACAAGTTCACAACAGAGAGAATGAACTGGATGTTGTTATAATCTTCACTCAGGGTTTTAAACGAAGATATTACCAAGAAAGAGGGAGACACGTGACTGTCCAGAATAGTATGTCCTACTAAACGCAGTCCATGGACACAGTACGACTCAGTTGCTTGCGGAAAATAATTTTGAAAACATGTCGGTATTTCCAATAGAGATTTTAGAATTTAGAAAATCCTACAAAAAATCTCATTATGATTTTAAAATAATTTAAAATAATAATTCAACGAGACCACCACTCGTCCCGTACAACCGTAGTAGGTAGGTACGTATGTTTTTTTTATAAAGTTCCTTTGTTGGACGAATCTCACGTTTTTATAAAAGTGCGCGAAATTAATGTAACTTCAACTATTAAGCTTTGGAACATGTTGTTTCCGAATGTACGGCCGAACGAGAAATTCGGCAGAAACCACACTCGGTCCATCACTAGTTCAAACCTTCAACAATATCCGCTTGGCTAGTCAAAAGCCTTAAACTCACTTGTTTTCCTTTAACATAATCAGACTTGTTGAGTGAAGATTACAAGCAAAGCCTCCTCTGATACCGTTAAGTAGGCCCTGAAGCACTTTTCTTTGGAAGCTCGCGTCAAAGAATTATTTAAATTATATCCTTTGATATTCTTAGAATAATTCTATCTTTTTAACTCGCCATTTGAATTGTAAGATAGGCATGGGAAAGGGATAGGGATAGGGGTATGTCCTATCGTCTTAAACTTGCCTTTTTAGGATTCCGTACCCAAAGGGTGCCAACGGGATTATTAAGCCTACGCTGTCCGTCCGTCTGTCTGTCTGTCAGCGGGCTGTATCTCACGAACCGTAAAAGGTAGAGAGTTGAAATTTTCACAGAATGTGTATGCCCCTACAACAACAAATAAAAATAAAATAAAGTTTAAAATTAAAGGGGGTCCTTGATATTTTTGACTTTTTTATTCTACGGTGGTACGGAACCCTTTATGTGCGAGTCCGACACGCACTTGGCCGGTTTCGTACTTGGCCGGTTTTTATACAACTATGGACTAAAGTCGCGGGAATCCGCTGGATGCGGGCAGCGCAAGGCCGGTCATTGTGGCGAACCTTGGGGGAGGCCTATGGCAGTGGACGTCTTTCGGCTGAGATGATGATGGACTAAGGAGTTCTCTACTAACTACTACTCTGCTACTCTGTATCTGATATTATCCATATTTTCAGGCGTATTTGTTTTAATCTCGATATAAGATATAAAAAGTGTGAAATTAAAATGATCAATAACATATCAATCTGAAGCTCACTATGGATATAGCTAACGAGTAACAAGCACGTGTAACGAGTCTAACGAGTATAGATTGTATCATACCTGTTCTTCGTCACCGAGTAAGACATGTGGTCCACCCCGCGCCCGGGGCGTCGACCTATTCAACCAGAACAAACAATCCCAAATGTGTAAGAAACCACAAGCTTTTGCAGCGCTGGATTTTTACTTTTTTATATATTAATCCGGACAAGTGGGAAAAAATTTCAGGACTGACAAAAAGTCGCTGAGGAGTACTGAGGACGGAGATCAATGAAGGCGGATGGAAGAGATCTTCGCCTAGCAGAGGGCCATATCGTCCCTCAGCTAGGTGAAAAAAAAACTTTCTTTCTGTCTGTGCTATGGGCAACACAACAACAACAATGACATAACAATTAACTCTGACGAAATAACCTAACTAGACGCTTGTTAGCTTTGATCATGTCATGAGCATCTTACAAATCCGACAAATTATCAGTGCTCAATAGCAAACATGAACGTGGTCTTCCCATCAAGTAAAATCATTATGATACCTTCATGTTATAAGACTGCTGAAATCAAATTAAAAGATGCACGTGAACATGTGTTACCAAAACAAATCTGAACTCCTGAGCTCCTGAACTCCCAAAAGCGCTGCCCCGCACTACAGCGGCTGAAAGTAACATACACCGCATGAAGGGTAGTTGGCGCCACTCAGTCGGCCGCGGCGCGATCTTGTCGCTGGCACAGATCTACGCTACTGTGGCACAGGACAGGAAACCCAGTGGGTCAACTGCGGACAGCCGTAGTATTCTATGGATGGGAAGCCGTAGAAGGACTTTCTGGATTTAAACGAGTGCGTCAGATTAAGATAAGGGAGATAGCTTACATATTGATAAGAACCTCAAAAAATTATGAGCCCTTAATATTGGTGGGTTCGCTCAGGGGAACCAAAAAAAAAATATAGACCATCTTAAAATACTCGAACTCGTCAGATTAGGATAAGGGGGATTCATTACTAGCGAAGGATCAAGATCAGCTGTTTGCAAAAAAACATCATAAGTAATATTTCATTGAATCTAATGTACATTGAGGATTGATACTTTATTTTGTCCCACACTATTTTGTATACCAATTCTTGTCAACCTCTACCATTATCTATCGTCTATTCAGACGTCAGCGGACTGCACGGCGAGTGTGAGTACGAGCGGACTGGTCCCCAAGTCTGCCTCAAACTTTTAATGGTATTTAATGTTATCACGTCTTCATCGTAAATTTTAAATTCTTGGCAGTCGACATTTCGACAGACTTGAGGCCCTGCACTTTTACATAAACCTGTCTAAATTAACTTCTAGCTGATGTCTACAACCCAAACTTTATGCTACTGTTCTCCCCACCCTACATTCTAATGCGTGTCGGGCTTGCACCACTATCGATTCAGTAAAATGCAAACAAGCGGGTCGTAGATATGTATGCGTTATGCGTCTCCGCTGCGGAAAACCACGCCTTTTATGCGTCTGGAGTCTGCGGATTAGTCTGTGAGCAAATTTAATTAAGGACTTTTGAATTTCTGTTTACCTGGTACTTATTGATCAGGGAATAGGAGAGTATGAGACAATCTGATCAATTTCGCAGACACTGACGTCGGCTAAAGAGATCGTCATATCGGTAATGTCGGACAGAATGGCTGTTTTATTTTGTTATGAAAATTATAGACAAAAACAAAAAACTATAACGTATTTTCTAAGAATATCTGCACATTATTATATAAATATAATATGTAGTTATGTTTAACTACTTTATTAAATAGAATGGAATAATCTTCTGCACCAACTTGCAAATATAATAATATCAAAATTAAAAATGTATGTGAGTATAATTCTAAAGAATTGCAGTATCCATTTAATTTGCAAACGTTTCATTTAATTAAAGTGATATTCTGAAGTTTGCAAAAGACAAAGGTTAGTTGTAGGTAGTAAAACATCAGTCACTGAAGGGCGAACATTCTTGAGATGCCCTCGCCTATGTGGCTTGAGACTGGGACGTCGTTTATAAGCATTTCTCATCGAATACCGGAGCACCGCCATCAAAGACTTTTCACAATCAATAATTTAATAATGACAAGGATATGTGGCGCTTGAAATATCCTTCCATATTGGAAAATGGGGTGGAAATATATTGGTTTTCTTTTGTTCAAAATAATATGAGCACTACAAAGCTTCGCACAATAATGTTTCAATAGCTACGTCCAGAAGTGTCACATGCCGCGCGAGGCTGCTCACCCACATGCCTCGCGAAGCACGACATTTGCCTCAGTCGCATGCCGCGCGAGGCAAATGGCGAGGCAACTGACACTCTAGACAGGGAAAGGTATACCCGATCAATCAGTTTGACACGTTTGACATCGTTCTGTCTCACGACTGCCAAACTAGGCGACGCAAATGTGAGTGCTCAGGTGAGGCAGGGCGCGCATTTGCCTCACGTGAGGCAAGTCAAACACCGCGAGGAAATTTTTCCTCGCGCGGCATGTGACACTTCTGGACGTAGCTAAAAAGAATAGGCGTTCTCACGTTATGTTAATCCCATAAAGAGATTTTTATAATTTCCTATTGTAAAAAACAAATATCGTACCTAAGTACCTACTTAGATTTCTGCTCAAAATATTGCTTTTATATGGGGACCTCGAGCCATGTCAAAGGCCTTCGAGCGAGTTTAACAACTCTAACACAGGTTTGCCACTTTTCACTAACCATACGGTACAAAGAATATTTTTTAGATTACATTTACTAAATAAGTTTCATAGGGAACATCTATGAACAATAATTTACAACCGCTTGGACAGTGTGGGCATTGTGGACTTTTATTATTAAACGGCCCAATGCCCAAACGCCACTCAATTGTCAAAGTTCCACTTATTTATTACAGACGTCGTTATCTCAGAGTTGCATTTGAGTATTCGATGGAATGTCTGTTAACATAATAAATACCTACTAGGTATATCATATTCGTTGGGACTGGGGAAAACCATTTCAACAAGATATATTCGACCTTTTTCATTGTTATGTTTTGGAGTGAAATATTTTTTTATATACGAGACGCATTGTCCCATGGCGCTGGGATTTATAGATAAAGAGGGACCAACCCGGTACAGTAAAGAATGGTAGAGCCTGGATATATGTGGCAGGTAATAATGTGCTATGTAGAGTTTGAAAAAAGTGGTAAGTACTCAAAGGAGAGAAGGTAAAGACTGGCGTTTGTCTGTACATTGAGGATACTGATCTTACAAGTTCAAACTTAGCTGTGAAGTACGCTACGAGCGCTACGCTTTAGCGCAGTGATACCCAAAGTGGTCTATATGGACCCCCAGGGGTCCACGACAACCTACAGGTGGTCCATGGGAGCGAAAAAAAGACCCCACCAGCCCCCCCCCCCAGATCTGGGGCTAGCTAAGCTAAGCAGGGGGTCTACCTACAACCGAAAAACATGGCAAGGGGTCTATGAGACAAAAAAGTTTGGGGACCTCTGCTTTAGCGCAACGACTCGCACATAATTTCACACCCGCCAAAGAATATTTAGGATCACCTATTTTGAATTGTAGAGATAAGAAAATAAAGACTCATTTTGTATCAAATCATTATTTTTAATTCTGTATTCCGTATTGTTGTTCGGTCCTAAAAAATCCGCAGCATGACTGAAGTATAAATCTGGGCTTTACATTACATCAGCAAGTCTGCCAACCGGACCTTTGTTCTCCGTACATAAATAACTCACAATAGCAGGACCTACATGCTCATTTCGCCATGAATACAGATATAATAAATGAAAACGGCCGAGGGAACGCCACTTTCTATTTCTACGACAAAGGGAGTTTACTACATAGTTTTGTGCGTCGAAAATTGGGTTTCCCGTGTAAAGTGTTACGCGAGATAGAACAAGGCTTTCGTCATCTAATTTTGGACTTACTTACACATAACTCATAGTTATACCTATCTATTCGTATAATTAGCAATTGTAATTGGTATAATTGCTTTTGTTTTTCTCAAGGAGAATGACAAAAAGAAAATAGTGACAAAGGCCTTGATATAACCGACCTAGATAATAAAAAATAAACATACCTACCTAATTAGTACGACATTTGAAATAGGTAGGTTCTCATTTTATTGTAATATACTTAACACGTAGTAGGTACCTAGTAATTTATTAAACTACCTAACTGAATTTAAAATTAGGTAAGTACCTACCTGAGTACCTATGTAATAATAAGGTAGGTAATAATCTACTAAAATTTTGCCATAAGTAGGTAAGTAGGTCAGTTTAAAGTTTTTTCATTTAAAAAAATAATACTTTCCTATCATTGTATTTTATGAACACGACTAAACGCATGATAGTCTCACACGAAATCTACAGCTGACAAGAGACCTCCCCGGGGCTGTTCCGTCAAAACACATTGATGAGCAGCGTTTCAACTTTACTCAACAAGGAAGACACCCGGAACTGAGACCTTTATCTCCGACCCGACTTTAGGGACCGTTAAAAAATTCAACATAGCAGCGAAGCGAGATTAGAGCTCTAGTTCCAAAAGTAGCAGTCTCGCCTCTATTGTAACAATGAACCCGTCAAGTTTACCATGAAAGGCGATAAATCAGCGCACGTTTCAACATTTACCTTCCACGGCAGGGGAGTGTTACGAATGAAAATAAATCGCCCCTAATTCAGAGCCAAATCGGCGAGATGAAATTGAAATTGAGATTGGGCTATGTAATGGTGCTATATAGTGATCCGAATGAGCTTCTTACTCGGCGCCGCGCCGTAATTAATGCCTGCCGAGCGAATTGCCACAAATCTGCACTTTCAATTTGTGCCATTGCTTAATGTTCCTTCGCGAGTAATAGGCTTCTACGAACCGTATCTTGTGTGTAGGTATGCGAATACCTACTTTAATTCAAGCTACTAAATCACACATCAATAACCTACCTAGGCACGTACGTAACTACCTCCTGACCTATCTATTGGACAACCAACACACTAACACATACAATATTAGCTTACCTACAAGGCATTACCAGCAGAAGATAATTGGATAAACTAAGCTACCTATGGATCTAAATAGGTAATGATGATTAGTAGATGGTTAGTAGTAACCTACCTCAGAGGAAGTACCAACCTAGCTCACTTCCAATGCGTTACAATTAAAAAAATAAATGGTCTTAATCCTTGTGGACCCTACGCAACGTTTACGTAGTACTACCTACTATTACGGCCCCATTAAAAACCGAAAAATATGCTTGAAAACCATGAAAGATAATTCATACTCATAATCCGGCTACTCCTAATGTGTATATTATTTTGTTATCATTACTTTTATTTCAATAATGGCATTATGAGCAAACATTCCTTTACCGGACTGTAGTAAATGAAAAAATACTAGCATAACCTAAAAAGTGACAGCTGTCTATTCAGAATTAGGTTAGATGTTTTGATTTCTGAAAGTTAGATTTTTATTAATTAAATGTGCATTTCCAATTGAATATTATATTGAAAAACAATATGAACGTGACGTCCGCACTGATAAGTGCCATCAAAAGGCTGCACATATCTGTGACACCTCATATCCGAGTGTTTTCTTCGAATGTTGCACCTATAATATCTACTCCAGACTCAAATGCTTTAGCTATAACTCACAAGCAATGGCAATTTCAACCGCAGTACACAAAACCGCGCGAGGTATGGATAGAGAACTTGGATACAGTGGAGGAGAAGAAATTAGGATTATTTGAACTCCATCCTATGGTATACGCCACAATACCTAGAATAGACATCATTCATCGAAATGTTATATGGCAAAGGAAGGTTAGATGGGTGTCTTGGGCTCATACGAAGACCAGGGCGGAGGTGCGAGGTGGTGGGAGGAAACCGTGGCCACAGAAAGGCTTGGGTAGAGCTCGGCATGGCTCCATTCGTTCTCCTCTGTTCAAAGGAGGTGGTGTAGCCCACGGCCCGCGCTCTGGCAAGACCCACTTTTTCATGTTACCGTTTGGCCTGCGAATACTGGGCTTAACGTCAACACTGTCTGCAAAACTGGCACAAGATGATTTGCATGTGGTCAAAGACCTAGAACTGCCAACAGAAGATCCAGAATATTTGGCTCAACTTATTGAGGAAAGAAACTGGGGACCTTCAGTATTGATTGTTGATGAGTAAGTATGAGTAAAATATAGAGTACTTGAGAGAGTAGTTCATTAATGACAAAAATTTATGTTGTACACCTTTTTTTTTTTGTTATTTAAAAACTATCATGTGGTCTGGTGACCATAAGCAAATATTATGCCATGTCGATGTTGTGTTAGGCAGGCCTGTCCAGCGATGGGTTTGCCTTGGTTGTACACCTAATATGAATAATCTAAATTAGACAACTAAAAATAATGTTGGCTTGCTCATAAATTATGTCCAGGACAAAAATGCCAATATGTCATTAAGAAAGTAGTCTTTCTATAATATTTAAAGTAATTAATAATGATTAGTGATGGTGGTTATAATAGAAAAGAAAAAGAAAGAAATACAACTTACACTTACACTTACAACTTACACTTACTTACACTACTATAATCCTTAAATCTTCTATCTTAATTACAAACTAACAATAATTTCTTATTTCAGCACTGACTATGCACCAAGAAACATCACAGTTGCAGCGGATGGCCTAGGACATGTTAACATAATGCCAGTATATGGACTTAACGTCTACTCTATGCTGAAACATGATACCCTGGTGCTCACACTTTCTGCTGCAGAGAAAATAGAAGAGAGGATCTTACGTCTCTTTCACTCTGATACTAGAGCTCAGGAACGTGCATTCAAACTTGATCAAGTGTAGTTTCTTTTATAGGTGAATAACTGTAGGGAATAATGTACCCAATAAATGAAGTATAGAGGGTTCATCTAACAATTTCAGAAAAAAAAAATGCAAATTGTCTGAGCTCTAAGAGGCTATGCACACGGAGCACCTTTAGTTGCTGAAACTATCAACTTTTTAATAGCTTTTTGGCAGTTGCAGCAAACAATTGCCAGTTGCAGCAACAGTTGCCGTGTTTGCAATCGTTTCGCAATTGTTTTATATGAAAACAGCTAGTTGCGAGTTGCCACTTGGCGCAAGTTGCCCGTGTGCATAGCCCCTAACTCCCCATTATGTTTTGCATGCTCATCAATACTAATCCTTGTACATTTTTGTAGTATTAAAATAGTAAAGACTAAATTATTGTCATCTTTCATTTATTAAGCTTAAAAAAACTAAAAGTAATAATTACGTCGAAAGTGAAATACAATAGTATTGATTAACAAATGTACTAAATTGAGAAACAAAGTTCCATGTCCTGGCAAACAAGATAGCTGTGTATGGTCAGGATTTCACTTGACCCTGTTCTTTTTCTCTATGAGATTCAGGAACCTGAAAAAAGAAACAAGAAATAACTGAAATAAAGGTCCAACAATCTTATACTTTACACTTACACTGTTACTGCACACAGCTTCATAACAATCAAGGACAGTGCTATGCAAAGAAACAAGGTATCTGTTTACTGTATTTTACTATAGCTTCATCACTCTCTACCAAGGGTTACATTTGTGACATGAGCGTATAAGCTCATTTTTCATATAGGTGCGCCTTTTGCTACACGCGCAACTCGTACGAGTGTTGAAACGCTTGTATACCTAAGCGAGAGACATCTCTACCAGTTCTAGCGTATACGTCGGAATAAACCCGGGTACGCGCGTTCGGCTTTTTGTAGTGCGAAATAAAGCGCACGTGTAATATGGTTAAACAACCGTATAAACGCAAAACAGCTTGTCTGAATGTACGCTAGGACCAGAAAAGCATGTGTAGGTATAAAAGAAATGAACCTCACCTTATGAACAATCTGTTTAGTAACATTTCCCGCCATTTTCTGTCGTATATTCCACCTGAGGTCAGACCAGTCATTCTCTCCTGGTACATTGGCTTTGTACTTCTCCCATAGGGATGTGTAGTAGTGGTACAGAGATACTGGATCACATTTCTTTTTTGCAGCTGGTTTGGGTACTTTAATTACTGGAAAATAACAGATAGTCTCAATTACTATTTACTACTACATAAATTTTATTATGTTGTTTGTAGCTTTCTACACCTTCCTACTAGACGTCTAGCTAGACAACTGGCAAGAACTTCTTGCCAGTCTAGAATCTAGACTGGCAAGAAGAACTTCTTGCTAGTCTAGAATCTAGAACCACGGGTGGCCAACCTGTGCAGCAGCAAGCTGTTACATGTTTTTTTTTTGGGGTGCGATAAAAATTCACAGTTCCGCATGCAATATCACTCCCAGCGGGCCAGATACAGCCTGCATGCTAATTGTTGGCCACCCATATTCAAGGTCTAGGACCTTTACCTACCTGTGTGAAGCTAGTCACATCTTTACCTAAATTTAATGTCCTCTAATGACATAAAATTATTAAGACAGTTGTAATTAAACACAACTTACAATTACTACAAGCAGTTGTACTCCTTTCTTTCACTAACTCAGGCTTTCTCTCAACTCTAACGCAGGAACAGGCTCTTCTCAGTGGTTTCTCCTCAGTCTTCGGTCGTCCTAAATTCGGTGCGGAGTGAACATCTCTTACATTGAGTACTTTCTTGCCTTTAAGACATTCTCTACTGCACTTAAGGGTAGTACCCTCATTCTCTTTAGATTTGATTCTGGATGAGAATGTGCTTGCACTGTGCAGCCTTTCAAGGCCTGGCACCTCACACTTGTCACTGTTGTCATTACTTTTGTGTTGAAGATCATGTTTTATCAGCTTTTTAAGATCTGAAAATAGGAAATTACGTTCCATAAATGTTCTATCAAAATTCAAATACTCTATGTCGTTTAGGCCTACATACAAATTGTATTTTTTTTTTCATTTTTTACTTAATTTTCCCTAAGGATCGGAAACGCGACCACAACCCTCGACTTAAAAGTCCCGGCAAGAAATTCAGCGGACTTGTCTTTTTTACATTGATTGTACATATATATTTTATTTTTATATGTTTAATCTCAAGTTGTTAAACTCTTCTGCACAACAAAAGCTGTTAAAAGTGTGAGGTTTTATTATTAAGTACTGGTAATAAAAATACCACGGTATTAGCCCCCGCACTTTAAAATATTCGTGAATATAATGTTGTAGGTTACATGCAAATAAGGATATAAAATTAGATATGACTGCTATGTGAAATATACAAACCTGTAATAAAATACTTCAATACTTCTCCACTTATGTTGTGGATACCAAGAGCGTTCAAATATCGCAATATTTCTCTAGCGTCCAACTCAGAAGTGACCTCGTAGTAGTTAAAATCCATTTTAAAACTATATTACAACGACTTATTCATTCATTTAAATTATAAACCAAATTAATTAAATAATATTTAAAAAATCAAAATAACGCTTCGCAGTTCGCTTTCTTTCTGCCCAGTAGAGATGTACCGAGTACAGGCTGACTCGAGTACCGACTTGAGTACTCAGATTATAGGATTCGAGTACATGGTACTCGAATACAGGTTCCGAGTACTTTATGGTATTCGAATCCTTAGTCGGTTACTGAAATCGCGACCTTATGACTACAAACTTAAAGTCTATTTTTACCTGACTACAGCGGAGAATTATTTATTATGAAGTGTTTTGCGCGCACGCCATGTTTTGTTTTGTTTTGTTGGTAAAGGCGTAACTTTTTACAAAGTTTTGAAATGCCTCAAAAACAAAATAAGAGGTGTAGAACTTTTACCATAAATTGGATCGCAGCCAAAAACTTGAAATATGTATATTACCTGACACTGGCATATGCGAAAAGCGATGCCATAACAAAAAAAAACATAATAAAAAAGTAATCGAGTCCTAATTCGAATACTTATATAAGTACTCGAGTACCTGTGCGAGTCCTCCGACTCGAGTATTGACTCGATTCTTTTTTTAACGAGTACCAGAACACTGGAGTACCAAAAATAGCTGACTCGATACATCACTACTGCCAAGCACGAAAAAATGCACGACTGACGTCTGACAGTTTCTAAAAGCAGAGTTGCCAACTTGGGGTCATTTACCCCAGGCTTAAGATAAAAATTATGCTTTAGGATATTTTACGAAATTAAGAATTATAGGTAACTTTTGCTTTTGTGTTAGTATCTGTACTAGTGCCCAAGACCGGGACGTTAAGAAGGGCTAATAATGATTAATGTATTATTGGTTTTTATTATTTTAAATGTCTTAAAAAATGACCTACGATCCCCCTCGCCCTCCCTCTCTCGTCGTCATGTTCAAGTTTGTTTGCGTCAAACATTGCATTTATTCCGCGGTTAGCAGATACGATTAATTACTTAATAAATACAATAAATAAATTCAATAATATGCAAGAGCTATAAACTTACGCGCTCTCGCGCTATCCATTTCTGTGCCACCACTAGATTTCTGCGTTAATATGTAAGTTAGTGACGAAAATAAAAATAAGGTCTTTCATCTCATTTTGTGACAAAGAAAAATCTACATATACTGCAGTCAACATTTTTTTTATTCAACTGTGGAATTAGGGTAAATTGAGACCTATCTTGGTTTAAAAGGAAAATTAGACTTGGCAACCTTGTCAAAAAAAAGCACAAAAGAAAATACGTGACCCCATTATCGTGACCAGGGTGACCATATGTGGCAGGTTCTTGCCATTTTGGCAGGATTAGCTTCTTATTTTAGCCTGTGGCATGATCGGTTGACGTTTTAAAAAATCGGCAGTTTTTGGCATTATTGGGGTTTGGCACAAAATACTCAAAACTCTTATATTTTATGGGACTAATACCAAAAAAACTATGTTTTATACGATCACAATAACAACCAACCGTCAAAAATAAAACATAAACCAACCATATATTTTGTCGTTCTGCTCTTCGCACAAAAAGTGTGTACTCAGAGATTTATTTTTAAGTTAAAAATAATAATTTCCTCTTATAGCTTGTACTTCAGCATTCTCGTTACAATAAAATGAAGAATATGATGCTTACTGTAATGATTAATTTGAATTTAATAAAAAGAAATATCATATAATATATGCGTATTTTTACTCTTCTTGGATAAATACAACGGTAAATCAAGTTGGCAAGATTTTGGCATTTTTCACTACAGAGTTTGACAGGATTTGTCAGGTTTTTATGCAAAGTAAGGCAGGATCTGTAATTTAAAGATGGTCACACTGATCGTGACCCACCCTTGCATTTTTGTTTGACGTTTTGTACGTAAAGGTGGCGGTACACGTTCGAGCAAGTTTGTCAAACATTTATCTACGGTTTATTTTAAGTATTTTAGTTTACTATAGATGAAGAAAAAAATCTTATTAGGAAGTTCTTTGCAATTAGGTACCCTAATAATTTAGACTTGTCTCTTTTTATTTACCTACCTCTTTGACCTACCTAGGTATATTATTATTTTGTTCTTCCGTCCTCGGTCGTAGACTCGAACGTAGGTCGTAGACGGAGTATTCATAATAAAGTCGCAGACCGCAGTTCTACTTTCTTCACAGGAACTAGGTAGTAATTCGTCAAAATTGACTTAGTGAAATAATAAATCGACTAAAATATTTCAAATGAATACCTACATTCTACATTACACCCAACCTACCTATAACGGAAGAAAATTATGTTACCTACAGAGAAATACAATGAACTAAAAAATCAATAATTATTCAGTTTTGTTCGTGTTTGCATAGGTAGTCTGAGCCTGTGTCAATGGCCTACGGCTTGTGCTCGTGGGTGGAGGAGAGTGTAAATTAAATGAAGATGGAAAATATCAGGAAAACACACATACGTCAACCGCTTGCTAGATTGTAGGTAAGTAAAAATAAAAAGTGCTCTATCTCAACTAGCTCGAAAAGTATGTATAATAATAACTCAGGTATTACAATCTTTAATACCTACCTAGTTTAGTTCAATATGTAAATATTTAGGCAATTTATTTTGTCTTTGTACAATGTGAATTTTGATTGATTTCATTTAACTAAACGAAACAAGCAACGTTTACGAAAACATTGCAGAATGAATGAATGAACAATAAAATATACTCTTTGTATAAAATTCCCGATAAGAAAATATTTCAAGGAAGTTTCCATTTCCAATGAATTATTGGCGGGAAATAAATTTCGACACTCAATAAAATTTATTTCGCACGGATCTCAAAATTAATATTCCTATTTTAATAAAAGGTAGGTATGATGATGAGTGTGTGGATAAGGTTTTTGTTAGTGACATTTAATAATTAATTACAATGTTTCTTAATTACTTAATACTATAATATAAATCATTCATTTTATAATATTATATTAAGTATATCAGTATAATATTATAAAAACATTAACTTTAAATATAGAACCTCGTTAGCTTGGCACAGTCGGGTAAAAGTAAATATACATGTACGTACCTAGGTACTCACCTATAATAGATAACTATTTATTTAGTGTGCATTTTATTGTTTGATTGTAGCTCGTTATCACACGGTTGGTTGGTGCGCCTCGTTCTCGTACCGATGTGAACGTTCATTGCCACTGCAGTGTTCGCCCCGATAGGTACCATGGCTGCTAAATACGAAAACAATCCGGCTGTGGAGAATTTTGTTGAGTATTTGAGAATACCGAGCGTACAGCCGAATATCAACTATGGTAAGTTCTCTTTAAGCACTTAATTCCTTATTTATAATAATTTTGAAGTTCATGCAAGTAACTATGTACATAATGTATCTAAAATTAATCTTAAACCTTTGCAAAATGTTAAGGTCATTTACGGCGTTTTGTTCTAGTCATAAGACTTGAGTTACTATTGCCCGATCCTACTTAAATGTCACTATGAGCAGATAAGACTATTGGTTAGTCATTTATTTAACTAATGTGTATGTTACAAGTCTGTTAGAAAATTAGTAAAATGAAAATGTTGATGCCGTGAACCGTTTAATACTCTAAATTATTGAATACTATGAAAGTTTTTATAAAACACAATTCTAACACATACCTACTCTACTTATAGATAAAGTAAGCACATATAGCACCTAATGTGCTTACTTTACCTACATTAAAGTAATTTATGATAAGGCAACAAGCAATACCTATTTGTTTAAGGCGAAAGTTGTCGCCTATTAAACAAATAGGTAGGTACCAGATGAGCGAGAATAATAATATGACTATATAGTAATAATAATATGTATATAGGTATCGTAATATAATAATATGACAATATAGTCAAATTATTATTCTCGCTCATCTGGTTGTTTAAACATTATACCTTGGTACCGAGGGTAAATCGTACATACAAAACAAAATTATTTTTGGTGCCAGAATAATTATTTCGGTCTCAAATTTATTATCTCGCGTAACTTTTATAACACTACTGGGTATCTAACAGAAATGCGACGATATTTTGTGAGACAATATTAATATAACATACTTATTATGTGCAGATTGGTAGCACCTAAAGCGTAATCAGGATACAGCATATTGTATCATTGACGCATATACTTCTCGCAATTGAGCCTACCCTACTGCAATGGAATTGAATAATATGAAACTTCTGCTAATGTATGACTGCAGAATGGGGTTACGCGGATACGGTGCGGTCCCTAACTCATATACTTAAGGACAAGAGTTAATCTTTTCATATCCAGTTGTAAGATTGATTATATAGCTGATATAGTTACCGCAGAGCTGTGGTAAAGATATGGAAAGTTACTAGCAGCAGAGAAAGCAGTAGGTACACTAAATTCAAGAATTTATCGTAACAAGATAAAAATAATTTCTTCAACCTCTTAGTTATTCACGATATTGTTAAGGTCAAGGTCGAGCATGGAACTTTCTACACGCAATTATGAACGCAATAAACAACATCACATTATTTACAGACGACTGCGTAGCTTTCTTAAAAAAGCAAGCCAACGGGCTGGGTCTTGCTGTGAAAATTTACGAAATAGTACCACGGAAACCAATAGTAATATTAACATGGCCGGGGAAGGACCTGAATTTACCATCGATTTTATTGAATTCTCATATGGATGTTGTACCGGTGTTTGAAGTGAGTACCTATGTAAATGATAAAGTACATACTTTAGATTAAATTTATCTTGACATGATAAATAGAACAGAATGATTTGTAAATAATATAAGTGTTGTAGGCAATAACCGACAAAATATGAAGTTGTTGTTAAATTTATGTTTTTGTTTTGAATTGTAGAATAGTTGGACGTATCCTCCATTCAGTGCTCACATCGATAAAGAAGGAAAGATTTTTGCTCGCGGCTCTCAGGACATGAAATGCGTTGGGATCCAATATCTCGAGGCTATAAGACAACTGAAAAAAACTGGAGTACAGTTGAAAAGAACTTTGCACGTTTGTTTTGTACCCGGTAAGAAAGCTGATGAAGAGTTAAATCTAATTTAAGTACATATGATTGTAACACCTACTTTTGACGATAAAATACCAATTTTAAGGTATAAACTGTAGGAATTAAGTAACCAAGTACTATTTATATTGCAGATGAAGAAATCGGTGGACACGATGGCATGGAAAAGTTTGTTCACACTAAAGATTTCAAAGACCTCAATATTGGTTTTGCTTTAGATGAAGGAATGGCGAACCCTGGTGAAGAATTTGTTTTGTTTAATGGTGAAAGAAGTATTTGGCGTGAGTATTATGAAATAAGTAAAGTTTTTAATCTACAGAGAGATAAGAGGACTACTAATCCTTGTCGAAAACATCACTGAGCTAATGATGTTGTTTACCATAACTACCCATCCGCTTAATTAATCCTCATCTTAATTATTTCTAATAATCTTCACAGAAATACACGTACATTGCACCGGCCAACCTGGCCACGGTTCATTGCTTCTGCCAAACACAGCGGGTGAAAAGGTACGTCATTAACATCTCTTTAATTACATTTTTACAAAGTTTTCCCACAAATTACGACCTTAATTATCTAGAAATATTATGAGACTTTTATTATGCAAGTTGAATAATTTACCACAAAGGAATGACTTAAATAGTAGAAATAAAATAAATTTTAAGTAGGTAATCTTAATTGAGTTGAGCTTGAATTTTACAGATAAGATACGTTATAGATAAATTCATGGATTTGAGAGCTGAACAAAAGAAGATCTTGGAGAGTAATCCTAAATTGACTATTGGCGATGTGACTACAGTTAATTTAACTCAAATATATGTACGTATCTTATATTAAACTTGCCATTTAAAAGTAGTTATCATATACATTGTTTTATAGAGGTAAATATTTTCTTTTTACTTTCGTTGATTTGTATGGGACATTGGATTATTTATTTAGTATCATTTATTTTCAAGCTGCCCACTAAATGTTTGTGGTAAGTGGGCTGAAATTATTTAATCTACAAAAAAGAAACTTGTTGAAACCAAAGTTGAAACTTTTGAAACTGGTAATTTCGATTATCATGTTTGAGATATTAATCACTTATCTTGATAATTATTTTTCAGGGTGGTGTACAATCTAACGTTGTTCCAGAAAAATTGACCGCTGTATTTGATATTCGATTGGCGGTTACTGTTGACCATGAGCAGTTTGAGAAGATGGTAACACTAAACCATATAGCTTTACCTATTCATGCATTATTCATATTTCATTATACACAAAAGTCGAATCGTGTCGGCATAAATTAACATTAGGTACTTTCTTTCATAACGATGACATTTCTTAACAATTGAATACCAAACGTATTGACATAATTTAACTCATACACAGTAGATTTAGTTACCTACTAGACTAGCTTATATGTATAATAAATGTATTTGAAAATCTGTTAAAAAAAAAAAGATTTCGTAGGTACTCATTTATTTTACTTATTTCTTGCAACTTTGCTTACCAGAAACATGATGTTATTTAATTCTAAGATTGATGATACGATTTTACTTTGAATTTTTAAAAGTAGGTATAGTCATGTATCGGGATAGATTAGCACTTTAATTTAGATTTTGTTGATTATCATTTTAGATAAATCAATGGTGTCAAGAAGCAGGCGATGGAATCACTATTGAATTTGAACAGAGGAATGCCTATGTTGACGTCACTAAAATAGATGCCACCAATCCCTACTGGGTCGCGTTTAAAGAAGCCGCAGATGAACTGTGAGTATAATTATAGCTTTTCTCAAAGTGTCTTCACGTTTCTTTATCTGGAACCAATATAGAAAAAAAACGCACAAAGCGCGTTTTGGCTCGATATAACTCTGTCTTACCGTGCGTTTCTACTGCGCTGAAACATGTTGACACAACATTTTTGTTGTGACAGCAAAAAAATAGAGACAACATATATATAGTTCGTTCTTTTATACTTGTCCTATTTGGTAAGCAAAGATGGCGTCCAGTGGGGCGATTGCGTAACTTTTTTGTCAATGTTTCAATTGGTTTCATTCATCCTGTGTCAATTATATACGAAACCAATTGAAACATTGACAAAAATTTAAGCAATCGCCCCGCTGGACGCCATCTTTGCTTACCAAATAAGACACTTATAAAAAAATGTACTATATATAGAGATATGTTGTGTCAACATGTTTTAGCGCAGTGGAAACACACGGTTATGGATAACTCGTTTTTTTTAAGGAAACTCAAGCTGGACTGCAGAATTTTCCCAGGTGGTACAGACAGCCGATACGTTCGTGAAGTCGGCATACCGGCCCTCGGCTTTTCACCAATGAACTATACGCCCGTCCTTCTACACGACCACGATGAGTTCCTCAAAGCTGATATATTTTTAAAAGGCATCGATATTTACGTAAAACTCATAACAGCTGTAGCTAACGTTTAAGCGGTTGTGCGTTTTATTATTAAGTAACATAGTATATTTTTCGTTGACTATTAGCATTATTGATCTTCCGTATTCATGACTCAAAAAGTGCTGACTGATTGTATGAGTACCTAGTGAGTGATCTAACAAACTGTGCCTTTACGTAATCATAGTAACAAAGCAATTATTATTATAACAATATACCCATATATTTTATTTGTAACAATTTCAATTTTATTAACTAATGCGTACAATAAAAATGTATAACATTATGTACAATTATTAATATAATTTAAGTGATTTCCTACTCTCTTAAATAATGATGACTATTCTACTGAGCGTATAGGTCAGTATAGGTATCTAAAATGTGTATAGAGTAGGTTAATAATTAAACAATTGAGTAGGTATAGGTATGTACCTACTTCCTCTTTGTTAAGTACGTAAGTAATTAATTTGTTTTAAATTGCTGTTATAACAATTTTGTTGATATTATTGAGTAGTTACCTATAAAATAAAATTTATAAATGTAGATTTTATTTGATTGATTCATTATTAATTAAGTTTTTAGAACAGCCTTTGTCGAGTGAGGAGCGAGACCTCTCGGCGCCCGGCTCCTCACTGGACACGACAGTTATGTTTTTGATGGCCGCTAACCACGGCAGTAATGAAATCACATACTACCTACTTCGCTGGAGCCTCTTTGGCAGCGTAGCAACATCGACTTTGCTAGAAGAAGGTTTGCAAACATTTTTGAGTAAAAGTTTATTACCATGGACCAGACATAGAAAGGACATGGTCTAAGCAACTCGGCCACATGGCATGGCTCAACTAGGCCACTGACGTCATCACAGTAAGCGTGGCTTAAGTCAGTGTGCTGTTGGCGTTCGTCCTGTGGAGACGTCTTGCCAACGTTCGCATCCCAAATATAATTCTATTCGACACTAGATGGCGACCCTCTGTACGTCTCTTTTATCATCCTACACATAGTGACATCTAGTGTGAAAAAGTTAAACTTCGTACTAACATCGACATAGAACGAAGCGAGTAGTTTTGCTATTGACCGGTAGATTGAAATGGCAAAGTAGGCGTTATCTACACCCCTTCACCCGTGCCTCCTCAAGTCGCTTGACAATGGGGACAAAAACGACGCTTGACTCAAGCGTCGTTTCATATGGAAATCTAATAAGAACATCTCTACTGTCTATTGTTCTCTGTGTTTATTACCTTCGTCATTGATTGCCTTATACAAAACGAAGTGAAAATTAGGTACCTACAATTATTTTTTTGAACACATTTCATTAGTCATACATTGACTGCTGGAGTATCTACCTAGGTGAGTAACAAGTAGTAGGTAGGTACAAATATTTCATTTTATGGCTGTAGCATGGATGTATGGCTGTAGTTAACATTAATTATTGATATCATGAACCTAATCCTTATAATCTCACACCAAATATTTTTGTCTCCATATATTCGTCTACAAAAAATAGACACGCTATAAGCAAGAGTATGCGCTCTCTTTCTATTAATTCTTGGTCCTAGATTCGTAAAAAATCTACTGTCTAGTCTATGTCTAAAACCAAAAACAGCAATTATCTGTGGCAGAAAGTAGGTAAACAAACAAAAGTCAAACAAAAAACCTGCCAAAAAACAAATCAAACTGGTCGTAGGCGAGGTATTTTACAAACAAAAGTATACATTATTATGAATAAAATCTGTAGAATATGCCTGGAAGAAGGTGTTCTTTCCTCAGTTTTTGCAAAAAACTACAATATATCCCTATGTGATATGATTGAATATTGCTGCAATATAAAGGTAAACTAAAAGCTCATGTCTTTATAGGTATCCCATTTAAAACATTTATGTTCATAATAATGATATTTCATTTTTAGATAAGTAAGGACGATGGACTTCCCGAACAGATGTGCAGTAATTGTGTTTACAAGCTTGGAATTGCGTATCACTTCAAACAGACTAGTGAAAGTGCTGATGTAAGACTGAGGCAGTATTTAGGATTACGTATACCTAGCAAGTTAGTATTCAATCTTATTCTTATTGTATGGTTAGTAGCTAACCTGTGTCAGAGTTGTTCAAAGGCGTCTGACTCTGACAAGGCTCAACGAATGCTGAGGGCCTACTCTGTTTCAAACGAAAACGAAATTTCGGACCAAATTCGCGTATTTCCTACTACGTTTCTCATTGATTCCGACATTTCTTACGAACGAAAATTGTTTGACGTCTTCGTCGTCGTCAAATCTAAACGTCAAACAATTTTCGTTCGTAAGAAATGTCGGAATCAATGAGAAACGTAGTAAAAAATACGCGAATTTCGTCCGAAATTTCGTTTTCGTTTGAAACAGAGTAGGCCCTCTGACAACAACTAGGACCGACTTTTTACGCTCTCTCAAGTACGGAGACTGTACATATATGTACACGTATTGTAATTTAAATTCTGAATTTCAGGTACAATGATGCTTGTGTGGCCACTGATCCGATTGTAAGTATACTGAATACTATATTTCATTCATTGAATGACCTGTATTTTTTATGGGCTTAATCACACCACACACTCCCACAGCTTAGTCCTGTAAGCTAAGATAGAGAATGGTGACTAATGATAAAATAAATATCACCAAACTTACACACCTACTGTATGGTCCCAAACTAAGCAATGCTTATACTATGGCTACCATACAATGGACTGGGGCGATCCCAGTGTCATCCAGACCAGGGCAAATTACGAAAAGGCAGTTTGCCAAATTTGCATCCGATGAGAATGAACCCACAACCACCTGATGAAGGGAGCCGAGCGACTCGGAGCGACCTATACTTGAAATACTGCTCTGGTTGTCAATGATAACACCAATGTTAAGTAGGTACATTTTCCTTTTAATTTTTCAGAGCCCACCCCCTGCAACCACTATAATAAAGAAATGGTAAGTACTATACATAATGTGCTCCATACTTATGACATTACCATACCAAAGTGCTCCTACCACACTGTCATTACGATACAATGGTATCTATCTTGGTAAGTATTCAATTTTTTTGTGCTGCCATACCCACATTAGCAAAATTGAAATCATCATAATATCCTATCTATGTGGTAAATTTTTTTCCAGTAGATGTAAGCGTGCCGAACCTAAAAGGAATTATAGAAGGAAACCAGAATCGGAGAAATTAAAACGTGGTCCTAAGCCGAAACCGAAGCAAGTCCACTCTTGTTACCAGTGTGATAAGGAGTTCCGATGTCAGGCGCAATTGGAAATGCATGTTAGGTATAAATAAACCATATCTTTTTTTTAATGCCACTAATGCAGTAGGCTGGTATTACCCAACCCAACCTTCATGGTAGAATCCAACAAAATGCTGTACCACACAAAGACAAGTTCAAAATTTTGTTGGTACCACTTATGCCTTCGCCATTATTTCCTACTTATTGAGTCGTAATATTATTTTAATTCACCAGCACTGGTAGCACAGCTGGCCGTTCCAAGACAAAACGCCAGATAAATCACTTTTGTCTCATTCTCACATTACATTATGCATTAAGAAAGAGAGAGTAACTAGGTGCGACATAAAACGTGAAAAAGGTCTTGTTTTGGCGTGTAGCTCTGCTGGTTGAGTTTATTTTTAATACTTTTGTTCAGGACTCACACTGGGGACAAGCCGTTCGTGTGCATGTACTGTCCGCGGCGGTTCACACAGAAACACAACCTCACTATACATCTGCGAGTCCACACTGGCGAGAAACCTTTTCAATGCGAAGTGTGCAGGTAAATACCACTCTATTATCTCGTACTCAAAGCACAGATTAGAAAGGAACAGATACATCACTCCTATACAAAAGCTAAAATACTTACGCTATTATGTTATCATTATTATTACCCCTACGTCTACAAAAGACGCTGCAAGAAGAAACGTACAACGTACTCTACCTACGCGCACCTACCTAGTCTAAAATGTAATGCAAAACCATAGTACAGTCAGCAACATACTAGTCCACCAAACCTACTAGACACTCGGGTATAAATATCAAATGATAATAAGTTAATGATTCCGCGGTCCTTCCACCACGTAGTGAGAGTTACTGCCACTGGAGTACCCAGGCTCACTACGTTGTGGACGGACCGCGGAATCATAGACTTATTATCATTTGATATTTATACCTGAGTGTCTAGTTGGCTTGGTGGGCTAGTAAGTCATCAAATTGTACTACCACAATTAACGCAATAAAGTTATTTGAATTGAATATCACATAATTTTTAATTAAACGTTATTTTTACCCGACTACGAGGGAGGGTTATGATGAGTTAGGTAAGTACTTATACTGTGCTTTAATTATTATGATTTTAGTAAAAGATTTTCAACGCAAGGCAACTTCCACGCGCATCTTAAAATTCATACGGGACAAAAAGACCACGTAAGTTTGGGACACTAATTTATTTAACAAAATGTCGATAAACGAAGTATTTAATCTTTATCTAAGTATTTCAATAATTTGATTTGCTGAATTATGTTTTTATTTTTATGTGACGGCAGTGGCAAACAATCATACGGCCCGCCTGATGTTAAGCAGTTACCGTAGCCTATACCAAATACATTACAATACCAAAGGCATTACTCGCACGTTGCCGACAAGGGGAGCGGGACAACGGGAGGGGAAGGGGGTTGGGCTAAGTATATTGAAAAGACTAATTATATTTATGTGACAGGAATGCATGATATGCAACAAGTCGTTTATAACGACGAGCGAGCTGACTCGACACATGAGCAAGCATGGCGGAGCCAGGAACTTCAAATGCGATCTGTGTACGGCGGCTTATGTGCACGCTAGAGATCTGGTAAGCAACAATTTCGGGTTTTAAAAACATCGCTAATAGACGCGTCCACATATACCGAACAGAGCGCCCTAAAAATAAAATTTGACGTCTGAATTCATAACAGTTTAAGGTGAACACGTATAAAAGCTTTTTGCTGTTCTGTCGACTGTCAGTAGTATTAAAGAACGCCTCTGACTTGGGCAGACTTGAACAGACTTGAACCCAACAGAGAGAGATAGCACTACCAAAATGAGGTGTTTGGCTGTGGGTCTTATTACATAATGCTTATTCGGTCTTTTTATCCCTGATATTTCTGTATCTTGTTTCAGAAACTACACAAACTGAAAAAGCATCAAATACAACCAGAAAACTCTAAAATACAAACTGGAAATTATAATAGCAGCAATAACATCGACATTATTGACATTGATGTCGACAAAGACCCACCGATGCCAATGAAAGACGTCAACCACCTAATACCACAACTCATAGATGAGAAACCACAATTGAACATGCCCGGGATACCAGGAACATATGATCACAAAGAGATGAAAGATATATTCCAGTATCCAAAACTTGAGACACACAATTGCGCGATATGTGGAGAGAAGTTTGACTATGTAACTGCGTTAGCACAACATTATTTACACAGACATACTGATCAGGAGTCAGTTCAGGCTAAAAGTTATGCGGTAATACAGAATCGACTGCCAGAATAGACTTAGAGCTGAGTTAGCTAAATTAAGACCCGTATTAATAAATCGATCACAAGATTGAGATCGAACTTAAGATGCTGTTTCTTACAGATGTCCCATCCCACCCATACATTAAACGTCAAAACCGGATCTTAAGATTGATTTCAACTTTGAGATAGATTTATTAATACGGGCCTAAGAATAAAGGATTGTTACTCCGATGCCGACTGGGCAACTGACACTGAAGAGAGAAGGTCATGTTCAGGAGAGAATACCTCTTGAGTGGATACTTATAAATTTTGAAAGTGATCAATTAGAAGAACTGCACATTAAGTGCCGGATGGGTTATTATCATAGAGAACATCTGTGGTTATTATCTTACATTATATGTGCAGAAAATAATATGTGGATCTAATGTTATATTGTTATCTGTGGAGTAGGTGAAATCTAGTTTTGGGGCACCTTAACCGTTTGGGCTTAGACTAATTACTTGTCTAGACCGAGTTTTGCGCTGCAATCGCAACGAAAAAAACAGGCCAGATTTGAAAGCGATGTGTGCGTGTCACGCACACAAGTATTCGTAGACTATTGTTTGTCAAGCGCGCTGCGTCACTGTTGATACGTGCTGAGTGATACCAGCTTTTGAATATTTCCCATAAAAGTAGGGAAAAAATATGTTTTGATTTCGAGGTGTCTAATTAAAATATAAATTCATTTTATTATTCACATACCTACCTATTAGGAGTTTGTGCATTTGGATTACTAGGTGAAATATATTTGTAATAAAAACATTACTGTTAGGTTAAGGTTATTTATTTGTAATATTCTTAATATTCTAGTTCAAAAGATAACACTAAAACAGAGTAGAACTGTAGTGACACCATTCCTTACATAACAAACCTTGAAGTACAAAAGGTTTTTAAAAAGAAATGATGATACCTACCTTATGATAGGAGTCCTGGAGAGGACGGTGTAACGACAGAAGCACTCAGAGTCCTCCTCCTTTTTTGAAGTCGTTTAATAAAGGCATGTAATGAAACCGACTTCTTTTTTATAGCATTTTTGGCCTATAAAACACTCCCTTCGAACCTAACCCAGACAAGTCAAATGCCCCGAAGACCCGAGCTCGCACGAATTGAATTGAGCTCTCTGATTGGTTCAAATTTAGACAGGCGCCCGTCTATTTGATGTTTCCTAGTTTAGCTTGAACTACATTTTTTGAAGAACATGTTGAAGCTTCAAAACGCAAAAATGTTGATGAGTTGTAAAATCGGTGGCTGAGTTAGTAAATTTGATGGCGACTTATCAGTCAAAAGGACAAGTAATAATAATTGGTGTTCTTTATTTGATGTTCTTATTTAGGTAGTGTTGTAAATAAGACGAATTAGTTTATTAGAAGCTTTCTTATTTTTCTGTGGCTTAGTTATAAAATTAGAAGTCAAATTCCCTGGATTTATAATTCCCCAAAAAAATAGCAAACGCTCACATGGGAATTTTAAATTCAATTATCAGGCAACCTTGTCAACATGGCGTCAAATGGCCGTTATATTTTTGAATAAAATTACACTTCATAAATCTAATTGTGTCTTCACCAAATAATTCTTTCGAGTTTACTTACCGATGATAGGTATTTTTTTTAATTGTTTTTATTCGTCTCCTGTAATTTCTGCATACTTTTATTGCACATATTGTCATTTTTCTACGGCAAAAAAACGGTGTTCACCGCACAATGTCAGTGTCGCTACTGAGCGGGCGAAATGAGTTTATGAGCCAACAGTTGGCTGATATTTTTTTTGGCGTTTAGGCGCTCGAACCCTATATCTAGACCATATATAATCAAAGCGTTTGGGGTAACATTTAGGTTTGTGAAAATTAATATTTGTTGGATAAATATGACGGGTGGTTAGGTTAAATCACATTTGACTCCTGGATTATTAGACAGCCAGTCAGTGAGTTGATTTCAAATAGTTTTTACTGTCTATTATTGTTACTGCACACATCACCTCTTCATACAGTTTTTTAGCCTTTCATATTCACATTGTGAAGGTAACTTTTAATGCAAGGAAAATAAAAGTTATAACAGAATCTAAGCTTCTATTTAGTTCATAATCTTAGGTCTATTGTTTTACAAAGAGTAAACAATGCAGATAATGAGTATGAGCCTTTTGTAAGTAAAGCCTGAAACCTATTCCAGATTTTAGTTGCTTTACTAAAATATATTCTGAAATAAACAGTATTATACAATAAATTATTTATTAAAACAAATGTGTTTGACTCATATTGACTAATAATATTAACTCCTCTAATAAACTTCATTCAACGGATTGGTACCCACGGCTCAAAGATGTCGCCAATCTTCCTTTGCTCTGGAAAAACCACAATTTTATAACAATCACTTTTTAGTAGGCTTACAATGACAGGCTAACAGCTCCAAAGTAAAAACACACCTATAGACTTTACTGTTAATATTCTCTTCAATGACCCAATTATTGATCACACAGCATGAGAATGATCAAAGGACAATGTAATGGTCAGAAGCACCAAAATCAGACACTTGGTATTTAGAACTAGAGTATACCCACACACACATAGACATTAATTTTGTATTCCAGAGTACTTAGCTCTGCATAAAATTTCATTCAAGTTTCATTTGGTTGTGTTTAGACTGTTTTTATGTGATGCTCCATCAAATTGTGACCTCAGAAACAGAAATATTTGCGCCTTATGAGGCCTTAGTACTAGGGGATAATTTTTAGATAATATTTTTGTCATATTTTGATTTCAGAATAATTGCAACAAACCTGGCACAGGGAAGTCTTCAGGGTGTAGCTCAACGTAATGTCTGAGCACAGCGTCTTTCTCAGCATAGTAATCGTTTCGCTTCTTTTGTACAAACGATAGAACACCAACAAATCCAGCCACACATAAGATATGTTTCTGGATACCTGTAATAATACATATGTACACATAGAGAGAAAATCACTATTTGGGCTATAATTGTATGTGTGGTACTTAACAGTTTAGCGCTAAGAAGTACACAGAACAAATTGTTATAAATAATAAGTACAGGTTATGTAATTGCTTACCACTGAACAGGGGTCGTCTAGTTTGGAAGTTGATATAGGTTGCAGTGCCTAATCCTAAGCATGTTCCGACAAGTTCAGGCCAGTATTTGTTCAGTGCCGGCTTTTGTCTATCTTGATCTCCTAACTTAAGGAGTTCTATCGCTGATAATTGAGACGACATTGTTTTAGAACGCCGAGCGAGCTCAAAATATTTTCAAAGCAAAATATTTCTTAGTGATGTGAACCGTTTCCACCAAACCGGTTAAAAACCGGTTACCTACTGTTAATTTTTAAATTTACATATATGTATATTTCTTATATAAATATCGCCAGTCAAAAACACCAATTCCCAAACTAAGCATTATTAGGTACCGTACAATGGACTCGGTACGATCTCAGTGATACTAAGACCAGGACAAATTACGAAAAGGCCATTTCCAAAATTTGCCGCTGGTGGGAATCGAACCCACAACCACCTAATGCAGCGAGCCGAGTGGCCTACGCCTCGAACCACTGCGCCAAGTGGTCGTCGTATTACATAATGTAAACGATGTATCCGAATTTCAAACCACATCTAAATATTCGATATTATGTGTGCAAACACTTTCCTAATACATGTCAAACTATTGGAAACTCAGGAACTCATCATGTCCGTCTGTATGACCCAATCAGTTTATGTGAAAACTATATAAGATGGCTGATATTTGGAACACATAAATTATTGTTACCGCTGCAATTATATACCTAAAAACAGTTTTTTTTGCGAATCGATTAAAACCGGTTTGTAAAATTTTAATCGGTCACATCACTAAGACTTCGCTCTCCGCTGGGCTGTCAGACAGCTGCATGAGCTGACTGTCATTGACGTCATTATCACAATCATACGGCAGCTTTTTTTTCTACCCCATGTCTCTCTCACAGCGTGTATTTTGCCAGTAATTGAATGATATCTTTTCATTGTTGGCACTGAATAAAAAAAACAGACTAATTATTTGATTGCAGGGAGACAGATATTAGTTAACAAATAGTAATAAATAATATAGATGTAGCATTACCCCGCGTTTCCATTGCGCAAAAACATGTTGATTTTCAACAGAATTCAACAGATCTCACGACATGTATAGAGTTGCGTTTCCATTGACGGACAATCAACATGTCGCATGACTTGTTGTCACTACAAGTATTGCGACATGTTGATGTTGGTTGTGTGGAAAGCGTTCACACTGGTGAATAACTTGTTACGAGACAAGTTATCATACAAAGCATTCAGAGACTTCACGCTGGCGAATGTTTTTTTTTTAATACTAGATTATTGTCAAATGTGACGCCACCCGCACAAGGCGGTGGCGGTGTGCGGGCGGGAAGCCGCAGGCGGTGGCGGTTATACGGGCGGGGAAGCCGCATTCCATCCGAGTGTCTAGTTGGCTTGGTGGAGTAGTACGTACAAGATTATATAAAATGTGTATTCAAGCGATGAAAAAGACTAAAATACCTATTAATTATTTTTTATCAACTACCTATTGTATTCCTAGAAGAGCAAAATTCTAGGAAAAAAGCATACGGCCGTCTGATGTTAAGCAGTTCGAGGTCTCTCACTCACTTATCGTTGGTATGAAACGCAGCTAAAATTGCGACTTTACGCCGATTTACTGTGAGAGGGTGGTACTACCCGGGTCGGCCCGGCATGTATGGGCCGCAGTCATGGTTTCATAAAAGGGAAAAATATTTTAAAAAGCAGACATTAAAATTCCTATATTGTACTTACTACTCTCTACCGAGATTTTCTCTATGGATTTTCACAACAATAAAATGTCTACGCACAATTTCGGATAACAGTATTTATGGCAAATAATCATGTTGATATACAAGTCTTAATACATGTTGAGTGCCAGTGTGAACGAAAACCTTAACAAGTGTTTTGACATGCTGGTATACATGTTGAGACTTCAGGCAGTGGAAACGCTACCCTCAACAATACATGTTACGAGACATGTCGGACTCATCATGTCGCGATACAAGTAGTATGCCGACATGTTTTTAGGTGGAAACGCACGGTTAGATTATATTTCCAAGGATTGCAACTTGACTAGAGCCAGCCAAGCAACAGCCATGTATGCTGTCTCAATCACTCACTTAGGTTGCGTTCCAGACGACGTAATTTTTGTTATTTTCGTTCATAAATTGTCGGTCCACTTCAACCAACTTGTACTAAAAGCATGGATGTATTAACTCAGGATGCGCATCGCATGATCTTCCCCTCTAGCTTTTTTTTATAGGTACTAGACCAAAAATCTCTGACACGTATATAAAAACTGTTTTCGAAATCGATTTGATCAGAGTAAGTATCGTTTTCGCGGTGTAAGGTGCTCCGTGAAAAATGCCGAATTGTCCCATTAAACATGTGCAAAGAAATTACAAAAAATAGTAATATACAAAAAGATGGGGTAACATTTCATATGTAAGTATTTTTGATGTAATTAATGCAATTTTTCTATTAAATTCATTAAAATATTAAATGTCATAAGAATCGAAAACATTATCGATACAATTAATCGAGTACGAATTAATCGAATAGTCTACTGTGACCATAGACGAATCATTTCTACCCTGGCAACTGTATTTTTTATTTGTCAAATAATTGTCAAGTATTTGAACTTTGTAAACAAACGGATAAATACTGAATTACGCGGTGATAAACCAGTCGCAGGACGTTAAAAACGATTTACAATGAATAAATCATTAGTAATTCAACAAGAGAGGTGATTCACAAAGTTTACAGGCGGTGTCTCGCGGAATTTGAGGTGCAAAATATTTTGTCAGAACTCGACCATGTTTACCAAAGAACCGCTGATATTATAGGTATATAAGCAGTTTATTTTACAGTTTTTAAGTTAAATAATGTGTTTATTGTATACAAAGGCAGGCTCAAAGCTTCAGTTTACAGGTTTTTCAGTAAATATACATTGATCGCTTAGAGGTACATTCGATTGAACACACTTGATACTTGGTATTATTTTTATGTGTTGCTTTCATCTCGACCAATACATAAACTAAGGTTGCTTTATTTTTCTATGTTTGCTTGTCAGTTAACATCGTTACTTAATTACTAAATAAACAAATAATCTTAAAGCATTAAAGAAATTATCTTTTATTGAATTATTTTATTTTTCAGGTACCGTTAGAAGAATAGTCGAAAATTGCTCTTTACGATGACATTAATCGATTAATAATAAATCTTCAAGATGACAGCAATGCTGTGGAGACTGATGATGATGAGTTGATGAGGCAGCGGTAGGCCCACGCCAATATATGGATTTATCAGGAGTGGAATATTTAGACCAAGATTAAAATAAAAAAATAATTAAAAAACGCAGTAGCTATGATATGTTTGTTTTATTTTCCTAAAATACAAAAAAAAATAACTAACTCATGTTGAAACAAAAACACCCACTAATCACTATCGAAACAATTCAGATAAATACGATCTCGATAAATTCTTGATCTTGATAAACGGAATCGAACCTGACACTGCTCCGGGTCCATATGACCCAGAAGCAGGCAGCGTCTGCTACTGAGGCGATGAATCACATATGGCATAAATATATGTATAACAAATATTATCTTATTGACCAACATCAAAGAAAACTTAAAAGTGCTTGCGCTTGCATTATGAATAATAAATAATATGGAAAATAATAAATCAAGTATCAAAATTATTCAGTCGTATTAGTCAGTGTTGCAAGAATTAATCTCGACATATATACTTTTTGATTTGAACAGTGTTGTAGTAGTGTTTATTTATGATTGCAGACCGGTATCGATAAAAATATAATATATATAGTGTATAATAAACCTTGGGAGAGGCCTATGTCCAACAGTGGACGTCTTTTGGCTGAAATGATGATGATGATGACATTTGTATAATAATACCTATTACGTTTATACGTACCTACCTAACAAAAGATATCAGCCAGGCCAGTGGCAGCAGATGGCGCTGGTCGAGTGGGAGTGGGGGGGGGATGAAACAGCTTATTTGGGAACATTAGGTACTTATTTTTTAGATAATCTCATTTTCAAGGAACTGAATTGGGATGTACCCGGAATCATCTTGTTTCCGTTGAATATTTACGCCTCGTGAGTTACTCATTATTTCTTGTTCAGCTGTTTCAGTAGAGATAATTCAGTATAATTCAGTAGATTATAATGACAGCTATAAATGTAATAATGAGTATATGAAACTATCGATATAGCTAATTAGAAATATCGATAGTGGTATTCACCCTATTACACCGATGGTCCTACGGTAGTAAAATTTTGTATGTTGACGTATTAAATCTTTTAGTGTGCGTAAAATATACTAGTGTTGCACATTTCTTTACGTGTGCGTTTATAATGACACAAAATGTTTTGAGTAAGTGTGCGTCAATTTTAATGTAGTGGTTACCTCCCCTCCCCCAAGAATTGACAGAACATTTTGTTCGTTGAATTATGCGTGTTGCGAGTCCATTTTGTTACTTTGTTCAAGACTAAAAGTGATCATCTTTATCGTTTTTAAGTTTTTGTTAAAGAAAATAACGACAAAAACTACGCGAATGGAACGCAGCATTAGTTTTAGTCATGAACGTAACACTTCAAGGACTGTGAACTACAAACTTTATTTTCCATTCATTCATTCAAAAATAAACCTTATCTGACGCACTTAACGCCCACGATGCAGGCTTTATAAAAACCGGTCCCAGCCAGATACCTATAACTGCGCCTTCTTTCCCTTTCTAACAGTACAACCTTTCAACCCTTGTGTTGCCAGTTAATATTTATTCGATCACTTTAAATTTGGTACATTTTCATGATAAGAATAATAAACAATAAAGTCGATTAATGAAATACCTATGGTAAAGTATAAGAATATCCTAAGATTAAAATTTCAAATATAAATAAATACCGTCAAAAGGGGTGAATGGGCACGATATTGAACTTTGCGTACAAATATCACTAGTTATTCTTCATATAATTATACTGAATTTGGTATCAAAACTTGAGTCGCACCTCGTAGATTGCTATAAACTTGACACTAAACCTTAAAAACTATCCAGTTTTACGTAATTATCGAAAATATAGGTAGTTCCTATTTAAACACAAGTAGGGGTCATTAGGGACGTCGTTGTACTAATAGGGAAAAAGCGTTAGGGCTGTCAGATTTTTTTAAAGAAAAACTGCAAAAAAGGTTTAGGAAAAAAGAACATTAACTAAACAAAAAGCAGTCTCACATATTAATTATTTTTTATCAGTAGGTTTTTATGTTTAAAGAATAAATTAACACTTATGTTTTAATTAAATTATAAAAAAACAAAACATATTAATAAAAAAATATGCACGAACATTAACAAAACATCTTTCATATTAATATTAAGCCGTATGAACATTAAGGATACCAAAATCAGTCTTATATGAAATATTTTAAGACAGACACACACATAAAAACATATGCCTAGGCGTCAAACACATAACATTTCTTTTCTGCGTCGGTGGTTAAAAATATGATATTCCATTGACAACAAGTGACAACCCTGTCCCTATAGTCCCTTTACTGTCTCTTGTTATACGTCGCCGTGCCTATTTATTAAAAACTACGTCCCTATTGCCCCCGTGTAGTGTTCCTAGAACCCCCCGACGTGTACCGAAAAACCTCGTTGTTTTGAAATAAATTCACAGTCACAGTAAAATCAAGTTTTATCATGTAATAAATGATTTAATTGTAATCACTCCTCGATTTACAGCTTCTAGAATAAATGCTAACTTCGCACACAGTCTTCAAAACTCAGATTTTTCCACAAAAACAAAGTAAATTGATAAGAAACTTTACCCTCTAAGTAGCACTATTTCAGATGATGATTTCAAACTGACTTTTGTGGTATCTATATGTAGTTGTATGTTTTTTATGTGTTTCCATTGGGGAAAATAAATATTCTACTATACATTCTTGCCATTTCATAAGCTGTGACTAGTAGGGTGTTAGAATTATTGTTGCAAATACCTATTTCATTCCCGAAATTTTCCCTATTCCCCCCACGATTCCTATTGACCCCATTTGACGGTATCTGAAAATAAGTAGGTACTTACCTTCTTTAATAATTCGCTTGTAATTGTCAGTTCCGTGATATCTATAGGAATCGTAGCAGAAATAAAATTAAACACTTGAAACACAGAACGTCAATTTGCGTGACACACGACATTTTCAGCGAATTTTAAATCTAGAGGATTGTGCTGAATTTTCTTATAAAAATGGGTAGAATATGCGTAATGGAAGGGTGTAAAAGCGAATATTATCCGAATTAAGGATTATCTTAACATAGGTAAGTGGGTAACTATGTTTTCCACGTTAAGTACATTTTAGATGTTCGGGTGACATAAATTTCGTTAGTAAAAAGGACTATAATATCAATCTTATTATGTGTCTGTGTTAACTGAGGAATATCGTCCACGGGAACTGTTTGCAGCGATAAAGTCGCGCTTTTCGTTGCCGCACGACTGCATCGCTACTTTTTGAAGTCGGTCGCATTTGCAACGCGCGACATACCACACGCTGGTAAAACGCGACGCTCACGCCGCGTTGTCACGGCTCGCCGGGCTCGCACGCGGCGTTCGCGTCGTTCACACGCTCAAGGAACGCGCACGTCTATGGCCAGATTAACCCTTTCAGGGCCCCTAGGCAATGCAATTCTCGGGGCCTTTTTCCTTTACCCTTTTGTTACTTTTTAATAGTACATTACTGCCACGGTCTGTAATGAGTGTGTTGCTGGGCGCGTTGTTGATGGCCGAAAGCGCGGCGCAGCGCAGCTCCAGGGCTCCACAGCGCGGTCAGCATTGCAACCCTTGATGGACAATATAAAATAAAAGCCGAGACCGATGGTTTGTCGATTGAAATTGTTTGAAATCGGGACGGCTTTTGACTTTACACTTCCCGATTACTCCTAAGCAAGAAAAATCAAAAAAACAATGTTGTCTTTTTCAGATTACCTAAAACTACAGATCCCAGGCGTGTAAATTGGTTACAACGAATACCTATTGGCTACAGAAAAATTACCCAAAATTCCGTCATATGCAGCAAGCATTTTAAGCCGACAGATTATGTCCCTAATTTAACACAACGAGTTTTAAAAGAAAATGCCCTGCCCTCACTGTTCCTTTTCGTTAGCACAAAGGACAATGGGCAAAAATGGTCCAAATGTCCAACACTTCCGAGACCTACGTCACTCGATAGACCACTACATACTGGGTAACTTTTGCAAAGGCAGTTCAACAAAATAGGTTGTCAGTAAAAAATGAGTAGTTTAAAAGAATATTTTAATTTTTTTATTTCACACTTTGTGTTATGTCTTATACATTTTTTTCGAAAGGCAACAATATAAATTCACTTTCTAACATTAAATAAAATTAAAAAAAGCTGTCAGAAAGCAAAAAATGCCGTGAAACATATTTTATTATTATTATTGTTACCTGATGATAAGTAAAAAGTAAGGTAACGCATCGAAGGTACCTGCTTATTTATTTTATAGAAGCGCAACATCAGAAAATACGTAAGAATTGTTGTTGTTGTTCACTTTTCATCAGGTAACAAAAATAATAATAAAATATTTTTCACGGCATTTTTTGCTTTCTGTCAGCTTATTTTATTTTTATTTAATGTTAGTAAGAGTATTTGTATTGTTGCCTTTCGAAAAAAATGTATAAACATAATAATAAGGGTGAAATCAAAAAAATATGTTTTTTAAACTACCCATATTTTTTTACTGACAGCTTATTTTGTTGATCTGTCTTTGTAAAAGTTACTCAGTATTTAGTGGTCTATCGGGTTACGTAGGTCTCGTCAGTGGTGTATATTTGGACCAAGTCCCATACAATTTTGCCCATTGTCCTTTAATTTTGTCTTATGGTCTAATTAGTTGGATATTCTTAGGGTACCGTACCTAATAAGGAAAAAAAACTAAACCCTAATATGATCACTTTGTTGTCCTTCTGTCTGTCTCTATGTCCGTCTGTCACAACTTGCACAGCCCAAATCAAACATAACATTTTAACAGTAGTAGGTACCTTTTATAGCATAGAAAAAGAGTAAGTATAGGAAAGATAAGTATAGGAAAAACCATAGATATGGAGAGCCTAGACAACGTCCAAGCGTGTGAAGTGTCATGTTACTTTATATTACAAAGTGGCAAAATCTACGATCTTAAATACTATTTTGTAACTTCATTTAGGTTGCCAAGATACAGACAGGCACTCGTGTGGTTTGGCCACCGCAGACTAATTTATTGTACCTACTCATGTTCTTAAGAAAATAAACATCCCTTTCCTTATTTTATTATTTTCCTATCATAACAATCTCGGAACAAAAGCACGTTTTCACCAGATGTCCATGGGGACGTTCTCAAAATTTCAAAATATTATGGTCACTCTTGTTGGCAAAGGAAACAACGTTCAGTATGGTATCTCGCTGTCGGCTTCACTTTTGCTGCCAAGTCCGCATTCCAGGTGTTAGAGACTTAAAACTTCCTTGGTTTTAGTTAACTCATTCATTCATTCATTCTTATAACCTCTTCACGTTCACGATTGCAAAAGAGGTTATTTTTCTATTTTGTTTACTTTACAAGTTTACACAATTTCATAATAGTCGCAAGTGTTGAATTAAAATTGGGATAATAGTATAGTAGTTATGGTAAGTATCTGGTTAACGCGGCGTTATTTATCTTAGTTTACCATGAGCTGGTACGTACTTTCCTCTTGCCTACATAAAAACTTATTTTTTAGGGGAAGCAAAAGAAAACCAGGAAGATAGTTGAAAGGAAGTTTGCAAAAATGAAAAAGCTCATTAGTCTTAGTGATAACAGAATCAAAGCGGCCGACAGATTAGAACCGAAGAAGAAGAAAGAAGATCCTAATGCATTGAAACTACGTGAGGCACCACAATCAAGTTCCGCGCTATTCTTCCAGTACAACACGCAGCTAGGTCCGCCGTACCACATACTAGTTGACACCAACTTCATAAACTTCTCAATCAAGAACAAATTGGACATCGTACAAAGTATGATGGATTGTTTGTACGCCAAATGCATTCCGTACATAACCGACTGTGTTTTAGCTGAATTAGAGAAGCTCGGTCGTAAGTACCGGGTAGCGTTAAGAATAATAAAGGATCCGAGGTTTGAGCGAGTTACCTGTTTACACAAGGGCACATACGCTGATGACTGTATAGTACAGAGGGTAACACAGCACAAATGTTACATAGTTGCGACAAATGACAAGGATTTGAAGCGAAGAATAAGGAAAATACCAGGGGTCCCGATTATGTATGTAGCAGAACATAAATACACTATAGAGAGGATGCCTGATGCCTATGGAGCACCTAAGGGAGCTATTTAGATTCAAATAAAATGATTACCTATTTGTTTAAGTGTGGTTGTATTATTTGGAACTGTACAATATAAGCAAAGAAAAGCAATCAAACAGACCATTAAATTATACAACATTTATCTATTGTCATAAACATTTTTCCTATTGTCTTTGATCATATCTGTGTAAAATGGACCAGCATTATACAGATAATGGTCTACAAAGACCTACATATAACCATTAAAGATACAAGGTTATGTATTCTATGTATAAAAGCACTAATAAAATTAATAAAACCACTTATATTTTTACATGATATGCAAACTGGGTAGACATATTTAATGATGTACAGAAATTAAATCTATTGCCATTTCACAATTCTGCTATTACTTTCCACAATTCAGTTTCATTGGCTGCATCTACATGAGGCGAGCGGCGCGCCCGAGCAGTCAGTTTTGACGTCTAGACAATGTCATAACAGATGGCTCAGGCGCGGCGGCTCAGGGCTTATGTATGTACCCTTTGGCATACTAGGCTTAGGCTGCCTTCAAATTAGAGGCTTGTAGAAGCGTTACTACTAAATTTCATACAATATCTAGTAGTACAGTGGCAGAAAAGTAAAATCGATGAGCAGTGCCACTATCGTGCTACGCGTACAGTTCTACATAATATTTAATGGCGCGTTTGCCACAACGGCGTCACTGTGACGCTTGTACCATTTCGGCGTCCTATCTTTAATTTTGCACTAACCTAAACTTGTTCTAAACTTCATCTAGTTTTACTATAACACGCTCATGAGAGTCCATTAATGCAATAGAATATAATACTATATGGTTGTGTTTAATGCACTCGGTGAGCCAACAACATCGATGATCTCACTGGCTGGTTTCGTCTCGTTCTCAGCAACTGTGTTGCATATAGACGCAGGTATGGTGAGCGTCTGAAAGGAAAAATCGTCGAGTTGTCGTAGTGTTTTCACAGTCACAGTAAAGCAGTGATAGTCAAGTTGGTCGAATGGGTGAATTATTAACCGGTAATTTGTTCAAGCGGAACCATTTCTACTATGGCGGAACGCTCAGTTCAAATGCCACCAAATGGTCACCCATCCCTGAACGACTTAGACATGCGCTGCTTAACCTACGATCGTTTACCGATCAATGATCAGCTGCCTAGGAGCACCTAGCATAATTTGATACAGGTATTTTTGACCTTACCCTAAAATATGTGTAGGTGGTAATATGCTCTTTGATGGCCACCATAAGTCAGCCTGAACCATAAACAATATATGATTTTTTTAATCGTTTTTGGTTGAACAAATGTTGTTTTTGAACAAATCACAAACCTTCCTTGGGTTCAGTGCTTCATACTGATGTCTCAAGGCTTGATGATTTTTTAAATATTTTTTGGTTGAACAAATGTTGTATTTGAACAAGTCACAAACCTTCCCTGGGTTGAGTGCTTCATACTGATGTCTCAAGGCTTGCAGTTCAAATTCGCAGGACGCCAGGGCGTTCTTCAGGTCCAGCGCGAGGGCCAGGTCGGACCGGAGCTCGTTGAAATGCTTGCATATAGCCTCGGTTGGAGTTGGAGCAATATCTGTGGAAATGGTATTTCAAAATCAGTAACATAAAATGAATATTTAAGTCAGAATAGAAAATCGGGAAAAGTGAACATTAGGAACACTATCAGTGAATTAATGTGGATGCGAGTGGCGAGGTCTGGAAAACAAACGAAATGAAACAAATTAATATCCCCGTAAGTTGCAGATATCCTGGGCGGCAGTTTCCACTTAGCGTCAGGTGGACTGTCTGTCTGTCATTATGATGCCAACCAAACTAACTAAGACTCCAAGATCCTTTTATGTCTACGGGTACCATACAATGAATTGGAACTAGGGCAAATTACGAAAAGGCCTTTTCCGTTGCCCTGACGAGAATCGCATCCGCAACCACCCTGAGCTATGTGCTGAGCGGCCTATGCTTGCATTTTTAGATCATAAGGTTGTGGATTTAAAAAATAAGGATGGAAAGCAATGATATACAGTTCTTGCAACAAACCAATGTTCATGAGGCGCAGCTCCTGTTCTATGGCCTTGGTCTTCCGCTGGCCGACGCCGGGCGGCAGCTTCATGCGCTGCGAGCGCAGCCACACGCCTGTGCCGCGCGCCTCCGGGAACTTGATGCCGGACCACTCCACTGTCTGTGATACCAAACACAAAAGTGTACGAAAACAGCCATGCCATCTACTCTACAGCCGATTATGGTCCAAATTACCCTCACATTGAAGCAAGGCCCAAGGCCACAAGTGAGAAATCAGGAGAGGTAATCTATACAAATAAATAAAATTTAACTGTCTGTTGGTAATGTCAAAATAACAACTTTTAGAACGACTGACAAAAATACAATTTTTATTTTTTGTCTGTCTGTATGTTTGTTCCGGGTAATCTCCGAAAAGGCTGCACCGATTTTGACGGGACTTTCACTGGTAGATAACTGATATTATAAGGAGTAACATAGGCTACTTTTATTTTAGAAAAATAATTAGGGTAACGCGTAAAAAACCCATTAAATTCCATGCGAGCTTAAACGCCGGTAATCTTTTTCTAAAATTTACGCGTACGAAGTCGCTGTCTTTATTAACTTTTTAATAATTAACTGACTGAAAGAGAAGGAAGTAACTTACAACATTCTCAACCGCTCGTATTGGCCTCTGTTGTGCAGTGAGTTTCTTCTTGTGCAGCTTGCGGTCATGTCGGCGCGCGATGTTGGCGGCGGCGGTGGCCGGCGTGCTGGCGCCCTCGGTGTTGTTGTTCACCTGAGTCAGCGGCGGCAAGTTGCCGCTGTCCGCTCGCGATATCAGTTTCTGCAAATCTTGCGTCTTCCTTTCTCTCTCGCGCTTTCTCGCCTCGATTTTCTTGAGTTCCGTTAGTAGGGTTTGTTCTTCATCAATCTAAAATATGAGAGTGAGATTTATTCGCAAACAAGCAAATAAGCCTACGGCCCGTCTTTTTATATAGGACTGCAGTGGCAAAAAAGCGTACGGCCCGCCTGATGTTAAGCAGTTACCGTAGCCTATAGATGCTTACAATACCAAAGGCATTGCTCGCACATTGCCGACCTGAAGGGGAGTGGGATGGAGGGAGGTGGAGGGGGGGATGGCTTTCGGCTCTGTCACTCATCGTACGAAACGCAGCTGTAATAGCTGCTTTACGCCGATTTTCTGTGACAGGGTGGTACTACCCCAGTCGAGTCGGTCCGTTTATGAGCTGCAGTCAATTGGCTACAGCTTGGCTCTACCACCTTGAAAACCTACCCGCCTGATGTAAAGCATTTACCGTAGCATAGCCTATACATGCTTGTAATTTAGGAAAAATAATCCTTTTACCTGTTCTTGAGTCCTATCAAACAATCTCTTCAGCTGTTCTTTCCTTTTCTTCTCATGTTCTGCGTCATAGTGGTAGATACGCTTCTCGCCATTCACCATTGTTACAGTATTGGACCACGGATTTGTCTTCACCTATGATAAATAAATATGTGTTAATTCTGTTGGTGTATTCTTCTTCTTCATCTTCTTGCATGGTTAGTGGCCAACCTGGTGTCAGAATTGTTCAAGCTGCCTGAAGGCCTAACAACTGCTGTCTAGATGACAACAACCGGGACCAATATTTACGTGCATCCGAAGCACGCGGACACTCAGTTCAAATGACACTAATGGTCACCCATCTCTGCCTGACCAGCGTTGCTTAACCTCCGATCGTTTACTGATCAGTGATTGCAGCTGGCTATGAGCGCCTTATGATGGCTGGTGTATTAAATAACTTAACTTTACTAAGATTATACAGGCGTACTTATTACCTTGCTCAAAGTAGCACAGATAGCATAGTATCTCTCCTTTAAATCTTCAACAGTTCTGTCTCTGAACGCAGCTCGGTCCCACCGGTCGTGGATCACGATGAACCGCAGGTCAAACCGCTGGCACAGGTCCATCAGGTGATCCGTCTCAGCTTGACTCCAGTCCTCGGACTTCAGGTACTGGTTGTACTCAGACTCGGAGTACGAGGGGATTGAAACTTGCTGAAGAGTAATTAGATATTAGAGGTAAAAGGCTGACAGGCACGTAAAACTAAAATAAAAAATATGCTTGTGCATTGAATATTCTTGAGTATAATTTAGGAAGTGTGTCTAGTGCAGAAATATACAAATAAAGTTTGTTTTACGTTGACAATTATTATTATATACACATATTTTATATGTCAGTCAGTTGGAACCCATATGGTGTGGTAAACACAGGTAGGATATGTAGGCTCAAAAAGAAAATTCATAAATTTTGTAAGGGGACCGGCTTATATGACCCCTTCTATTTCAAGCTTTCTATTGGACGAAAAAGAATATCATGATGTCATTATAGACTTGAGTTCCTATCAAACTTATTAAGGTACTAAAAATTGCAACACTTGCCTTATTAAATTGTGCAAAAGGGTACTCTTTAGTTTCATCGGAAGCTCTCTTCCAGTGGTAAAACACAGCATTGTCCTTACGTGCGGGGTTTGTAAACGGCGCCCACACCCACTTCCTCACTTTACGCATGCCAAGCTTTGCTTTGGTTTGTTTATATGCCTTGCCTAAAAGAAATAAGTTTATAACATCCAGCCTGACATATATTAGTCTAATAACAGAGATTTGCCGGAATAGGTGCAAATGAATGCAGTGAGACGATCGGCCTGCACTCAAACCACAAGACCAAGCAGTCATCAAAAGCTTTTCTTACCTGTATCAGTGGGTAATAAAGGTGGTAGATCCTTATTATCATTGTAGAGTAGAGCGAATACTTCTCTATGCATTCCTTCAGGTCGTTTCACGGCTTTGGCAGTCACATACTTCTTTTTCACTTTGTCTCCATGTATTATACTATCCCGACTGATCTCGGACGCGCCAGGCTGTTCTATGTCTAATATGTCCAGGATATCAGCCATTTTCTATGATTTCTAGCAATCCCCGGTAAAAAACTGGTCACTCCTCTCTTTCAACCACGACTTCAATTTTTGCTTCTAATTTTCACCAACTACTCTTATCTTGCTTAAGATCGATTGTCACAAGGTTGTGTGTTTAATACAGTACCTATTTTAGCTTATTGTTAATCGACAAATTTATTTGCAAAATTGGAAAATATTAACAAATATCAACAAAATATTGATGACTGACAAATTGACATCTAGTTGGACATTTTTGTTTGACAATTGACATTGATTTGATTGTTTGACAGACAGTGAAGAAAGAATGAATGAAATGAATGAATGACATTAGCACATTAGCACAGATTATACTAGAATCATGCGTACCATTAAAACGAACGTAGGTAGGATGGCGGGAATAGGAAAAGTATTGTTATTTAATTGTTGTTTTAATTTCTAGAACTTGTGTTTCCTTGTATTATAATGTGTAACGTTGGTGGAATACCATTATATGTTCATAGAACTAGGATTTGGGGAGGTATGTTAGGCCTAGCTAAAGGTTTTCCTGTGCCTGACACAGCCAAAAACTTAAAAATATAAATATTTTACTTGACACTGGCTATATGGGAAAAGTGAAGCAATAACGAAGGAAAAGAAAAACGTAGATAGGTAGACTTTTTGGCGGGAAGTGGGAAAGCGATGTTGTAGTAATTTCCAAAACTTGTATTTCCTTGTATAATAATGTGTAATGTTGGTGGAAACCATTTTATTGTTATGTTCATAAAATGCGCTTACAATTGTCCGTCGCGTACCTACTTCGTCTTTCTTCTATTAACAATTTACAATGGTGGGTGGGTTTGTGCTTTTTATTCAGATTTTATTTAGAAAAAGTATGAAAGTAAGAAGCCTTGACCAGTACCTACCAACCTAGTTACTTGCTAGGTATACCTATCTACACCGTTCGGTGGATTCCTACAGGCAGATATAAAAACCACTATTGTGTATTTAATTTTTTATTTAGTTGATTATTCTTTCCAGAAATCTGCGCATAGCTGCAGGGCTGTCGATCGGCGCCTGAAAAAATAAACAAATAGGTAAGCATTATCTATCCAAGTAGAAAAGGGTACCTACAAAGCAATTCGTTACTATAAATTGTTTCATCATCCATTTATTAGGAGGTAGGGAGGTTTAGTAAGGTGCATTCGGTAATTCCAAAAGTCTGAAAAGTCACATAAATTATATTTCTACCGCAATGCACCTTACTTTACTTTCATTCGTAGATTGTATTTACCTACCGATTGTCCGGCAGCGTTGAGCCAGTAGAATCTCAGCCGTTCTGTTTCTCGGAAGTATCCTTCCACTAATCTATTCACTACGAGCGTTTGCCTCGAGGCGTTTCTGAATGCTGTCTGTCCAGCCCACTGCAGCTGGTCCACCCATTCTAATTGGCCTGGAAATAATGAGCAGTCGTGTTCACTGTGCAGACTATTCATCCCACATACTTAAGTAATAGATGTTATTAATAGGTGTAAGTATGTCTGTAGAGTTGATTCTGTCAAAAATTAATTACAATTAGGTAATGTTTGCCCAACTCTTTGTAGGTACCAAATTTGATCAATTTTCGTCAAAAACAGCTATAAATCCTTATAGAGGTACGAGGTACGAGGTCCTTACGAGGTATCCACCTCGTATGGACTACGGACGCGAAGTTTACACTAGTAACACAATTTATAGAAGTTACCGTCTAAAAAAAAAATAGAATTAATACGCGGATTTACTAAAAAAAGATATGTAGATATGTAAGTACGGAATTCGCAATTAAAAATAATGACAATCAATATATTTAAAGGTTCCAATGTCACATTCTAGCAACTCATAAAAAAGACAATAGTCTAGCCACTTCTGAAACATGCAAGTACCTATTACTTATTAAATAGAGATATTGTTGATTACCTGGTGTGTTGGAAACCGCGTCCAAATTACCGTTGTAGATAGACACCGACAGTTCCGTGTTCTCGAGAATGTATTCAACTGCAAATTAAAAACGATTCGGTAAGTACCTAAACTACCTAGGTACCTATATCGATACAGCTAGTAATGATCGAATTGAAAAGCTTCTCTTCTTATCGTATGGTTGGTGCCCAACGGTGTCAGAATTGTTCAAGCCGCCTGAAAGCCATAATAATAATAATAATGGGACATTTTTGTACACACGGTTACCTGATCCCAAACTAAGCAGAGCTTGTACTATGGAAACCAGATAACTGATATTACTACATATACTACTTTTTTATTTGTAAATACATATTTAATATACATATACACCCAGACTCCGGACATACAGACATGTTCATGCACACAAATGCATGTCCCGGGTAGGAATCGAACCTACGACCTGCAGCGTGAAAGGCGCCTCCGCGCCAACCACGCTAACGGGCCCGCCAAGACAAGGCTTAATGATTGCTGCCTATATGACAACAACAGAGATCGATTTTTTACGTGCCACTAAATGGTCACCCATCTCTGACTGAACTGCTTAACCTCCGATCGTTTACCGATCAGTGATTGCAGCTGGCTATGAGCGCTTCAAGCAAAAGTCGGTATCTGTCTAGTTATCATATAAGTAGTATGGTTTATCACAAACTGAAGCAATTTTATAACAGGTGATGAGCAAATCACTGCAAAGGATAAGTAAATAACATGTAAGTTACAATTAAACATACTTTTATCAGTAGCTGATGTCATGAAGGAGTCCCTGAAAGCTTCAAGAACGTTGTCCCGTTCACTGTCGAAGGCAACTCCTGAAGGTATTCCTAGGGCGGGCGCCACAACGTCGTCCATGAGCGCGAAGTTCGCGCTGCCAAACACATCGCGAAGGTATTTGCGCTGACCGAAATGATCTGAAAATTAATTTGGCGCATTATTTAGGTACCTAATTTATTTATATAGTGGTAAACCAAAAGTTTTTTTCATGAATTTTAGACCTTATAATACGTTACGTACGTTTTAACAAATTACTTTTGGACGAATAACAAATGGTCTAATTCGTTTAGGGTTAAAGAAATCGTTTCATTACTCAGTATTTCAAAGTTAATGTTTAGTAGGAACCTAAAAATTGACTTATAATAAATGTTACGGAGCTGAAGCAGCTGCAGCTGAAGTAATCTAGATTAGGCGTAGGTAGTCCAAGAATTGCTAAGAATTTACTTGATGTCAAAGGATAAACTGTGTAAAATGCCCGTACCTACATTTGAATTTCGACTTTCTTATAGATGGAGAAAAACAATGTCCTTGTATAAAAAACACTAAATAAGTACCTACTACAAAATCATTAATATGGCGATCTACAATTTATTTTTTTACATTTTTTACACACGGGTACCTGATCCCAAACTAAGCAGAACTTGTACTATGGAAACCAGATAACTGATATTACTACATATACTACTTTTTTATTTGTAAATACATACTTAATATACATATACACCCAGACTCCGGACATACAGACATGTTCATGCACACAAATACATGTCACGGGTAGGAATCGATCCTACGACCTGCAGCGTGAAAGTTGCCTCCGCGCCAACCACGCTAACGGGCCCGTCTAACTAACGTCCGTCTAAATAACTTAAAACGTCACCTCTAAACGTCTCTCTAGTGAGTTTCTCAACAATATGGCCAAGGTTGACTGCAACAGCTCCAGCGTTCTCGTTAACGAAATCTCCTAATGTCACAAACTTATCGAAAGCATCTCCCAGCTCTCCGATGTTCACAAGAGCGTTGGTTTCACTGGCCAGTGTTTCGATGGCGCTCCGGCCGTTAGCGTCGATGTACCCTAGCTCCTCGAGGTAGAAGCCAAGTTGCGTCAACGCGACTGCTGGTGCGACGATGCCGTTGCCCAAGGCGACGCCGCGGAGGTTGAGACCGAAGCGTTGTGTCTAAACAAAATACATCAATGAATTAATGCTATCAGATAGAGAGAGAGTCTGTAATCTTAGCCATTTAATTTCGATTTCGTTACGACTACGATATCTTCAAAATTAAGATAACTTTAATGCCATACCTACTCATATAGCCTACAGAAAACTGAAAGCCTGAAAGCTGACGACCACCCCTTCGATAAAGTGTGAAAAAGTTACAAGGTACTAATTCGAACACGCGTCGAACTAATAATACATGAAATAGAAACTTAACTTAAATTACAACCTCTTCTTGGTTATGAAGTCAATGATTACAACACACTAAACCACTAATCATAACATAATTTGTGTAATAAAGGCACCTACTTATAAAAGGTTAAGCCCTTTGTGTAGGTGACTATTTTGAAACAACCAATAACATAACTCGTTGTACTTACATCATGGAGATTGGTCGCGAGGGCCAGGGCCAGCTGGGCGCCGTGAGCTTGGCCAAATATGTACAATGGTGTGCTCCGGTAGAGGTCGTGGGTGGAGTAGAAAGATTCAAGAGTGAGAGCCAAGTGTTCCGCTGGAAGAAGATTTTAAACTGACCAATCACACCATCACTTCATCTATCAACACTCCATTAACGTCAAGATGTCGGGATCAATTTTATAGGGAATTATTTTTTAAACTGGCCAATCACGCCATAACATTTATCAACACTCCATGTACGTCAAGATGTTGGGGTCGATGTTATTTATATAGGTAGGGAATTAATTTTTCATATGTGCCTCGGCATCATTATTTACAAGAGTTGGTAACGGGTGGGAGTGGGTGTGGGTCTAGTCCGGCGGGTCTGATCACCAAAAACTCATCACCAGTGGTCAATTAGGACTGCAATTTCCAAACTGTCCACCAGTGATCAAATATATTGATAGTACTCTCATTTCACTCCCACTTCACCATCAGTAGTGAAATGGGAGTATCTACTAATCGTACTATTTAAGCCCATTTTACCTAATAGTTTGGACGCATTAATATCGAATTAGGCCAAATCAATTCAATTTATTTACAAATACCTACATACGTTCATTCAGACAAATTAAATTTATAATCCTCCATTTGTATCAGATATAAATCGGTCAGTCGGATAAAATGAGGGAAATGATTGATAGGCTCACGAAATTTAACGGTGATCACGTGATAATGATTGGCGAATCTTATGTGTGTCATGTTCGTACAGACGTTTGGCTTATTTGCCGGTATGTTTGGGTTATATCTTACCGTTTTCGTCTAGATTCGTTGGAATCTTGCCGTTGGCTGTACTGAATCCGGTGCCTAAAGGTGCGTCTATGAATAACAGATTGAAACTGTTTATCTGAAATGATTCAAAGACTAGATTATAATACTAATTTATAAATTCGAGGTAGGTAATATGTGTAAATACACACTGAAGCCTGTAGACGTGCACTATAGCAATGTACCCACAGTACGCCATTAAATTGGTCCCAATATGTAAGTCATCTAATTCTATTGTTAAAATTAAGTATATTGTACTATTAGAACTATTTAGGTACGTATAGGTATCTAATAAATTGCTGAAATAGGTTTCATTTATGATTTATCTGCTCTACCTTTTATAATTTTAATCAGGTTATTTAAAAGGTCGGCACAACATTGAATATTATCTTTATCGACTGAAGTCGCTAAGCAGTTACACTATGCAACATTGTCTTATTACTCTGCAAAATGCCCCCCGCATTCTCAATCCAACGCGTTTGTCTGGGCATAACTGGTCGATTCAGAGTGGTCTCATAAAAACATATGTAAATTATGAAAATTTGCTTATTCCTCACCCAAGAATCATTCCTCCTATTGAGATTAAAATCATACGGTCCGAACATGCCAAAATTGGCCAGTAAGCTGGGCGGGAGGCCCATCACACCGTCCAGCCATAGTATAATGGGCCTGGAGTGGGGGGGGTCAGCCGTGGTGGGGTAGAACCACCAGAACATGTCCCCGGCATTGCGGATCCTAGTAAGGGCAGCCGTGTAAGAGACCTCTCCAATACCATCGCCTTCCAATGCTGAAAAATCACGAAACATTTTTTAAACTCTATCCGCCTCTATAGATATTTTAGGGTTCGGTACCCAAAGGGTGCCAACAGGACCCTATTACTAATCCTACGCTGTCCGTCCGTCTCTCTGTCTGTCAGCGGGCTGTATCTCACGAACCGTAATAGTTAGAGACTTGAAATTTTCACAGAATGTGTATTTCTGATACCGCTACAACAACAAATACTAAAACCCCCTTTATTTTTAAGTTTTATTTTATAAACTTAAAAATAAAGGGGGTTCCAATACAAAAAACGTAATACTTTTAACTTATTCGTCTTATGCTCGGTTTCCATACAAAAGACTTCAAAGTGTGACTCTAAATATCACCATTTTGGAAATGTTTGTTTATATTCTACGGTGGTACGGAACTCTTTAAGTGCGAGTCCGACACACACATGGCCGGTTTTTTAGTCAGTTTACAATGGTTGTACAAAGCATTTCTAGGAACAAAAATGATTTGTTATGCCAGTGTAAATCCATCATAACTTTCTATAGAATGTTCACTACGAAACGTTTTGTGCACACATACCTAGCTGTTAAAGAAAATTGCTTTGTTATTACAAAGAAGTTTTGAAGTCAAGTCTTATCAAAATTTTCAAGAAAGATTTGACTATACACCTGTTCAAAAGGAGTTTAAGTTTTTTGTAATAGCACCGATGAAGTCTTGGTTTATTCGTTCTGACTGACAAAGGGATGCGTCAAGCTTTGTTATACCCTCTTTGTGTTGCTTTAGGTAAATAAATGCTGTATAGGTAGTGTTTTCGCTGATAGAGTTAGTGTTAGAGTGGTTTATTCGGTTTTTAGGCCGCCTGGAGGCCTCCTATATGGCTTAACGCCTGTGATAGTTGGGAGCGACAGCTTAGCATGCTTATAGCACAATGATCACTGTTCATACTTCTAGTCCTAAACTGTTAAAATATTTTTGCCTCGGCCCACTTCCTATGATCTTTTTAACTTCCTTGTAATCCGATTGTTTCCGGCATGGCCATTTTATGTAAGATTTGCCAAGTTTTACCCTGATTTTAGTATTCTAGAACAGCCAAATTACCGTAATATTTCTTGAACGAAATTAGTTGGCCACCACGTAAGGTTGTGTTCAGATGAATTGCACGTGATGCTTCGTCTTTGTATGTTTTAATATCGTCAGATTCAAGTAGGTACAGTCAACTTCAAAAGTAGCTTGATATATCAAATGTCAAATTGTAACACGTCATAATAGTATGACACTAGAAAGTCTCTAAAAGTATATGATAACCGAGTATTTTCGTAATGGGATCGTATACTTTTGAAACCTTCTGGTGTTATGCTTACTACATTACATTATGACGAGTTTCACAACGTCATTACGGATATTTCTTATACCAAGCTACTTTTGATATTGCCTGTACATCATCGCCTATGGATAGAACTTCAGGGGCCTGTTGATCCTACCAACAAAAAAAGGTATTTGGGCCTGTTGCATCGCGCGGCCTTCTGATTTCAAATCAGTATTACAAGAAAAGTTATCGACAGTTGATAGTTTGTACCTACTCCACGATGGTACGTGCTATTTGCTTACAAATATTTGCATATTTGTCCCAATGTCGGCAAGGAAGGATAACCGTTAATCGGCGGAATGGTCAATTCGCGTAAATATTGCATAACGAAACGTCAAGGTGAAGGCATACGGTTCTTGTACTTTCCAAAAGACGCCAAAAGCACAATAATAATATAATGTTAGCGAATTCGTAAACCAGCGGTCATGTATTGGTGATAGTTATTATCTAATCTATGTAAGGTATGTTAATCCACAGTCTAGTAAATCATACAGACGTCCGACGAAAGACCGAGATACTAACAAATTGTAATCCACATTATATACCTAGTAATTCGGGGTGCAATGACTGACTGTATGACGTCAGAGTTAGCTCAAATATCGGCCATACTAACGAGTGTTGGAACTCGGTCCTAACTTAACCGTTCGACAAAGTAGTATGTGATGAACTTACTGATAACAGTGTAGTCTTCATTTCTCGTCACTAACCAAAATATCAGTGCTGCTAACCCCGCTGCCAGGGCTATCAGGCCTACCACTGTGACCACTATGAAAATAGTTTTATTTCTTCCCGTAAACATTTTAAAATAAATTGGTTGATCACCTCAGTACTTACACACCGATACTAAGGTATAAGATTATAATTTCAGTAATTATCTTTTGATAACGATGGTATTATCGATTTGGCATCATAATTACGATAATTACGATAACGTTAGTGATTTACGTTAATCCAATTTAGGCACGTTATCAATATTGAAATTATTTAGGTATTGATACTAATGTGATTTCGCTTGAATGGTGGGTAATAATGTAAGCAATTGTATGTATGTATGTCTGTATTGTCTTTAGAATGTTTTAGCCGACTTCAAAAAAGGAGGAGGTTCTATGTTCGGCTGTATGTTTTTTTACGTATGTTCACCGATTTCTCCGTCATTTAAGAACCGATTTGAAAAAATATTTTGGTGTTCGGTAGATCGCATCTCCGAATTGGTCCCATAAAAAATATTTTTTGGAATCAACCCCTAAAGGGGTAATTTTTGGGTACATAATACAATAGTAGCATATTTTGATAACAGAGATAAAATAAAATCTCAATATAAAACATTATCTTTAAACCTAGGCTGACTGGTTAGATGCGTATCTAAATACTAGGCTTTAGTAGAATAACTCCTCAAGAGGGATTTATATTAGACAGACCACAAGAAAGGATTAGAAAACCCACGCAAAAGATTACCTAGGGAGTTCCCATCAGCCATAACATGACGTAATATTAAGCATATATTATTTTAGTCCATAAACCAGGGTATTGAAATGAATGACATAAACTTAGAATAAGGTGTTTATTATTCAGATGTGTATAAAATTTTACTATCAGCCATAAGACGTCATGTCTCGAAGGAAGGCGCTCGTACCAGCTGGGTTGTCTCGCGGCACCTAGGATGAAATACTTTTATTAACTACGTTCTACTTGTGTTCATAAACATTTGACGCAGTGGTTTTGAGCGTAGGCCGCTCGGCTCACTGCATCGGGTGGTTGCGTGTTCGATTCCCGCCCGAGGCAAATTTCAGAAATGGCCCTTTCGTAATTTGCCCTGGTGTCAGTGGGATCGCCCCCAGTCCATTGTATCGTAGCCATAGTACAAGCGTTGCTTAGTTTGGGACCATACAGTTGGTGTGTAAGTCTGGCGATATTTATTTATTTACAAAATACTGTCGTTCAAGTAGGTATGTTAAGACGTCACCGATTGTTTAAATAGTTGACTGATTACCTAATTGAGTTATTGTCATGGTTATACTTTATGTCCAACATTTTGAAGCGTCAACAAAACATAGGAATCACATGACGCTATTTTGCTCATGTCATGTGGTAAACTGACATATTTATGAAGACTCCAAAAGAAGTCAAGACGGTTCATTATGTGACATTGTATATGGAAACAGAATGCATCTTTATTATTTTATTTCCGTGAAGTAAGCCAGTAATTTTGCGTCTATATTTAAAATAAAAAAATTAAAATATAAAAGAACAAGGTTATGCATATCTACACCACAGCCAAAGAGAAGTGATATTAAAGTCATCAGATTATTTTATTAAATTAACCTTACACTTTCATTTATTTTTAATTAACAATACGCTTTGAAACGCGAATTCAATTGAATTTGACCAGGCCGACGCGACGTCGACCAAGTTGAACTCGAAAATGATAACTATTTCTTATCGCTTCTCGTTGGCCGTGGTATAGGTTTTTTCTTAACTATAAGGTAATAATACTCACACTGTGTCCAGCGACGTTAATCCAGAAGAACCTGAAGTTTCCGTAGGACTTGTAGTAGCCCTCTAGCCTGTTGTCCTCCCAGATAGGGTTGCGGGGTGCGTTTTTGTACCCCTCAGCTCCCTCCCACTTGAGACGGTCCACCCATAGGATTTGACCTGCCATAACCAATATATTGACAAAAAACAATGTAAAAATGACAAGCCCGTTGAGTTTCTTGCCGGATCTTCTCAGTCGAGGTCGCGTTTCCGATCCGGCGGTAGAAGTTAAGGAAAAAATGTAAAATGACAATTTGTAAGTGCCCCCGTAGGCCTAAACAAAATAAATGATTTGAATTGAATTGCATACTATTCCACCAAGCCAACTAGGAACTCGGATGGAATGCGGCTACGGCTTCCCGCCCGCCACACCTCCCGCACACCGCCACCGCCTTTTTGTGCGGGTGACGTCACATTTGACAGGTTCAAAGTGGCTTGGTGGAGTAGGTATGAGGTAACAATCAACCCATCCATCAGACGATGCTGGTAATAGATCAATGACTCAATGACAATCCAGTCTGGGGACAGGGGGCTTACCACCACCTCTCATAGCAGTTTTGTTTAAACGTTTCAGCGGCCATTTGTGCAATGACGTTTCTTATTGTCATGACAATAAGGTACGCCCATGAACGTAATACCATTGAACGAGGACTGTGGACTACAAACTTTATTTTCCTTTCATTCATTCAAAAATAAACCTTATCTGACGGACTTAACGCCCACGATGCAGGCTTTATAAAAACCGGTCCCAGCCAGATACCTATAACTGCGCCTTCTTTCCCTTTCTAACAGTACAACCTTTCAACCCTTGTGTTGCCAGTTAATATTTATTCGATCACCTTAAACTTGGTACATTTTCATGTTAAGAATAATAAACAATAAAGTCGATTAATGAAATACCAATGGTAAAGTATAAGAATATCCTAAGATTAAAATTTCAAATATAAATAAATATCTGGAAATAAGTACTTACCTTCTTTAATAATTCGCTTGTAATTGTCAGTTCCGTGATGTCTATAGGAATCGTAGCAGAAATAAAATTAAAAACTTGAAACACAGAACGTCAATTTGCGTGACACACGACATTTTCAGCTAATTTTAAATCTAGAGGATTGTGCTGAATTTTCTCATAAAAATGGGTAGAATATGCGTAATGCAAGGGTGTAAAAGCGAATATTATCCGAATTAAGGATTATCTTAACATAGGTAAGTGGGTAACTATGTTTTCCACGTTAAGTACATTTTAGATGTTCGGGTGACATAAATTTCGCTAGTAAAAAGGACTATAATATAAATCTTATTATGTGTCTGTGTTAACTGAGGAATATCGTCCACGGGAACTGTTTGCAGCGATAAAGTCGCGCTTTTCGTTGCCGCACGACTACATCGCTACTTTTTGAAGTCGGTCGCATTTGCAACGCGCGACAGACCACACGCTGGTAAAACGCGACGCTCATGCCGCGTTGTCACGGCTCGCCGGGCTCGCACACGGCGTTCGCGTCGTTCACACGCTCGAGGAACGCGCACGTCTAGGGCCAGATTAACCCTTGTAGGGACACATGTAATTATGTGAGGCGAAGTATAAGGTAAACAAACAAAGTATAAAGAGTGTGAGGGTATGAAAGGCGAGAGAGTTACTACGCGCTGTCCCGACTGAACGGTTGTCGCCCGGGGGTTTACATAGTGGAAATAAATTTACGTTTTTAAATTGGATTTTGGGACTATTTATTTAACTACCATATAATTATTTGAGAACGGACAATAGCCATTGGTGTGAGTGAGTTTTGTGATAAATAAAATAACGACATACGAAGGACGTTAAACCCTTTCAGGCAATGTAATTCTCGGGGCCCCTTTCCTTTACCCTTTTGTTACTTTTTAAACCGACTTCAAAAAAGGAGGAGGTTTCTCAATTCGACGGTATATATATATTTTTTTTTTTTTTTTTTTTTTTTTTTTTATGTGTGTTCGCGGATAACTTCGTCGTTTATGAACCGATTTTGATGAATCTTTTTTTGTTGGAAAGGAGATATTCCAGCGGTGGTACCATGATAAGGAAACCAGGATCTGATGATGGCATCCCAGAGAAATCGAGGGGAACCTTCAAAAATCGTAGGGGCGACTAGTGCGTTTGTAATTTTTTTCATTAACTATTTTAAAGCCCTACTATTTTATGAAGGTCCGAAGTCGATCTGATGATGGAGCCGAAAGACAGTCGAGGGAACTCCTCAACGATTTACAGCAATTACCTGGTGTTTGGGCTTGATTAATTTGTATTGATGAGAACTTTACACCTAGATGGGTTGTGACTGTCATTAGGGGTCTGATGATGAAGACGTAGGACAGTCAAGGGAACTCCTCAACGTTTTACAGTAGCTACCTTGTGTTTGGGCTTGATTAATTTGTATTGATGAGAACTTTACACCTAGATGGGTTGTGACTGTCATTAGAGGTCTGATGATGAAGACCATAGACAGTCGAGGGAATTCTTCAACGATTTACAGCAGTTACCTTTTGTTGGGCTTGATTAATTTGTATTGATGAGAACTTTACACCTAGATGGGTTGTGACTGTCATTAGGGGTCTGATGATGAAGACGTACGACAGTCAAGGGAACTCCTCAACGATTTACTGCAATTACCTGGTGTTTGGGCTTGATTAATTTGTATTGATGAGAACTTTACACCTAGATGGGTTGTGACTGTCATTAGGGGTCTGATGATGAAGACGTAGGACAGTCAAGGGAACTGCTCAACGATTTACAGCAATTACCTGGTGTTTGGGCTTGATTCATTTATATTGATGAGAACTTTACACCTAGATGGGTTGTGACTGTCATTAGGGGTCTGATGATGAAGACGTAGGACAGTCAAGGGAACTCCTCAACGTTTTACAGTAGCTACCTTGTGTTTGGACTTAATTCATTTCTATTGATGAGAACTTTGCACCCATATCGTTTATAAGTGTCATTACAGATCTGATGATGGAGACCATAGACAGTCGAGGGAATTCTTCAACGATTTACAGCAGTTACCTTTTGTTGGGCTTACTTCATAAGGTTCAATATGCCAAAATGTTCATTGGTATGGCGCCACTAAAAATCGTGAAATAAAATTATTTTTATAAAAAAAAAAAAACCGACTTCAAAAAAACCTGATGCACAAAAGTCTGAAATAATATTTCTATTACCACCTCTGCCTACCCCTTCGGGAAAACCAGACGTGATGGTGTGTTATCGAGTATTTGAAGTCGGTGCCAATCTTGGTATGCCTACTATAAAAGTAAGAAGATAGATTGGCACCGACCCCAAATACTCGATAACACACCATCACGTCTGGTTTTCCCGAAGGGGTAGGCAGAGGTGGTAATAGAAATATTATTTCAGACTTTTTAGTGCATCAGGTTTTTTTGAAGTCGGTTATTTTTTTTTTATAAAAATATTTTTTTAATAGTACATTACTGCCACGGTCTGTAATGAGTGTGTTGCTGGGCGCGTTGTTGATGGCCGAAAGCGCGGCGCAGCGCAGCTCCAGGCATCCACAGCGCGGTCAGCATTGCAACCCTTGATGGACAATATAAAATAAAGGCCGAGACCGATGGTTTGTCGATTGAAATTGTTTGCAATTGGGACGACTTTTGACTTTACACTTCCCGATTACTCCTAAGCAATAAAAAACAAAAAAACAATTTTGTCTTTTACAGATCCCAGGCGTGTAAATTGGTTACAACAAATACCTATTGGCTACAGAAAAATTACCCAAAATTCCGTCATATACAGCAAGCATTTTAAGCCGACAGATTATGTCCCTAATTTAACACAACGAGTTTTAAAGGAAAATGCCCTGCCCTCACTGTTCCTTTTCGTTAGCACAAAGGACAATGGGCAAAAATGGTCCAAATGTACACCACTTCCGAGACCTACGTCACTCGATAGACCACTATATACTGAGTAACTTTTGCAAAGGCAGTTCAACAAAATAGGCTGTCAGTAAAAAAAATATGAGTCGTTTAAAAAAATATTTTAATTTTTTTATTTCACACTTAGTGTTATGACTTATACATTTTTTTCGAAAGGCAACAATATAAATACACTTTCTAACATTAAATACAAATAAAATAAGCTGTCAGAAAGCAAAAAATGCCGTGAAAAGTTTTTATTATTATTTTTGTTACCTGATGAAAAGTGAACAACAAGCGCTTCTATAAAATAAATAAGCAGGTACCTTCTATGCGTTACCTTACTTTTTCACTTATCATCAGGTAACAAAAATAATAATAAAATATATTTTACGGCATTTTTTGCTTTCTGACAGCTTATTTTATTTGTATTTAATGTTAGAAAGTGTATTTATATTGTTGCCTTTCGAAAAAAATGTATAAGACATAACACTAAGTGTGAAATAAAAAAATTAAAATATTTTTTTAAACTACTCATTTTTTTTTTACTGACAGCCTATTTTGTTGAACTGCCTTTGCAAAAGTTACTCAGTATATAGTGGTCTATCGAGTGACGTAGGTCTCGGAAGTGGTGGATATTTGGACCAAGTCCCATACAGTTTTGCCTATTGTCCTTTAATTTTGTCTTATGGTCTAATTAGTTAGATATTCTTAGGGTACCGTACCTAATAAGGAAAAAAACTAAACCCTAATATGATAACTTTGTTGTTCGTCTGTCTGTCTCTATGTCCGTCTGTCACAACTTGCACAGCCCAAATCAAACATAACATGTTAACAGTAGTAGGTACCTTTTATAGCATAGAAAAAGAGTAAGTATAGGAAAGATAAGTATAGGAAAAACCATAGATATGGAGAGCCTAGAAAACGTCCAAGCGTGTGAAGTGTCATGTTACTTTATATTACAAAGTGGCAAAATCTACGATCTTAAATACTATTTTGTATCTCCATTTGGGTTGCCAAGATACAGACAGGCACTCGCGTAGTTTGGCCACCGCAGACTAATTTATTGTACCTACTCATGTTTTTATGAAAATAAACATCCTTTTGCCTTATTTTCTTATTATTTTCCTATCATAACAATCTTGGAACAATATAACGTTTTCACCAGATAGCCATGGGGACGTTCTCCAAATGTCAAAATATTATGGTCACTCTTGTTGGCAAAGGAAACAACGTTCAGTGTGGTATATCGCTGTCGGCTTCACTTTTGCTGGCAAGTCATCATTCCAGGTGTTAGAGACTTAAAACTTCCTTGGGTACGCCATTGCACAAAAAGTCGCTGAAACGTTAAAGCGTTCCTGTAATTGAATGGCGATAAGAGTTTGTGGTAAGCCCCCAGTTCCATATTACTTCTAGTGCGTTCCAGTCACCGTAACTTTTGTTAATTTCATTATTTTCGTTCACAAATGTCGTTCCACTCGAACCAACTTGTACTGAAAGTGATCATTATTATCGTTTTTAACAGTTTTTGTGGACGAAAATAACAACATTAACAGTGAATGGAACGCACCATTCATTGAAAAACAATGCTAGGACTTTAATAAATCACAGTAGGTGACGAACGAGTAAATACACAAGATGTTTTGTTTGAACTGAAACTAATGATATTTCTGTAATCTTCAATGATACACATTCGTGGTAGAGCCAAGCTGTAGCCAATTGATTGCAGCTCATATACGGGCTCGACCGGGGTAGTATCACCCTCTCACAGAAGATCGGCGTAAATCAGCTATTACAGCTATTATTATGCATGAGAGTCTGGAGCCCAACTCTCCTTCCCCTCCTATCCCACTCCCCTTCAGGTCGCCAACGTGCGAATAATGCCATTGGTATTGCAAGCATCTATAGGCTACGTCTTAACATCAGGCCATCTCAATTCCATATAAAAAATAGAAATCTAACTTTACCTGGAGTGTCGCAAATCAGGTCAAGATTCCCGTTGTATTTCGTCAATATAATATCCGTCTCGTTCAGTAGCTTTTCGACTGAAAATTTATAAATTACTCTTTTATTTTAACCTCTAACTTATCACCTGGTTTTAAGATATTTCTTATCATCGCGATGACGACTGCTTAGCGCAGTGGTTCAGCGTAGGCCACTCGGCTCACTAAATCCGGTGGTTGCGGGCCATCCATAAATTACGTCACACGAATTTCATGATTTTAAGACCCCCCCCCTTGTCACAGCTGGTCACATTAGCGATACTCCCCCCCTCGCTGTGTACGTCACATATTTTTTTAAATTTTCAGAAATTTTCCATTTTTTTCGTTAACACTTCAATTTTCGGTTTTAATACTTGGATATACTACATTTTTAAATGTGACGTCACTTAACTTAGGACCCTCCCCCCCCTTGTCACATTTCATCGACCCCGTACCCCACCCCCTTTACGTGTGACGTATTTTATGGATGGCCCCTTGTGAGCAGATATCGCCCTTTGAAATATCTTTCCCAGTATTTATTTATACTTACTGCCATCAGTTACAGGCTTCATAAAGTCTTCCCTCAAGTAGTCAAAGACTGCATTGGACTGGGCACCCCAGGAGACGTGCTCGGAGATGTTCAGCGCCTCCTTCACTTGCGTATTCATTAGCGTGCTCAGATCGAACTCCTCTTCTCTGGATAACGATGACGTCATGTACGCGCGGTTGTGGATCATCATTTCTCTTGACAGTTCTAAAAAGATGGAAAGTTTTTGGATCTGTTGCTGCACACGGTCCTTTCTTAGTGGAGCCAGGAGTTGCAAGGTTTCGGTGGGTGTTTTGTAGATTTGTATCAAAACCGTTCTGTTGCCATATTACTAAGTATTTATAGTAGATATTACTTACATACTTGTTATTATCAAATTGAGTGCCAATCCTGAACTAAAGGCGGGCTAGTTGGTGGTACAGAGTCATGAACTTACCGGTTGCAAGACTTGGTTATTGTTGTTATTATTATTTTGTTGTTATTGGAGTTCTATATTAATGTGGTTTTAATAAACTTACCATAAGCAGTTCTAGTAGTATCCGGTACAGTATTAGGAGCAGTCATCTTAGTGAGTATATTGTAGAAGTCTACTCTAGTAGTTCCTCTGAATACTGCTTGCTGGGTCCTTGCCCACTGCGCTGTGGATTCCCAGTACAGACCCTCATTGAACAACCTTTCGGCTTCCCTGGCTTCAGTCTGGATGTCCTCATACCCGTCCTGGTCTACCAGACCGGCTGCTAGCAGGAGTGGGCCCCATGTTAATGTGGCGTCGACTGGGGAAATCCAGGCATTGCCCATTGCTATCCCTTTTAGGGCGGATCTGATTGTGCCCGCTTGTTCTGCCTGAATAAGTTTTTTAGATGTTGAGTACTCAGCAGTAAGTAGTGGAGTCTTGAGCATCGAGCTTTAGTAAGAGATACTCAACTATGTAGAGGTTGATCTCTGTCACTCATAGATGACACTCTATTGTTATCTCTTTCTAGAGGTCGATGTGTTACGTTACGTATGTTACGTATTTACTGTCGGTGCCTTGTTATTATTATTGTTTATGAATAGTATGTAATGTATGTGTTAAGAATGGTAATGATTGTAACTATTGTGATCTTAGAGTGATCGAGTGGAGACCTCTTACTGGAAGCAGAATCATAGGCACGCCACCAGCAAGATGAACCGATGATCTGTTGAAGATGGCAGAAAAGACCTGGGTGCGGAAAGCACAAGACCGCAAGGAATGTAGTGCTATAGAAGAGGCGTACACTGAGCATTAGGTGGTGATAGATTGAAAAAAGAAGAAGAAAGAGGGAACTATTCTGTCTCAATTTTATCTAACCTGTGTTATATTACACATTACCAACCTCATGCATTCGGATACCCATGTCTATCGCCATCTTCCCTCCATAAGATTGGCCATAGATGTACAGCGGTACACCTTCGAATTCTGGATGGTTAGTGTAGAAGCCCCGCATCAGCTGAACGAAGTCCAAAGCTACGAATAATAGATATACTTGGATTATATTGACACACTCAACTACAACAAATCAAATCAAATTATTTATTGTGGTACATAAGTTACAAGGATCTTATTCAGATAAGTGGTGCTTTATGTCAGCCAGCTATGACCAGTCTCAAGGGCGTACAATATTATTAAGTAATGATAAAATTAAATATTAAATGACAAGTAATAAATTTAAAATTTAAAATGTGATCATACCCAGGTTAATTATTAATTTATATAATTGGATGTCACATTACCATGGTCAATCCATCGTCAAGGTATTCTTTTATTGTATAGTATGCTTTCCTCTGCAGCAGCTGTTTTAACTATAATTTAAGTTAAATCAGCTGCTGCATTTATATAATATACACTGGAAAAAGTCAGAAATTTATGTTTTCTGCGCATATAACTTTATTTCCTGTTCTTTTTGTGTCGGTGTCTACTACCTATACTATCTATCTATACCTGAAGGAAACGTACGTAAATGAATACCTACAGGGTCTAATCAAAATCGTTGGCAAAATTTTAAACTATGACTTTACATAAATTAAGATTAATGTCTTTACCAGGAACATTTCCACATTTCCTGCAATGCTGATGGCACATATCTAAGACGGGTGTTTTTATAGGAAGATTATCCTCGGTATATTTGGAATAAATAATCCAGAAAATTTATTTAAGTGTGGAATTGGTCTGCTATGATTCCAACGAGGATACAACCACCTACACAAACGAACAAGGCAAGTCATCACAAGTAGGCGTTGTATTACGAGGATAACAGAGGACATGGGTGGAGATAAATTAGTTTTAAATTTTGTAACAAGCTACCATGGTTTAATTCTATGGGAGAATGGTCTCATTAAAACCACTGCGCCAGACCGCTCCTAAATACAACAGGTTTTCCGGATTCTACTCCGAGTTTCTACCCTCGAATATAAAATTCTATCTCGTTTCAATCCGAAACCCTTTTCGGATATTAAGCGCTTTAAAAATAAATATGGCTTTTTGAGAGACTCGGGTAATAACCAGTGTATTGTTTTGATGCATTACTTACTAAAAATTACAACTGTGGGAATTTATTATCGATTTGGAAACCACGTATCCTATCTTTACCTATTAATAAGTGGTCTGAGACACACGTGGATATAATAAGTATCTCACCAATTTCATCGTTAGTTCTTGTCAAATAACTTAAGTCATCGACGTAACTGAAGCCTGTGCCGACTGGATTATCCACAAAGAGTACGTTGAAGTTGTTGACCTGTGAAATATATTAAGCCCTTTACATTTACGATATAGCAACACAATAACATTTATATATTTTGCGGGCTAGCATGCAAACATGATCCCCGAAATATATAGAAAGTTATAATGGACTTATACTGGCATTACAAATAACTTTTGTTCCTAGTAATGCTTTCTAAAACTATTGTAAACGGACTAAGATCTCTATAAATTTGGCGGTAATTTCATACGGTTATAGACTCTCAAAAGTTTTTTTTTTGTAAAAGATTGTGGTTTCCGGATTCTATGTCTATCCATGCATATTTAGTTCCGATTCCGAACACCTCCCGTATCTAATAAACCGAATTAAACTTTCTACATATTCTTACCCAAGTATAATTTCTTTCTTGCAGCGATAAGTCGAGGGGACCCAAAATTTCAAAGTTGCCGATACCGGTCGACGACCCTCCGGGCCCTCCCTGCAGCCACACAACCAACGGCCTCTCCGTGTAGTTTTGCACAGATGCAGTCGTGTAAAACAACCAGTAGAACATGTGAGCACCCTCCCTTACAGTCACATGTCCAAAGTCTTGTTGAAATGGTCCAAATTGTCCTGTAATGGTAATTATCATTTCATTATTCTGTTTACTTTTGTCATTATCTAAGGACATGTACATACGTGTCCTTACAACGGTACTCAATATTTATGTCAATGTCAGTTCAAATGGTGGTATTTACATGATTGATGATAATACGATCACTAAATAATATGATTTGCGAAAAATGTTATTTACCTTCACACTCACATAATATAATTTACCGTAGGTTTACATCATTTACAAAAATATAATATAAATATTGCACTTTTTTTTTTGTATATTTGTCAGCTTTGAGTGCTCTCAACTATGCACTTCATAAATCGCAGTAAAAGGCGATAACAATATCATCTAAGATGAAGCTTGATGTAGTCTTTGATCTTTACTTACTAATACAATATGTACATAACTTAGGATGTCTCGTAGTTGAAACAGATAAGCGTGCACTTCTATGCATTACTAATTAATCACTATATAAAGGGAAAATTTTGACCATTTTTAGCGAAGCCGATAAAAGACTAGGTAGGTACTTACAAGAATTTCATTGTAGAATCTAAACACAGATATAATATTGTAACAGAACTACCAATAGCAACTGAGCATTATTTATTTATCAACGCTGCTACGAATAAAGTGCACAGGCATTTGTCAGAAGGGCAACGACTGGTGAGGAATTCTGAACATTCGCAAACATTTGAACAGTGTCCCTGAACATCCGCCTGCGACCATGGATCATTCATGGCCATTTGATCATCCGCGACCACAATCTAAACTATAGTTTGAAGGCGGTTGAACCCTTAATGATTCGATACGAAATGACAATAACGAGGATCTTACCTGCTACATACTGACTTGATAACGTTAAAATTAAAATTGAATAGAACAACATATTGTTTCAGTGGTAAATAATCTACTGAAAGTGGATCACGTAATTATCAATTTTGTAAATGCGTATCTACTGATTGTGTTATGATAATCGGTAAAGGCTACCTAATTACTGCTTGTAAGTATTATTCTAATCTTATCGTAACCACTCGTGGAGTTAGACATAGATTGTTGTGAAGGAGAGAAGTTAAAATGGTGCTGTAGGTGTAAAAATATACTATTCAGTTCAAGTCATATTCTCTTACAAGCAACGACTCCGAGCAACAACAGCGGGAAAATAATAGAAAGAACAGCATAACCTTATGTTGTTCATCATTCATGTCAGCCGAATGATGTCTGCTAAACATAGCCTCTCCCAAGGTTTCCTAAAGTCCCGGTCCTGTGCTACTCGCATCCAGCGGTCTCCCGTAACCTTGACTAGGTCTTTGTTCACCTTGGCCTACCCATGCTGCGCCTTCCGTTGGTACCCACTCAAGAATCATTCCGCACCATTAGCCAGCCATTTTCAGGCTACTTTCACTTCAGCCTACAAATCATGGTTACATGACGCTATGCATCACTATGCATAGTTACCATGCATGCACCATTTTATATGGTAACATGATGCAAACATGGTCATGTGAGGCTCATATCAAAACAAACTAGATCAGAGAATGAAGACCATTATCTCGGCACTGTGTGATTTCTATACTCCGATAGCTATATATCTGTGCTTGATACTAAATCCCTAACACGTTTCAGGTGGTCAGTCAATGATATCAATCTATTTATGATCATCAAAAGATGCTTTGTTGAGTATGTAGTCAGACAGCACTGGCAAAACCAGAGCGGTCCATAATTAGGAAGTAACTATAGTTTTTGCTATTAGTATCTGCTTTGGGAACTTGACCTCAAACGAGGAAGACTTCGAGTACGGTGTTGTTTGGTGATATTTTCATGAAATACATGACTATGTCTCTATCGTTTAGTTCGGACGCTACTGACTAGCGCGCATACAACTCATGTAGAGCTCATTGTAGAGAAATTGGAAGGTCATCTACTCTGGTTTTTGTAAACATTTCATCACAAAAAGTTCATCTCTATAAAAAGCTTGTACGTATACATCTCACCGACAAAGAATGGTTGAATTACTACAAAAAAGCATTTGGACCGTAAGTATGTTGTATTAGAAATGCTGTAATAGAGTCGAAGTCTCGAAACAAAATCAAATATTTATTTTAAAAACTTACTTTTATCTAATATTACGACTATTATGTTTGTATTGTAATACGCCATAAGGGAGGGGGGGGGGGCTCAAACTTACTTGAAAATAAAAATAATACCTATATCAAGTGTCTTCATATAATTTAATGTACGAACCATCGATCAAGAAAAGACTTTGCTTGATGGTACGAACCTACTAAATAAATTCCTATAAATTAAATGTGCTGAAGTTAACTTTTTGTTAGGTTTAACATTCAATTAATCAATAGTTTAAGATTGACAAGCTGAAGGTGAGCTGCAAAACGCTATCACTGTTTCAGCAATGAATTTCCGCAAATTTCCTGATAATAAATAATAATAATAATTAATTAATTGTACAATGTGAAATCCATAGTTAAACTAAAAGTTGTTTTTTTTTGTGATAGACTTCATCTTTAGCATTTACTGAGGCGCTTTGCAATATATCATGCACTATTGCAGGAGGTCCCCATACAAGAAACTTGATATTTTTGACCTTTTTATTCTACGGTGGTACGGATCCCTTTACGTGCGAGTCCGACACGCTCTTGGCCGGTTTTTTTGTGACCACGTCCCCTGCCGAGGTTACTGTAATCCAGTGGTAGGATTATCTCACATGACCGTGCGTGTGCGCTGCTCTTAATCAAAACAGGTGGTAGGAAGCTGAATTTGCTGCAGTCTTTCTCGAGGCCCTGTTGTTAGCAGTCGTCGGTAGTATAGACGGACGATAGTGTAGTATACTGTATTATATAGTGAAGTGCGTGACCCTTGTTATATGGTTAACAGAATAGTGACTGCAATCAAATTAAATCAGTTTTGCCAGAAGATACAATGACTTTAATATCGCCGGCTCTTTTTAAACAGGTATGTGGTATGTCCGCTGTTCAGTGATGTGTGGTTACTTTTTTAATTAGGCGTGATAAGCAAACTTGTTGTTAATGAGTTTCTACGGATTTCCATTTGTTTGTATACAGACGTTTTTGTTATCGATTTTCGCGACTTTTTAGTTATTTTGTTAGTTTTTTTTACTAGTGGCAGAGAAGGAAGGTCTTTCTAACCTGCGACTATGAAGAGATATGTAAATATAATTTTAATCTGAATTGTTTTAGTCAAAATATACTATCACCTCCGTATTTCCTGAAGGGGTAGCCAGGTGTGCACTTAACTGCACCCACATTTTTTCAATGGTAATTTGGTCCCAATTTAATTGAGGGCGAGCCGGTTGCCATTATACCGAGCACATTCCCTTTCTGAGAGGATTCGGGACAAAGTCCACCACACTGGCCCAGTGGGGGTTAACGAACTTCACACGACTTTTGAAAGACGTGGAGTTTTTCTTTCACCGATAATAGACGCACTCTCAACTACCTACTGTGCTCCTGAAACTTAGCGTTTTCATAGATCGCGCAATTTCATCAAGTGCAGTTAGTGGATAACGCCAGACTTATCGTCAACTGTATGGTCCCAAACTAAGCAACGCTTGTACTATGGATACCGTACAATGGACTGGGTGCGATCTCAGTAACACCCACACTAGGGCAAATTACGAAAAGGCGATTTCAGAAATTTACCCTTGGCTGGAATCAAACCCGCAACCATCTCATGCAATGAGCCGAGCGGCCTATGCTCGAACTACTGCACCAAGGATGGTCGTCAATGGAAGGTGGATGGATGGCAATTTCTATTTGAACCTAGAAATAATTCTGCTCCTGGAATAAAAGGGGCAATATTCTGATTGGCTACTCACAATTAATCGAATTGGGATGAATACGGCGTCTTTCTATGGGAAGTGGGATTTGATTCCGTCCGAGACTGACCGTTTGATTATCTTAGGACACTTTGTTGTCATACTTGTTATGATAAAGTTATCAGGCAATCACGGCGCGCTGTTGTCATTTGATGTTATAACCGATTTATTTTATTCTGACAGATAGCAATCGATAATCAGATCTAGTATTTGATGATCTTGATAAAATACTTGCTGTTAGGTCAGGAATATAGGTAGGTACATTTTTTGGATCAACATTCGGGACGGCCGAGTGTGCGAAAATAAAAAGTAATTAATAATAATATCAGTTGACGCGTATTACCTATAATAGATTTATCAATAATAGGTATAATAAGAAAAATCGTTATATGTATCGGTACCTAGTAGTACCTTTATTTTTAATAAAAATGGATCTCCAGTTAGGACATTTTTGGCGTCGGGAATGGCCTGGACCTGCTGTTGATGCAAATAAAATATATTTTTATACAAATAAACCGGATATTATGTGACATTGACCTTAAGATGTCCCGGAACAATAGTTTAAAACTCCAAAATAATGTTTTTCCTTGAATCTTTAATGCAGTTTTCTATATATGGAGTTAAGTTCACGTAGGTCGATACCTTGCTTCGGAATTAAGACATTATGATATATAAATCAATTTGCTATTTTGGTGCTAACTCGGAAACTCGATTGTGTAACTACCTATTTATTCTGTGACTCCGTGAACTCGGACAATGACATGAAAACTTAAATATTTTACACATTTCGCGTTGCATGCTAATAGAGGCGAACGATGTAAAGAAAATGTTTGGTTAATCGCGGGTAATGATTTCAAACAACTTTGGAATAAGCATCATATTATGAAGATTGAGGTCATAGCAAGTTATTGACCGCGTTATCGGAAAAAGAACTGCCTTGATGACCTTACATGCTATTGAGTTCCTACACGAGATATTCCTGAGCTGTTGCGCCCTCCTTACAAGGCGTTGCAACCTAACCTCTGATATCATCATGTGACCTTTAAATAATAATAATAAATATCGCCAGACTGCCACACCAACTGTATGGTCCCAAACTAAGCAGCGCTTGTGCTATGGCTACCATACAATGGACTGGGGGCGGTCCCAGTGCAACCCAGACCAGGGCAAATTACGAAAATGCCGTTCCCGAAATTGGCCTCTGGCAGGAAACGAGCTCGCAACCACCAGTGAGTCGAGCGGCATATGCTCAAACCACTGCGCCAAGCGGTAGCCAAACAGAAACTGTCACTAAAAGATGTACCGTGGAATAAAATTTAAACTTTTATTTACCAGCGGTCTCGCCCAAATACCTTTTGCCTTTACATCATTGTAATATGCGCAACTGTTATCTTGTAGTTATTTGCGTTACTTTGGCTTCCTTCCGTAGGTTAGGACTCGGTATTTGTCCTTAGATTTTCGGATTTCAAAAGAGTATGCCCAAGAATCTTTTGGTCAGGCTCAAAATTTTGTTTAAAATATTTATTATCTCAGCCCGGTTTGAAAATGTCGACATACTTCCAAAACAGGTTGTTATTTGTGATAAGTGCATTGACCCTGTTTTTTTGATTCTGCATCCTGCATGTTGCAGTTTTTAAATAAAATAATTGATCTTCACTAAAATGCTCAAAGATTTTTAAGTTGTATACTCACAGAGTACCTACTAAATAGACTAAACTAACTATATTATTACCTACCATCAGTTTAGTCGTGATTTGACGACAACAGAATCGGCATTTTATATGCGAATATCATTACCAAAAGATTATCACTTGCTGAACTGTAATTGCAAGCATGTCTTTGGTATTGCAAGCATCTATATGATATGATAGGCTACGGTAACTGCCTATCATCAGGTGGTCCTCACGCTTGTTTGCCATCGTAGTCACATAAAAATTCACTTTTGCCTACCCCTTCGAATAACAGTTGTGATGGTGTATTGTATAAAATTGGCATCATTAACATAGACGATTCTAATGGCTACAGGCTCAAGGCACAATAGTTTTTCCTCCATGTTATAAAATGTCCACTATGTTTCAAAATATTATTCTTTTGTTAAGACGATACAAGAAAAAAATGAATTTTAGTTTCGGGGTGTGGCTAGCGTCGCGTGAGCTGCCGAAGGATATATCCCTCTCGCTTAGCTAGGACAGAACAGCTATGGAGTAGACTATAGTATAGTTATTTTTTGAAGGAACAATATTGTTTAATTCGTACAATTAAAATAATATGTCCCAGTGCACCTTTTAAAATAGATGAAATGGATGAAAATATTCAAATATATTTTTTCGTTTTATATGGGATTTTTATGTCGAGTGTATTTGAAAAAAATAATTTAATTTCTATGTTGTTTTTATTGCTGAAGACAAAGTAAGTCAAAAGAAGACAAACGATACCTACAATATGCTGATAGATACGTATAACAATATTTCGATCGTATAATAGCCTATAACCAGCGGACGATCCAGACGCGTCCAACGATATCTCATTAGTCAAATTATTATGATAAAAATAGTTTGGACGTTATACGGGAGCAGATGAACATACATACATATCGGTCAAAATCATAACCCTCCGCCCACCGTAGTCGGGTAAAAATGTACATACTCTGTGTCAGTGACTGACTGCCGGATATGAGTATCTTTTTCATGTTTCGTAGGCAAAGGAATACTTTGGTACTTAACTTCGATGCCGATCATGAAGTCATCAGCGGTGTCATAATATTTATTTTTACCATATTTAATTTATGTTTTAATTTAATTTTCAGTTTTTATTAATTTTATTGATTTAACCATGCATTTATTTATTGTTTATCTTTTTATCTTTATTTTTTTATCTATCAAAATCACCCTTAGACTGGTTACCGCCACAGGTGACAAGAGGGCTGGCTCTTTCCTTGCTCAAAAAATTCGCTTGACAACAGGAACAGCTTGAATACAGGGAGGACATGCAGCCAGTATCCCACGCGGACGGTATTTGTTTAATTAGGGGTAGGTTTTTATTTTATTGTATTTTATTTTAATTTATGTTATATTATATTGTATTTTAATGATAAAACATGAAAAATAAAAAATATTTTTTTATTTTTTTTAATTGAATTTTACTTTTATTTATTGTTTTATATTTATTGTGAAATTATAATAATTTTAATAATCAATATTGGACTATGTCTGAAACAAATACATTGAATTGAATAATTTAAATACAAAAATTATCACATTAACTCGTTAAATCACGGTTTACACCCGCTAGAACGAAAAAGATCCTAACATGGTAGGTAGGACCTGAGGGTGGGCCAGTTAATTACTTAAAATACACTATATTTATTTCAAGAAAACATTCATAAGATCTGAAGGCGTCGGACTCGCACATAAAGGGTTCCGTACCACCGTAGAATAAACACATCAAAAATATCAAGTTTGAGACTTGATATTTATTTTTAAATGTTATTATATTTTTAGTATTTGTTCTGCACCGGCAACAGAAATACACATTCAGTGAAAATTTCAACTCTCTACCTGTTACGGTTCGTGAGATACAGCCCGCGCTGACAGACGGACAGACAGACAATCGGACAGCGTAGGCCTAGTAATAGGGTCCCGTTAGCACCCTTTGGAACCCTAAAAAGTAGCCTATGTTCTCCGCCAAGACCCAGTCTATCTCCATACCAAAATTCATCAACATTGGTTCAGCGGTTTAGCCGTGAAAAGGTAACAGACAGAGTTACTTTCGTTTATAATATAATAGATTGAATAGGACGGACAAACATTTTCCTATCCATATCTGTAATGTTATTTTTTACGATAATTTATTGATGTATGATATATTTATTACTTGCCCATCCATACCTACAACAAACGCAATAAAGCGACTCCATTGTTTTGACAAGCAATGTATTCCCACTGTCGGCCCAAGACCATGCTGCAAGTATATAACAGTAAGCGAAATAGGGAGTTTTTACAGAAACGACACGAATAACTATGAAATGACAAGAGATGACACAAAATGACAGGAAATGAAAAGAAATTACACAAGACAAGGAAAAGCAAACGAAAATCACGCTGCAGTGCAGGTCGTAGGTTCGATTCCTGCCCAGGACATGCATTTGTGTGCATGAACATGTCCGCATGTCCCGAGTCTAGGTGTAATTAAGTGTATATTTAGTTTGTATTTACAAACAAAAAGTAGTATATGTAGTAATATCAGTTATCTGGTTTCCATAGTACAAGCTCTGCTTAGTTTGGGATCAGGTAGTCATGTGTAAAAGAATTTCCAAGGATATTTATTTATTTATCATAGGCGTCGGCGGACTGTAAATACTGTACTGTACCTGTAATGTGGCACGACCGTAATATTTTTTCGTAATATTTTTTTAAAAATCCTTCACAGGTCCGACGTCGAACAAGTCCGAGCGGACACTGACAATACAAAGTTAGAGAGAGACATGGTTAGTTCAAGTACTTAAAATGTGAGATGGCGATATTGTGCGCGCGCTCGGAAATAAACAACGTAAGCGCCAAACCACATTTACTTGAATTAAAAAAAAACTACTTCATGAATTAAAATATGGTTGAAGGGTAGTTTAGATATCATTATTTGCTATGTTTTAGAAATAATTTCGTGATCTAAATCGTAAAAACATCGTGGTAGCAAGGAAAATTGTAAATAATTAGAGCTCATTTCATAAATTTTTTTTATCGAGAAAATTTCATCAAATCGTGATTTGGATTTAAAGATACTCAAGATAATATAGTCAAAAATCATACATCTAAATATAAGATTCCTAGTCCACATACTTACTTAAAGAAAAAGTAGAATAGAAAATCAACCAAATTTCGAACCCTCCTCTTAACGTTTGCGAGACGCCATGTTTATAATTGGCAGTTTTGCTTTCATTGTATTGCAATAATTACATTTATTTTCCTGTCGTTCTCAACAGAGTTTTAATTAGTTTTGGTATTACATTATTGTTTTATAAATTAGGTACGTACGCTTAGGTCTTAAATAAAGTTGTCAGTAAGTTGGCGTTTTTCATTTTAACTCAACCATTATTAAAATATCATTAAACAATAAAAAATCATGCAAAATGAATGAATTTATGTGCTTAAGCTTGTGTAATTATTTAAATAATTAGATCAAAATTAAAAATAAATAAATTAGTCAACATTCCAATTTACTGTAAGTAAGTAAGTAAGTGCCTTTATTACTTTTTAAGAGCATTCGATTTCTAATGTTCCGTCAATATCGTAGATTGTCCTTTTGATACGCGATTATTTTAGTTTATTACTTCTATTACTTTACCAAAGTTAACTTTTCATAAATCGATTATTTCGAGATCGATTTCGAGATCGAAATTAGTGCTAGTAGTAGCCAGTCGTGTGGAACCGAACAGTACGCTAGGTTGAAGAGGTCGGGTTTCGTCAGGTAGCAAATACGGTTCTCTAATTTAGGATCGACCATAAAATAATTATAATTGTTGTTATTCAGCTTTTCATCGAATAAGGCATTTAGTCCCTTCATTGTGGTGTGTTTTGATGGCATTGTAATCTACAGGATGTTTCAAAAGTACGAAATAATACTTGGGGGTTTGCATGGGTATTGGGAATATAGTAATTAAACGGTATAAAAAATATTGAAATTCGGACTAAAAAAATATAGATTATTTTCCCAATATTTTTTTCCCGTCAATTTCGAAAAATTGTAGGTATTTCTTTTTTCTTGAATATTAGTTGCTACTACTAAATGCAGTTTTCACTAGATTATAAGCCATTTGATGTGTTTTAAGACCGCAACACGATAGTTGTCACTAATATTCGAAGGCCTATAAGTCAGAAACTATTATAGTTAGGTACGTACCTATAGTCTGTCTTCACTAAGCATCTTCATATCAGCTACCGTATAGGTATGTAGTTTAATTATTATTTCGTACTTTTAAAACTCTCGATAGCCCATATAACTATCTTGATAGAGTGTGAGAATCAGTCTTCTAATAAATAGCTTTGTTAAATTGATACATAAGGATTGTTTATCGGTCACTTACTCCCGGTAAGTTTATCGCTATCAGGATATAACTATATTCCGGCTGCATAACCTGGTGTATCGCCCACGAAGTACAAGACAGGTGGGGAATTGATCCAAATGTATAAATTATTTTTAAACCGAGATCAAGAGTATTTTTTGTTTATTTATCCTTTAAGTTCAATGTTCAATGCCACTGTGTTGAAAATCTAGCATTTCCTCCTTCGTTACCGGTTAGTTATGGAAAAAAAGTAGTATAAGGCGATGTTTGCATTGGCAAGCACGTGCTCTGAATTTGGTATGCACGTGTTACAAACTTTTTAATTCCGTTTTTGAAGCTGTGTGTTAATAGGGTTAAATATCTACTTACATTAATAACTACGTAATGGATACTAATCCTAATGACTAAGATAATACCTATGACTCCAAATTAAAGATTAAAATCTGTCTACGTATCTACTCTGATTTTAATTCTGTTAATACTTTTTAAAATAATTAATTATTATTATTAATTAATTTAATTATTTTTTCTTTTACTTAATTATTTTAATTTTAATTCCAACTCTACAAAAATAAATAAGAGTACCCACACATTCTAATAAATACATCAAATTCAATACAGCAGCAAAAATATAAAAAAGTAATAATATTGTTATTGAGGAAGGATACAAATTTTCAAATAAAATTTTCGTTCGATACAACTTTTTTTTTCTTGGTGCGTGTACGGGGCCCCTAGTCGATACGGGGCCCCTAGGCAGTTGCCTTCTCTGCCTAATGGTTAATCCGGCCCTGAATATTATTCGTCGTAAGTAATATTGAGTCAGACAGAAATATTTAATTTTCAGTGTTGGAAGTGCATAATATGTTTTACTTTTATTGTTTGCTAGTTTTGTTTTTCCTTGTATAATGAAACGCTGGCTGTTTTGCATTACAAAGTTATACGAATTCGTTTAAACACTTTGATATATTATTCTAGCATATGTGGTGCCTCTTAACATTAAAATCATTAGACTTGTGCGCACCACACCACTAGATGCATCAAAATTCACACATCTGTTATCACACTTGCAATTCGTATTGTTCACTAGAAGATGAGCCATATTGGCAATACCTATATATTTTGAACATTATATTTGCCGTGAACGACTGACTCATACTATGTCTATGGACTCCGTTTAGTTGGACATACTTCTTTGGACATTTACATGTCTCTTTCTAGATAATGCCGTCGTGACATATACTGACATGTACTACGTTATTACATAGTATAATTACCAATAAGTAGGTACTATAAATTGCATCGGTGCCTACTCTCGACAATCGCCAGGCTGTTTGAGGCCTAAGAACAACTAGTATTAATTTATATGTAGGTAAGTGCCGTTAAGTACCCAAGTGGATTTTGACTTCAATATAGGTCACACCCCGAAAGCTTCTTCAGGTGATTTAGCTCTTTTAAATTTTAGGCATCACACCAAAGCAATTGTTTTACTGTAAAGTGGGAGTTATGCACAGCTTACTACTACTTTTTCTATTGAAAAAAGTAACCATCAGTTTTTTGCCGGCTCTTCTCAATGGAAGCAATATTACGAACCGGTGTTAACGTTAAAATATTGATGTTGATGATTCAAAGTGCTTCCTCTAGCTTACATGAATTTAAAGTTTTGACTACGATCACGTGACGTTACAAACACCATTGGTTAAAATGGGTAGAGGTCTCTCTGCTTACCCCTTCGGTGAATGCTGACTTGATGGTGATGGTCACGTGACCTGATATCACCCGAGAAACACGCGACAATTGGTCTGCACTTGCAATCACGCCGTCCGCCGTGATCGCCCTCTTCCGCCGGTCACGCCACCTGCCACTGACGTCTTTAATATCAAAATAGCCACATGAATGGCAAATAGATCAATTTGTAGAGCAATTCATGTAATTCTTCATTTATCTAGGAAACCACGGCATTATAATTAATGTGGTACCTTAATTAAAAGATTTTCAGCAAGATGTTATAATTAATGTTTATACATTAATATGTTTTAATATAAAATAATAGAGACACTCAGTGTATCGTCGATACAGTATCGACACCGCCACTTCAACTGCAACAAGGTGTCGAAGTAGTGTCAAATTTTAAGTTTCAAATCAAATTTAATTCAAATTTAAGTTGCGTACGAGTTTTCGGACGGTGTTACGGCCATAACACACCGGGTAGCCATGGTGACGTCGCCAGCCACCGTAGCCAATCATTAATTATTTGTTTCCTAATCCAAGTAGATTATCCACATGTAGTTTTGCTACACTGATTGACACCAATTACATTTGGTATGTGAGCATATTAAATTAGATTATGTAATTAGATTACCTATTTACTCATAATACTCGAAGCATTATAATACTTGAGGTAGGTAAGTGTGCAGTAAGTAGACTTATCAAAATGTACCTACACAAGGTAGAGTACCTCATAGAGTCATAAAGTAAAACAATAAGTAGGTTTGCGTATTAAAACAGGTTTTGGTAGGTAGAGATCTCAAAATAATCTTGTATAATAGGTATTAATCTTTCTGCACGCAGAGAGCTCACATATGTAAGAGAGTATAGTATAGATATTATAATGTAACGTCACGACTTTTATCCCCATTCGGGGGTAGTCAGAGGCTTGAGTGGCCATACACCAACACATTGTGGAGGTATTAACCAACTCAAAGCCCACGTTTCACCAGATAGTCAGAACCCAACGTGACAGGTGGTGAACCTTGTCGCCGTGTATACAGGAACTGACTATTACCTAATCCCGAGGGATAGGTAGGTTTCCTCACGATGTTTTCCCTCACCGTCAGCGAACTGTAAATTATGCACATAGATGAAAATTCATCCATTGGTGCATGCCCCACCGGGGACCGAACCTGGGACCTTCTGATTGCTACCCCAACCTGTTCACCCCTAGGCTACAGTCGCTAATATTATAATATGTTTATTATATGGATCTTGTGGAAACCAGGGAGAGCTTCCGTGCGTTCAAGCGCTTTTGCCATACCTATTATTGGAATAAAGTATAACTAGCTCACGAGTTTAGGTCCAAATAGTCAATTTACTGTCCGTGGTGAGTTACAACTGGTCTTCCACTAGTTGTAGAATTCTTATTTCTGTGGCTACCAGCCTATACTGTTATTATTTTCTCCCGCTTTGTTATGGAGGGAAGTGGATAATCTTCTTCCAACTCCTGCTATCCTTTCTTCTGATTAAATTCGTGCGGGTTCCAAGACAACTTAGCTTTTCCCCGGGACTCGCCGAGGGTCAAACCTTGGCGTCATCGTTGGACACCATTGTCGATCCTGGCTTACAGAGTAACAGTGGTGGGAATGTGTGGCGGGCTTAGTCCCATAAAAAAGATATTATAATATTTGATTGCAGTAATTACTTCGCTTATTTTTAGATTGAAATTGTTCAAGCAATCTATCTTAAAACGTTTCATAAATCTTCACAGCAGTCTGGTGCACCGTTAAAGTGGCAATATATCCTTGTTACAGTTATGGCTGACGTTTGGTGCCTCGCTGTCGTTCCTAATCATCGGGCTCGTGAGGGGCTACTCCTCCTCCGCGATACCCTCCATCGAGGCCACGGACCCGGACATCATACAGACCAGCGAACAGAAGTCATGGATAGGTATGATTGACCACGGGATTTTTTTTGGGCAACACACGGTATTACACAAAAAAGTCAGCACAATACATGCGTCTCCTATTCTGTAATTAAATACATTGCCGGACAGAAACTCTGTAGACGGGTACTATAAATAAAAACTATAGCTTTACATTTGCCATTCTTCTTACGCGTATAAATTATTTTTCCAAAGTGTAACTCATCACAAACGGTGTTGTTAATCTATTGCTACCGAATGTAAAGCGTAGTTCTCTTAGAAAACTCCATGTTTTACTGTCTTGTGCTTCCGGAGTCCAGGCTTTTCCTTCCACTTTTAAATTGTTGGACTATCTCGTACCTATGTGACCTGATGATGTTACTACTTAGGAACCTACAAAACCATAGTTTACTTGTTAAAAGGTGTTGAAAATGAGCAAAACTTTCATTCAATGTACTTACCCCCAAATTCAAAGAGATTTTAGCCAGCTTACAATGGGTTTGAAGATCATTTTTAGGAACAAATGTGATTTGTAATTCCTCTGCAAGTCGATCATAACTTTCTATGACTTTGGGGTTAGTGTTTGCCTAAAATAGATATACAATCATTCTCGTTTCCAGGTGCCATCCCACCGCTCGGCGCGTTCGTAGGTAGTATGGTGTCGGGGTCGCTGATGCAGCGCTTGGGTCGCAAGCGCACGCTGCAGCTGACGTCACCGATATGGGTGGCAGCGTGGCTCATCCTCGGCTTCGCCAAGTACTACCCGCTGCTGCTAGTCGGCAGAATACTGACGGGAGTCGGTGTCGGCTTTGTGTTGGCTACTGCTCAAGTTTATGTGAGTTTTATTTTTTTATTTTTTCTTCGTCAAGGCGTCGCTTATCGCATATGCCAGTGTCAAGTAAAATATAATATTACAATTTGTTTGCTGCGTAAAGCACAAGACCTTTGGATGGGCCTAATATACCCCCCCAAACCCTATCAGTAAAGTGGCGGAGACTTTTGACAAATTACTAGAGTTTTTGGAGGAACCCGAAAATCATGCTTTTGTTATAATTGCCCACACTCACGCACATTTATGAACATAATAATATAATGGTTAATATTCCACCAACATTACACATTATCATACAAGGAAACACAAGTTTTGGAAATTGAAATAAAAATGACAACATCACTTTTCCACTTCCCGCCAAAAAGGAGTTACAACAATGCTTGTTTCCATAATGGTAAGGCTACAGGGCGAGACTAGACATTAGACACTCAGTGTATCGAAACCGCCACTACAATTACAACAAGGTGCCGCGGTGGTGGATACACGTAGACACTCAATGTATACACTGAGTGCCTAAGTGTCTAGTGTCATCGTGTATCCTATAAGAGGCGAACGGCGAGACCGAGAAGTCAGTTTTGACGTCTGAACCCATAGGTACAATATCATTGAGTTACTACGTAGGTAACGTACTAGAGGCGCTAAGTCAAACAAACGTCATGCGCCACACTCATAGGAAGAGCGCGGGCAGGTGAGAGAGTTTAATATTTGAAGTGTGGCGTCTGCGCTAGTACGTGATCTAGTTATTAGAAGCTCAATGATCACCAGATGTCGCTTGACGAGACTGGGTGACGTTTGTTAATAGTTTGTAGCATTCCACGTAGGCTCTAGAATTACGCAGAAAAAACTTAAAAAAAAATTAAATATGGGCTTGCTCTTACAATTAAAAAATACCGAATAGGTAGAGACAAAGAAACACTTAATTCCATACTTCTTATAACACTGGTATTAGCATAACGAAATAGGCGACGTGCGTAAGCATCATTGACTTATTAGACACTATTACTTCGTGTGATGTCCAAAGTTACGTTATTATTACCGTGGTTACGTTTACCGAAGTTTTTTTAAAAATATTTACATAACAATCAACACTATAAAAATCCATTCATATACGCAAAAACAGCACGAAACTTAAAAAAAATAACTTTTGTTTTTAATTGTTTCTATGCAACAGTGGGCTATAGATAACAAATAAGCACTATAATATACAAAATAGGCTTATTGTCTGTAGCTGTAGACGAGGCAGACGGATTACATTACTAAAACTGGTGCTAATTCTTTTTGGACAAATACTAAACATGTCTAAACTATACATATTGTCATCTTTCTCATGGCCTTAACGTATGAACAAGACAGAAGTATTTTAAGACTATCAATTGTCCGCTTAGTTCTTCCAAACTATGCAACGGTTTTCGATGTGTTTTTCACTAGCATTTAGAAAATGTATTCCGGGGGGTTTATAATTAGAGAAAAATCGAGCGAAGCGGTCTCTAGTTAGTTTGTGAAAAATGTAAAGCTCGGAAAGTGGTAGGAAATTGATTCTGTACATGGTGCGTCCAGATGTGCCACAAACTCGCCCGAGCACTCATGTTATGACAGTATCCCTGTGCATTCCGACGTCAAAACTGAGTGCTCGGGCGTGGCAAGCGCCTGATGTGGACACGGCTACTGAATGCAGTCCTTAACAAAATTAAAAGCAAGTCGCAGGGCATCGTCTACTTTAGTATAAAGGAAATTTAAATAGAACTCAAGATAACATATTGCATCAATTAATAAATTAGTGTCTGAAGTGGCTATTGATCTTGAATTACTAGGTAATTACATAGCGCTAAATGATGCATTATTTCCTCTTATCTAACCTGACCTTACGGATAATGAAGCTCTGTTGTCAGGTAGTGTTCCTTGTTTAGTTTATTGATGTAGAATAGTCGGATAAAGTAATATGGGAGTTACTGTTTTGATAAACATAATTGCAGTGGAGTATCATGCATGGGTCACTTTCTACATACTAAGGTAAACGCAGGTATTAACGACCCCCTTAAGAGATTTTTGAATTCAATGTCAAATATTAAGAGTAGTGGTTGCCTTTAGACTCAATATTAAATTTTTATTTGTAAATATACAATATATAGTTTATATTAATTACGTTAAATCATTTAATATGGAAGAATATCTTATAAAAAATAATTAATAAAGTGAACAAGTCGAATGTTTCTATTACCGACCCCATAGCAACGGCTATGAAGCTATTAACGATTTTTATGAAGCTATTACCGTCTATAGTAAAATCAAATAATTTATTAGAGTCGGTGATAGGTTCCATGTGTTGCCATTACCGACTCATAAGGAAAATAAAATAATTTGTATGGAAGTAATATGGGTCGGTAATAGGTTATGTGTACAACATATGAAAATGTTTTACCGACTCTTAAAAAGTACGTAATATTGATTAAATTGGCTTTCCTAACCCTAACACAGACTATAACTGATTGATATATCAATTAGTAATTATAAATGAATGCATATTTACACTAATAAAGGTAATTTAAAAATGTTTACTTCAACAACAATCTTTGAATAATCTCATATTACAGGGTAAACACATAACGGTAAATAGGGTGAAGTAGACAAAAAAGAGTAGGTCGCTAATAGATTTCTAAAAAGGTTGATTGTTGGTGATTATAATGATTTACTAAAATATCTATTTAATTGAACAGTTCAAGGAAAAATTTAAGAAATACAAAACATAACCATCCAGCTATTACCGACCCACGGATCGTTAATAGCTGCAACTAATAAAATCAGTGAAGCTATTACCGTTTTATTTATATTTAAAGTTTTATCCTATACATAAGCATTTTTTAAATGAAATGCGACAAGAAATAAATAATTTACACTTCAATGAATACATTTAATAATACAGAATACATATAAGTATTGTTAATATTTATAAAATGTCTTAAAAAAAAATTGACGTACTTACCTAAAAGAACAAGGGCCAGTACTAGATACCGCTGCTGTCACAGAAATTGCGTATTTTATGTCTTTTCCGGACTGCCACGTATACTAATGTAAATTTATACGATACCCAATGAATAAACACGCGTATTATCATTAATATCTTTAGCAGAAATAGTTTCAGAAGCGTAAGAAATGCGATTTAATAAATGGGTCGGTAAAACCTGCAGTTTTTCGATGGGTCGTTAATACCTGCGTTTACCTTATAGTCTTAATTAAGGGACTGTCTCAGAATTGTCCAAGGTGTATTTTCCAAGATTTTTTGGATCTGGTAACCTCTGGATCTGGTGATCTGGTAACCTATTTGCCCACAATATTCGAAATGAGGTAAGTAGGTATATTTTATTTATGTTTTTTTTTAAGGTGAGTGAGTGTTGCGACCCTGAGATCCGCGGGCGGCTAGGGTCGCTGCCTACCCTTTCCATGTCCCTCGGGATACTGATATCATACGTGGCAGGCAACTGGCTCTACTGGAGATACCTCGCCTTCCTCTCCGCTGTGTTTTGCGGTAAATAACCCAATTAAATTATGATACGCCATCGAGATAATATTACCTAGAGGTGCCACGTCGGACTAACGTCATGCGTTACGCACAGGTAGGAAGAGACCGGTGTGAAGTTGGCGGCCTAAAGTTGGCGGCCTTTATAACCCGACAAAATTAAAGTGTTCATATTTTTTATAAAGCAGAAAAGCTCCCATCATTTTGAAATAAGGAAAAAGAAAAACTGCAGCATCCTAGTCCGGAAAATAAAAAATAAAAAAATATATTTTCGAACAGTTTTTTATAATTGTTTACTTCAAATGATGCGTTGGATTAGTCAACCAATTTAACTGGACCGATTCTCATGAAACGTTGCAAACAGATCCAGCCTCATGACAATACAATATAACGGTAATGTAAACCTTCGATATTCAAATCCTGATGATGCAGGGGTACTGCCTGTCTAAACGGTGAGTCTGTACTAAAAGATGATTCTGAATTAGTAATGTGGGTATCAAGCAAAAGCTAGGATATCAAAATCCGGGCTCCAACTCCTGAGTCCTGATGCTGCAGGAATGAGTTATGAATCTGCACACAACCAACAATTTTGTTTTATTTTCAGTCTAGCCTTTGTAGGACCCCTTAGAACGGCACCCGAGTAGATCCTTGAGGTCTCAATCGAAAGCCTTTCAGTCGAGGAACACGCCCACATAAGCCACAAAGTGATACGAGACCTACTTTGAGAATTACGGGTCTAGACAATTCCAGCGGCCAATTTTTGGTTCTACCCCGTTGAAGTCTTTTTAATGAATGAATATTTTTTTATTCTAGCCTCTATATGATCCTGAATTACGGCACCCGAGTAGATCCTTGAGGTCTCAATCGAAAGCCTTTCAGTCGAGGAACACGCCCACATAAGCCACGAAGTGATACGAGACCTAGGCTGGGAGTTATGAATCTAGACACAACGGGCGGGCGAAAATTTTGTTTTATTCTCAGTCTAGCCTTTGTAGGACCCCTTAGAACGGCATCCGAGTAGATCCTTGAGGTCTCTATCGAAAGCCCTTGAGTCGAGAAACACGCCCACATAAGCCACGAAGTGATACGCGACCTAGGCTGGGAGTTATGAATCTAGACACAACGGGCGGGCGAAAATTTTGTTTTATTCTCAGTCTAGCCTTTGTAGGACCCCTTAGAACGGCACCCGAGTAGATCCTTGAGGTCTCTATCGAAAGCCCTTGAGTCGAGAAACACGCCCACATAAGCCACGAAGTGATACGCGACCTAGGCTGGGAGTTATGAATCTAGACACAACGGGCGGGCGAAAATTTTGTTTTATTCTCAGTCTAGCCTTTGTAGGACCCCTTAGAACGGCATCCGAGTAGATCCTTGAGGTCTCTATCGAAAGCCCTTGAGTCGAGAAACACGCCCACATAAGCCACGAAGTGATACGCGACCTAGGCTGGGAGTTATGAATCAAGACAAAACGGGCGGGGGAAAATTTTGTTTTATTCTCAGTCTAGCCTTTGTAGGACCCCTTAGAACGGCACCCGAGTAGATCCTTGAGGTCTCTATCGAAAGCCCTTGAGTCGAGAAACACGCCCACATAAGCCACGAAGTGATACGCGACCTAGGCTGGGAGTTATGAATCTAGACACAACGGGCGGGCGAAAATTTTGTTTTATTCTCAGTCTAGCCTTTGTAGGACCCCTTAGAACGGCATCCGAGTAGATCCTTGGGGTCTCAATCGAAAGCCTTTCAGTCGAGGAACACGCCCACATAAGCCACGAAGTGATACGCGACCTAGGCTGGGAGTTATGAATCAAGACAAAACGGGCGGGCGAAAATTTTGTTTTATTCTCAGTCTAGCCTTTGTAGGACCCCTTAGAACGGCACCCGAGTAGATACTTGAGGTCTCTATCGAAAGCCCTTGAGTCGAGAAACACGCCCACATAAGCCACGAAGTGATACGCGACCTAGGCTGGGAGTTATGAATCTAGACACAACGGGCGGGCGAAAAAGCTCCCATCATTTTGAAATAAGGAAAAAGAAAAACTGCAGCATCCTAGTCCGGAAAATAAAAAATAAAAAAAAATATTTTCGAACAGTTTTTTATAATTGTTTACTTCAAATGATGCGTTGGATTAGTCAACCAATTTAACTGGACCGATTCTCATGAAACGTTGCAAACAGTTCCAGCCTCATGACGATACAATATAACGGTAATGTAAACCTTCGATCTTCAAATCCTGATGATGCAGGGGTACTGCCTGTCTAAACGGTGAGTCTGTACTAAAAGATGATTCTGAATTAGTAATGTGGGTATCAAGCAAAAGCTAGGATATCAAAATCCGGGCTCCAACTCCTGAGTCCTGATGCTGCAGGAATGAGTTATGAATCTGCACACAACCAACAATTTTGTTTTATTTTCAGTCTAGCCTTTGTAGGACCCCTTAGAACGGCACCCGAGTAGATCCTTGAGGTCTCAATCGAAAGCCTTTCAGTCGAGGAACACGCCCACATAAGCCACGAAGTGATACGAGACCTACTTTGAGAATTACGGGTCCAGACAATTCCAGCGGCCAATTTTTGGTTCTACCCCGTTGAAGTCTTTTTAATGAATGAATATTTTTTTATTCTAGCCTCTATATGATCCTGAATTACGGCACCCGAGTAGATCCTTGAGGTCTCAATCGAAAGCCTTTCAGTCGAGGAACACGCCCACATAAGCCACGAAGTGATACGAGACCTAGGCTGGGAGTTATGAATCTAGACACAACGGGCGGGCGAAAATTTTGTTTTATTCTCAGTCTAGCCTTTGTAGGACCCCTTAGAACGGCATCCGAGTAGATCCTTGAGGTCACTATCGAAAGCCCTTGAGTCGACAAACACGCCCACATAAGCCACGAAGTGATACGCGACCTAGGCTGGGAGTTATGAATCTAGACACAACGGGCGGGCGAAAATTTTGTTTTATTCTCAGTCTAGCCTTTGTAGGACCCCTTAGAACGGCATCCGAGTAGATCCTTGAGGTCTCTATCGAAAGCCCTTGAGTCGAGAAACACGCCCACATAAGCCACGAAGTGATACGCGACCTAGGCTGGGAGTTATGAATCTAGACACAACGGGCGGGCGAAAATTTTGTTTTATTCTCAGTCTAGCCTTTGTAGGACCCCTTAGAACGGCACCCGAGTAGATCCTTGAGGTCTCTATCGAAAGCCCTTGAGTCGAGAAACACGCCCACATAAGCCACGAAGTGATACGCGACCTAGGCTGGGAGTTATGAATCTAGACACAACGGGCGGGCGAAAATTTTGTTTTATTCTCAGTCTAGCCTTTGTAGGACCCCTTAGAACGGCATCCGAGTAGATCCTTGAGGTCTCTATCGAAAGCCCTTGAGTCGAGAAACACGCCCACATAAGCCACGAAGTGATACGCGACCTAGGCTGGGAGTTATGAATCAAGACAAAACGGGCGGGCGAAAATTTTGTTTTATTCTCAGTCTAGCCTTTGTAGGACCCCTTAGAACGGCACCCGAGTAGATCCTTGAGGTCTCTATCGAAAGCCCTTGAGTCGAGAAACACGCCCACATAAGCCACGAAGTGATACGCGACCTAGGCTGGGAGTTATGAATCTAGACACAACGGGCGGGCGAAAATTTTGTTTTATTCTCAGTCTAGCCTTTGTAGGACCCCTTAGAACGGCATCCGAGTAGATCCTTGGGGTCTCAATCGAAAGCCTTTCAGTCGAGGAACACGCCCACATAAGCCACGAAGTGATACGCGACCTAGGCTGGGAGTTATGAATCAAGACAAAACGGGCGGGCGAAAATTTTGTTTTATTCTCAGTCTAGCCTTTGTAGGACCCCTTAGAACGGCACCCGAGTAGATACTTGAGGTCTCTATCGAAAGCCCTTGAGTCGAGAAACACGCCCACATAAGCCACGAAGTGATACGCGACCTAGGCTGGGAGTTATGAATCTAGACACAACGGGCGGGCGAAAAAGCTCCCATCATTTTGAAATAAGGAAAAAGAAAAACTGCAGCATCCTAGTCCGGAAAATAAAAAATAAAAAAAAATATTTTCGAACAGTTTTTTATAATTGTTTACTTCAAATGATGCGTTGGATTAGTCAACCAATTTAACTGGACCGATTCTCATGAAACGTTGCAAACAGTTCCAGCCTCATGACGATACAATATAACGGTAATGTAAACCTTCGATCTTCAAATCCTGATGATGCAGGGGTACTGCCTGTCTAAACGGTGAGTCTGTACTAAAAGATGATTCTGAATTAGTAATGTGGGTATCAAGCAAAAGCTAGGATATCAAAATCCGGGCTCCAACTCCTGAGTCCTGATGCTGCAGGAATGAGTTATGAATCTGCACACAACCAACAATTTTGTTTTATTTTCAGTCTAGCCTTTGTAGGACCCCTTAGAACGGCACCCGAGTAGATCCTTGAGGTCTCAATCGAAAGCCTTTCAGTCGAGGAACACGCCCACATAAGCCACGAAGTGATACGAGACCTACTTTGAGAATTACGGGTCCAGACAATTCCAGCGGCCAATTTTTGGTTCTACCCCGTTGAAGTCTTTTTAATGAATGAATATTTTTTTATTCTAGCCTCTATATGATCCTGAATTACGGCACCCGAGTAGATCCTTGAGGTCTCAATCGAAAGCCTTTCAGTCGAGGAACACGCCCACATAAGCCACGAAGTGATACGAGACCTAGGCTGGGAGTTATGAATCTAGACACAACGGGCGGGCGAAAATTTTGTTTTATTCTCAGTCTAGCCTTTGTAGGACCCCTTAGAACGGCATCCGAGTAGATCCTTGAGGTCACTATCGAAAGCCCTTGAGTCGAGAAACACGCCCACATAAGCCACGAAGTGATACGCGACCTAGGCTGGGAGTTATGAATCTAGACACAACGGGCGGGCGAAAATTTTGTTTTATTCTCAGTCTAGCCTTTGTAGGACCCCTTAGAACGGCATCCGAGTAGATCCTTGAGGTCTCTATCGAAAGCCCTTGAGTCGAGAAACACGCCCACATAAGCCACGAAGTGATACGCGACCTAGGCTGGGAGTTATGAATCTAGACACAACGGGCGGGCGAAAATTTTGTTTTATTCTCAGTCTAGCCTTTGTAGGACCCCTTAGAACGGCACCCGAGTAGATCCTTGAGGTCTCTATCGAAAGCCCTTGAGTCGAGAAACACGCCCACATAAGCCACGAAGTGATACGCGACCTAGGCTGGGAGTTATGAATCTAGACACAACGGGCGGGCGAAAATTTTGTTTTATTCTCAGTCTAGCCTTTGTAGGACCCCTTAGAACGGCATCCGAGTAGATCCTTGAGGTCTCTATCGAAAGCCCTTGAGTCGAGAAACACGCCCACATAAGCCACGAAGTGATACGCGACCTAGGCTGGGAGTTATGAATCAAGACAAAACGGGCGGGCGAAAATTTTGTTTTATTCTCAGTCTAGCCTTTGTAGGACCCCTTAGAACGGCACCCGAGTAGATCCTTGAGGTCTCTATCGAAAGCCCTTGAGTCGAGAAACACGCCCACATAAGCCACGAAGTGATACGCGACCTAGGCTGGGAGTTATGAATCTAGACACAACGGGCGGGCGAAAATTTTGTTTTATTCTCAGTCTAGCCTTTGTAGGACCCCTTAGAACGGCATCCGAGTAGATCCTTGGGGTCTCAATCGAAAGCCTTTCAGTCGAGGAACACGCCCACATAAGCCACGAAGTGATACGCGACCTAGGCTGGGAGTTATGAATCAAGACAAAACGGGCGGGCGAAAATTTTGTTTTATTCTCAGTCTAGCCTTTGTAGGACCCCTTAGAACGGCACCCGAGTAGATACTTGAGGTCTCTATCGAAAGCCCTTGAGTCGAGAAACACGCCCACATAAGCCACGAAGTGATACGCGACCTAGGCTGGGAGTTATGAATCTAGACACAACGGGCGGGCGAAAAAGCTCCCATCATTTTGAAATAAGGAAAAAGAAAAACTGCAGCATCCTAGTCCGGAAAATAAAAAATAAAAAAATATATTTTCGAACAGTTTTTTATAATTGTTTACTTCAAATGATGCGTTGGATTAGTCAACCAATTTAACTGGACCGATTCTCATGAAACGTTGCAAACAGTTCCAGCCTCATGACGATACAATATAACGGTAATGTAAACCTTCGATCTTCAAATCCTGATGATGCAGGGGTACTGCCTGTCTAAACGGTGAGTCTGTACTAAAAGATGATTCTGAATTAGTAATGTGGGTATCAAGCAAAAGCTAGGATATCAAAATCCGGGCTCCAACTCCTGAGTCCTGATGCTGCAGGAATGAGTTATGAATCTGCACACAACCAACAATTTTGTTTTATTTTCAGTCTAGCCTTTGTAGGACCCCTTAGAACGGCACCCGAGTAGATCCTTGAGGTCTCAATCGAAAGCCTTTCAGTCGAGGAACACGCCCACATAAGCCACGAAGTGATACGAGACCTACTTTGAGAATTACGGGTCCAGACAATTCCAGCGGCCAATTTTTGGTTCTACCCCGTTGAAGTCTTTTTAATGAATGAATATTTTTTTATTCTAGCCTCTATATGATCCTGAATTACGGCACCCGAGTAGATCCTTGAGGTCTCAATCGAAAGCCTTTCAGTCGAGGAACACGCCCACATAAGCCACGAAGTGATACGAGACCTAGGCTGGGAGTTATGAATCTAGACACAACGGGCGGGCGAAAATTTTGTTTTATTCTCAGTCTAGCCTTTGTAGGACCCCTTAGAACGGCATCCGAGTAGATCCTTGAGGTCACTATCGAAAGCCCTTGAGTCGAGAAACACGCCCACATAAGCCACGAAGTGATACGCGACCTAGGCTGGGAGTTATGAATCTAGACACAACGGGCGGGCGAAAATTTTGTTTTATTCTCAGTCTAGCCTTTGTAGGACCCCTTAGAACGGCACCCGAGTAGATCCTTGAGGTCTCTATCGAAAGCCCTTGAGTCGAGAAACACGCCCTCATAAGCCACGAAGTGATACGCGACCTAGGATGGGAGTTATGAATCTAGACACAAAGGGCGGGCGAAAATTTTGTTTTATTCTCAGTCTAGCCTTTGTAGGACCCCTTAGAACGGCATCCGAGTAGACCCTTGAGGTCTCTATCGAAAGCCTTTCAGTCGAGGAACACGCCCACATAAGCCACGAAGTGATACGAGACCTACTTTGAGAATTACGGGTCCAGACAATTCCAGCGGCCAATTTTTGGTTCTACCCCGTTGAAGTCTTTTTAATGAATGAATATGTTTTTATTCTAGCTTCTATATGATCCTGAATTACGGCACCCGAGTAGATCCTTGAGGTCTCAATCGAAAGCCTTTCAGGCGAGGAACACGCCCACATAAGCCACGAAGTGATACGAGACCTAGGCTGGGAGTTATGAATCTAGACAAAACGGGCGGGCAAAAATTTTGTTTTATTCTCAGTCTAGCCTTTGTAGGACCCCTTAGAACGGCACCCGAGTAGATCCTTGAGGTCTCTATCGAAAGCCCTTGAGTCGAGAAACACGCCCACATAAGCCACGAAGTGATACGCGACCTAGGCTGGGAGTTATGAATCAAGACACAACGGGCGGGCGAAAATTTTGTTTTATTCTCAGTCTAGCCTTTGTAGGACCCCTTAGAACGGCATCCGAGTAGATCCTTGAGGTCTCAATCGAAAGCCTTGCAGTCGAGGAACTCGCCCACATAAGCCACAAAGTGATACGAGACCTACTTTGAGAATTACGGGTCCAGACAATTCCAGCGGCCAATTTTTGGTTGTACCCCGTTGAAGTCTTTTTAATGAATGAATATTTTTTTATTCTAGCCTCTATATGATCCTGAATTACGGCACGCGAGTAGATCCTTGAGGTCTCAATCGAAAGCCCTTGAGTCGAGAAACACGCCCACATAAGCCACGAAGTGATACGCGACCTAGGCTGGGAGTTATGAATCTAGACACAACGGGCGGGCGAAAATTTTGTTTTATTCTCAGTCTAGCCTTTGTAGGACCCCTTAGAACGGCATCCAAGTAGATCCTTGAGGTCTCAATCGAAAGCCTATCAGTCGAGGAACACGCCCACATAAGCCACAAAGTGATACGAGACCTACTTTGAGAATTACGGGTCCAGACAATTCCAGCGGCCAATTTTTGGTTGTACCCCGTTGAAGTCTTTTCTGCTTTTCTGCTTTTTACTTTTTTACTTAATTTTCTGCTTTCTACTTTTTTTTGTGCTTTTGTGCATTGAACTTTTAGATAGCAAAAACTTATCTGCTGAAAATTTTATAGTGAGCCTTATGTGCATAGAAATATGGTTGTCAATCTAATATAATTTAGTATCAAAGTATTGCTTCTTATGAGTAAAGAAATAAGGTTCAATTTAATTAAATATTGATTTGAGCTGTATTTTCATAACAATAAGGTTAGTTTTTGTAAATTTTTGGCATTTCTTTCTCTTTCTGGCCGTCATTGCTTAAAAACCACACGTTTATGTTTGTAAGCGCGCTTGTGTGCTTACTTAAAAAAACGAACTTTTCAAACGGCTTTTCGTTTAAGCACCCACTTCTAGTTGTCGGTTCGGTATGTCAAATTGTCAGTGTTGTCATTTTCGCGGCGAATTTAATTTTAATATTTTTTGTCAATGACATTATTAAATAGTTTAGACGTGTCACCGGTCCAAAATTGTCAGCACTACAAAAGGTAGTCTGGAGACCACATTCGACTCAGTCGGGCGCGGAACAACAATTTGAATGCACGTCATGCGCACGTCAGTATTGACATATTTATTTTAGTTTCCTGGAATTAATATACATTAAAATGCCATCCTGTGTATTCAGGAAGTGTTTTAACCATTCAGGAACAAAAAAGAAATCACACGGAATTACTTTCCACTCGTAAGTATAGCGAAAATTTATTTTAATATTATTATTTGCTTCGCATTGTTTGTGAGAGCGAGATGAATAATACAAAACGGATGTGTGAGACACGTTACACGATAAAATGCGGAGCTTGCATGCGCGGCCATGCCAGTAGACTAGTGCTGGAAAATACCGTAATAATACCGAATAATTATCTATTAAACCGGTATTTTTTGTATTTTTTTATTTAATACGAATTAGAGTTTACTTTGAATTACAAATACCCCGTTTACATAAAAAAAAAATTCATAAAATGACGTCATCACATACTTTGTGGTCTGAGGTGACGCCACACGATCTAACATAATTACTTCCGGTAACGGTGTTGTCATATTTTTAAAATTAGCTACATTATGTGGGAAAAAGGCAAAAAAAATTGGCACTTTAAATGTTCATTAATATGTTTACTATCATGTTTTTTTTTTTTTTTATTATTTTATTTGGTCAAGTGATTGGGGAACCTAATTACCGGTTTCGGCTCGGACAGGGTTTTCTTAACATGTTGTATGTTTATGTATTAATTGAAAATAACAGTAACGAATAACTATCTAAATATAATTTAGGTTTATTATTTACGTTACCGTTTCAATGAAATTCACAACGGGCTGCAAAAAGAGCAACTTTTATGGAATCGTCAACTTTGACAGTCCAGCGTCTCAGTTTATGTTTTCTTAAGAGGTCATGGTACCGATTAAACGAATGAAATGAGCATTAGCGCACGCAACTTGACAGTGAATCGCTATCAAAGAGTTGGGCGTAAATGTCAATCGCAATTATGACCTTGTGGTACGAATAAGCAAAATAATTCAATTGAGGTCCCTATTTGAATAGCGATAACAGCTTGTGATAAGCCCCCTGTTCTAGTGAATACGACCCACCTCTAATGCCAAGTTTACACTACTAAAAGTAAGAAGATACATTGCAAATACTTAAAACACACCGATTTACGCTAAGGGTAAAAGCTTAATTTATGATGAAAATGTGTTTACAATATTCAAAGAAAAATACATCCCGTATCTTTAATATCTGTAGAGAAAGCCAGGTTGATTTTTGGGTAATAAAAAATTAATAGTAGATTTTGAAATTGCCAATTCTGAAGAGAAAGCCACAGTTTTTTCTATTCGTCTATATAGTCATTACACGTTTGTTATTCACGATTTTATAATTTTAAAAAATGCGCGCACAAGTAATGCACCCTTCGAAAACTACCTAAAGCACAATGTTTTCATTAGCAGAAGCAATTTAAACTTCACCCAATTTTTGCGTAAAGTGCAAGCTGATGATTTAGGTTTAGTTTTGGCTACTGAAATTACTCATGATATCCCGCAAATCTAGAGTGAAAGAAAAACTTGTTGAGCAAAACACATTTTGATTGACAACTTTTAAAAGGGATAGGTATAACTCCCAGCCTAGGTCGCGTATCACTTCGTGGCTTATGTGGGCGTGTTTCTCGACTCAAGGGCTTTCGATAGAGACCTCAAGGATCTACTCGGATGCCGTTCTAAGGGGTCCTACAAAGGCTAGACTGAGAATAAAACAAAATTTTCGCCCGCCCGTTGTGTCTAGATTCATAACTCCCAGCCTAGGTCTCGTATCACTTCGTGGCTTATGTGGGCGTGTTTCTCGACTCGAGGGCTTTCGATTGAGACCTCAAGGATCTACTCGGGTGCCGTTCTAAGGGGTCCTACAAAGGCTAGACTGAAAATAAAACAAAATTTTCGCCCGCCCGTTGTGTCTAGATTCATAACTCCCAGCCTAGGTCGCGTATCACTTCGTGGCTTATGTGGGCGTGTTTCTCGACTCAAGGGCTTTCGATAGAGACCTCAAGGATCTACTCGGATGCCGTTCTAAGGGGTCCTACAAAGGCTAGACTGAGAATAAAACAAATTTTTTGCCCGCCCGTTGTGTCTAGATTCATAACTCCCAGCCTAGGTCGCGTATCACTTCGTGGCTTATGTGGGCGTGTTTCTCGACTCAAGGGCTTTCGATAGAGACCTCAAGGATCTACTCGGGTGCCGTTCTAAGGGGTCCTACAAAGGCTAGACTGAGAATAAAACAAAATTTTCGCCCGCCCGTTTTGTCTTGATTCATAACTCCCACCCTAGGTCGCGTATCACTTCGTGGCTTATGTGGGCGTGTTTCTCGACTCAAGGGCTTTCGATAGAGACCTCAAAGATCTACTCGGGTGCCGTTCTAAGGGGTCCTACAAAGGCTAGACTGAGAATAAAACAAAATTTTCGCCCGCCCGTTGTGTCTAGATTCATAACTCCCAGCCTAGGTCGCGTATCACTTCGTGGCTTATGTGGGCGTGTTTCTCGACTCAAGGGCTTTCGATAGAGACCTCAAGGATCTACTCGGATGCCGTTCTAAGGGGTCCTACAAAGGCTAGACTGAGAATAAAACAAAATTTTCGCCCGCCCGTTGTGTCTAGATTCATAACTCCCAGCCTAGGTCGCGTATCACTTCGTGGCTTATGTGGGCGTGTTTCTCGACTCAAGGGCTTTCGATAGAGACCTCAAGGATCTACTCGGGTGCCGTTCTAAGGGGTCCTACAAAGGCTAGACTGAGAATAAAACAAAATTTTCGCCCGCCCGTTTTGTCTTGATTCATAACTCCCACCCTAGGTCGCGTATCACTTCGTGGCTTATGTGGGCGTGTTTCTCGACTCAAGGGCTTTCGATAGAGACCTCAAAGATCTACTCGGGTGCCGTTCTAAGGGGTCCTACAAAGGCTAGACTGAGAATAAAACAAAATTTTCGCCCGCCCGTTGTGTCTAGATTCATAACTCCCAGCCTAGGTCGCGTATCACTTCTTGGCTTATGTGGGCGTGTTTCTCGACTCAAGGGCTTTCGATAGAGACCTCAAGGATCTACTCGGATGCCGTTCTAAGGGGTCCTACAAAGGCTAGACTGAGAATAAAACAAAATTTTCGCCCGCCCGTTGTGTCTAGATTCATAACTCCCAGCCTAGGTCGCGTATCACTTCGTGGCTTATGTGGGCGTGTTTCTCGACTCAAGGGCTTTCGATAGAGACCTCAAGGATCTACTCGGGTGCCGTTCTAAGGGGTCCTACAAAGGCTAGACTGAGAATAAAACAAAATTTTCGCCCGCCCGTTTTGTCTTGATTCATAACTCCCAGCCTAGGTCGCGTATCACTTCGTGGCTTATGTGGGCGTGTTTCTCGACTCAAGGGCTTTCGATAGAGACCTCAAGGATCTACTCGGGTGCCGTAATTCAGGATCATATAGAGGCTAGAATAAAAACATATTCATTCATTAAAAAGACTACAACGGGGTAGAACCAAAAATTGGCCGCTGGAATTGTCTGGACCCGTAATTATCAAAGTAGGTCTCGTATCACTTCGTGGCTTATGTGGGCGTGTTCCTCGACTGAAAGGCTTTTGATTGAGACCTCAAGGATCTACTCGGATGCCGTTCTAAGGGGTCCTACAAAGGCTAGACTGAGAATAAAACAAAATTTTCGCCCGCCCGTTGTGTCTAGATTCATAACTCCCAGCCTAGGTCGCGTATCACTTCGTGGCTTATGTGGGCGTGTTTCTCGACTCAAGGGCTTTCGATAGAGACCTCAAGGATCTACTCGGGTGCCGTTCTAAGGGGTCCTACAAAGGCTAGACTGAGAATAAAACAAAATTTTCGCCCGCCCGTTTTGTCTTGATTCATAACTCCCAGCCTAGGTCGCGTATCACTTCGTGGCTTATGTGGGCGTGTTTCTCGACTCAAGGGCTTTCGATAGAGACCTCAAGGATCTACTCGGATGCCGTTCTAAGGGGTCCTACAAAGGCTAGACTGAGAATAAAACAAAATTTTCGCCCGCCCGTTGTGTCTAGATTCATAACTCCCAGCCTAGGTCGCGTATCACTTCGTGGCTTATGTGGGCGTGTTTCTCGACTCAAGGGCTTTCGATAGAGACCTCAAGGATCTACTCGGATGCCGTTCTAAGGGGTCCTACAAAGGCTAGACTGAGAATAAAACAAAATTTTCGCCCGCCCGTTGTGTCTAGATTCATAACTCACAGCCTAGGTCGCGTATCACTTCGTGGCTTATGTGGGCATGTTTCTCGACTCAAGGGCTTTCGATAGAGACCTCAAGGATCTACTCGGGTGCCGTTCTAAGGGGTCCTACAAAGGCTAGACTGAGAATAAAACAAAATTTTCGCCCGCCCGTTTTGTCTTGATTCATAACTCCCAGCCTAGGTCGCGTATCACTTCGTGGCTTATGTGGGCGTGTTCCTCGACTGAAAGGCTTTCGATTGAGACCTCAAGGATCTACTCGGATGCCGTTCTAAGGGGTCCTACAAAGGCTAGACTGAGAATAAAACAAAATTTTCGCCCGCCCGTTGTGTCTAGATTCATAACTCCCAGCCTAGGTCGCGTATCACTTCGTGGCTTATGTGGGCGTGTTTCTCGACTCAAGGGCTTTCGATAGAGACCTCAAGGATCTACTCGGGTGCCGTTCTAAGGGGTCCTACAAAGGCTAGACTGAGAATAAAACAAAATTTTTGCCCGCCCGTTTTGTCTTGATTCATAACTCCCAGCCTAGGTCGCGTATCACTTCGTGGCTTATGTGGGCGTGTTTCTCGACTCAAGGGCTTTCGATAGAGACCTCAAGGATCTACTCGGGTGCCGTAATTCAGGATCATATAGAGGCTAGAATAAAAACATATTCATTCATTAAAAAGACTTCAACGGGGTAGAACCAAAAATTGGCCGCTGGAATTGTCTGGACCCGTAATTATCAAAGTAGGTCTCGTATCACTTCGTGGCTTATGTGGGCGTGTTCCTCGACTGAAAGGCTTTTGATTGAGACCTCAAGGATCTACTCGGATGCCGTTCTAAGGGGTCCTACAAAGGCTAGACTGAGAATAAAACAAAATTTTCGCCCGCCCGTTGTGTCTAGATTCATAACTCCCAGCCTAGGTCGCGTATCACTTCGTGGCTTATGTGGGCGTGTTTCTCGACTCAAGGGCTTTCGATAGAGACCTCAAGGATCTACTCGGGTGCCGTTCTAAGGGGTCCTACAAAGGCTAGACTGAGAATAAAACAAAATTTTCGCCCGCCCGTTTTGTCTTGATTCATAACTCCCAGCCTAGGTCGCGTATCACTTCGTGGCTTATGTGGGCGTGTTTCTGGACTCAAGGGCTTTCGATAGAGACCTCAAGGATCTACTCGGATGCCGTTCTAAGGGGTCCTACAAAGGCTAGACTGAGAATAAAACAAAATTTTCGCCCGCCCGTTGTGTCTAGATTCATAACTCCCAGCCTAGGTCGCGTATCACTTCGTGGCTTATGTGGGCGTGTTTCTCGACTCAAGGGCTTTCGATAGAGACCTCAAGGATCTACTCGGATGCCGTTCTAAGGGGTCCTACAAAGGCTAGACTGAGAATAAAACAAAATTTTCGCCCGCCCGTTGTGTCTAGATTCATAACTCCCAGCCTATGTCGCGTATCACTTCGTGGCTTATGTGGGCATGTTTCTCGACTCAAGGGCTTTCGATAGAGACCTCAAGGATCTACTCGGGTGCCGTTCTAAGGGGTCCTACAAAGGCTAGACTGAGAATAAAACAAAATTTTCGCCCGCCCGTTTTGTCTTGATTCATAACTCCCAGCCTAGGTCGCGTATCACTTCGTGGCTTATGTGGGCGTGTTCCTCGACTGAAAGGCTTTCGATTGAGACCTCAAGGATCTACTCGGATGCCGTTCTAAGGGGTCCTACAAAGGCTAGACTGAGAATAAAACAAAATTTTCGCCCGCCCGTTGTGTCTAGATTCATAACTCCCAGCCTAGGTCGCGTATCACTTCGTGGCTTATGTGGGCGTGTTTCTCGACTCAAGGGCTTTCGATAGAGACCTCAAGGATCTACTCGGGTGCCGTTCTAAGGGGTCCTACAAAGGCTAGACTGAGAATAAAACAAAATTTTCGCCCGCCCGTTTTGTCTTGATTCATAACTCCCAGCCTAGGTCGCGTATCACTTCGTGGCTTATGTGGGCGTGTTTCTCGACTCAAGGGCTTTCGATAGAGACCTCAAGGATCTACTCGGATGCCGTTCTAAGGGGTCCTACAAAGGCTAGACTGAGAATAAAACAAAATTTTCGCCCGCCCGTTGTGTCTAGATTCATAACTCCCAGCCTAGGTCGCGTATCACTTCGTGGCTTATGTGGGCGTGTTTCTCGACTCAAGGGCTTTCGATAGAGACCTCAAGGATCTACTCGGATGCCGTTCTAAGGGGTCCTACAAAGGCTAGACTGAGAATAAAACAATATTTTCGCCCGCCCGTTGTGTCTAGATTCATAACTCCCAGCCTAGGTCTCGTATCACTTCGTGGCTTATGTGGGCGTGTTCCTCAACTGAAAGGCTTTCGATTGAGACCTCAAGGATCTACTCGGGTGCCATAATTCAGGATCATATAGAGGCTAGAATAAAAAAATATTCATTCATTAAAAAGACTTCAACGGGGTAGAACCAAAAATTGGCCGCTGGAATTGTCTGGACCCGTAATTCTCAAAGTAGGTCTCGTATCACTTCGTGGCTTATGTGGGCGTGTTCCTCGACTGAAAGGCTTTCGATTGAGACCTCAAGGATCTACTCGGGTGCCGTTCTAAGGGGTCCTACAAAGGCTAGACTGAAAATAAAACAAAATTGTTGGTTGTGTGCAGATTCATAACTCATTCCTGCAGCATCAGGACTCAGGAGTTGGAGCCCGGATTTTGATGTCCTAGCTTTTGCTTGATACCCACATTACTAATTCAGAATCATCTTTTAGTACAGACTCACCGTTTAGAGAGGCAGTACCCCTGCATCATCAGGATTTGAAGATCGAAGGTTTACATTACCGTTATATTGTATTGTCATGAGGCTGGATCTGTTTGCAACGTTTCATGAGAATCGGTCCAGTTAAATTGGTTGACTAATCCAACGCATCATTTGAAGTAAACAATTATAAAAAACTGTTCGAAAATATTTTTTTTTATTTTTATTTTCCGGACTAGGATGCTGCAGTTTTTCTTTTTCCTTATTTCAAAATGATGGGAGCTTTTCTGCTTTATAAAAAATATGAACACTTTAATTTTGTCGGGTTATAAAGGCCGCCAACTTTAGGCCGCCAACTTCACACCGGTAGGAAGAGCGCGGGCAGGTGAAAGAGAATATTGAGAATGAGTGAAGTGATTGATGTACGGCCATAGTGCCGTAATAGAGTGGGACATAGTACTGACGGCATCTGCTCAAGTACGTCACTAGTATTATCTCGATGGGATACGCTACTTTTTACTTTCAGAGTATAAAATCTATATAAATTTAAATAGTAATTTAGCCAATTGTTTTACAAAGCATTGCTAGAAACAAAAGTGATTTGTAATGCAAGTCCATCATATAACTTTCTATAAATTTAGAGGTAAATTTAGTCGACAACAGCGTACTTGGGCGCCTACTTAGAAATGCGCAACAAAATACTTCGGCTGACGGATCGTAACGTGTTCCTACTCCGAAAGTGTTTCCGATTCGATAGTCGTTATTTGACGTTTCTTCTTTCGTGGAACCTACTCCGAAAGAATTCGGAAATCTTCCGAAACACTTTCAGAGTACGAAAACGCGTACGATTCGTCAGCCGAAGCATTTCGTTTCGTATTTCGGAGTATGCGCCCTGTGCCTGCCCTTCAGAGGCATCATAATATTTTTGATATTTATTTTTATTAGTGAATTAGTGCTTGTGACGTGTTTATTATTGAAATCGTGCAGCATCTATTGTTTGCATTTAAATGAAGCGATACACACTGATATTAAGGCTTTTGTTCGATATTTCAGTCAGCTGAATGAGATGGACTGGGAATTAAACAAAATTTTGTTTTGTGACATTCAATTCAGTTGCATTGTTGTTGGAATAAAAAACGTTGGTGTTTGTTGGGCATACATTTAATTTTAATGAGGTAATTGTTCTTTAATTGTTTATAGTTGTTGACGTAAGTTACCAAGTACCGTAGGTATTTGAAGTACAAATACCAACACAACAATACAAATACAAACAGTACAACGATACAAACTTACAAATTTTGTACCGGTGTTCAAAGCAAAATCTATGATATCCATTGCCCGCACGAAATCCGTAACTCTTTGGGTGCATTACCAGCATGAGTTGAGCTTTCTTTATTATTGACACCCATCATAAAGACAGCTCAGTATATACTGGTAATGCTCCCTGAGAAGTTCAAGTTTTTTTTTACTTTACTTGGACAGACTGCGTCACGTTAGTATTTGTTGTACCTATTGTAAAGATATCCTCCGAATACCCCCCAAATTTGTATGATGGACATGCAGTGGCATTACAAAACACTTTCGTGCCTAAAAATGCTTTGTAAAACCATTGTAAACTGGCTAAAATCTATAAATTTCACTGTAAATGTTCTTTTTACAGTGGCGTTATTCGTTGTGCTCCTACCTCTACCGGAGTCGCCTGTGTGGTTGGAGTCCAAAGGCCTGGATGCGTCGGAGTCGATCAAATGGCTGCACCTATCAGCGCGCGCTACAGCCACTGTCAAAGAGGAAGAAAATGAGTAAGATGGCCTCTCCAACAATAAATTATGTGTAAACCTTTGACTTCAATTATTATTGGTAGAGCCAAGCTGTAGCCAATCGACTGCAGCTCATATAGGAGCTGGCTTGAACGGGGTAGTACCACCCTCTCACAGAAGATCAACGAAAAGTACAGCTGCGTTTCGTACGATGAGTGAGAGAGCCGGAAGCCCCGCTCCACTTCCCCTCTTCCCCTCTCTTCGTCCCACTCCCCTTCGGGACGGCAACGTGCGAGCACTGCCTTTGGAATTGCAAGGATCTATAGGCATTAACATCAGGTGGGCCATACGCTTGTTTGCGAATTCAGTCCTATAAAAAAAAACGACCATAGTAAACGAGTATAGTACTATCTGCCCGAAGGTCGGGTACAATATGCAATGGGAAAATGATAATGGGAAACAAGGTGTACAATGAGAGCATCGTCGGTAATTTCCTTGTTCTTAAGTAAGCTCCCGATATTCATCAAGAATCATCTTTTAACCTAACTATTTACAGCTTAGAATAGGTCATTCCTATTTTTGGTAATACGCATTTAATATATTTTTTATTTTCATAAAAAAACATCCCATAATAAGCGAACTTATGAACGCCAAGTCATAATTCTTAACAAAAACACCGCACAAGTGCGAGTAAGACTCGCGCCCTGAGGGTTCCGTACAAATTGGGACCCCCATACAAACTTCCACCCCTTATTTTACCCCCTTAGGGGTGGAATTTTCGAAATCGCTGATTTTTTTTTTAAATTTGTAATTAAGTATTAGCTTAAATACAACTTTTCATGTCCTTCAGAAATGAGGGACTTTTATACAAACATCCACCTCTTATTTCATCCCCTTAGGGGTGGATTTTTTTCAAAATCCTTCCTATGCTCTTCTTCTACGCTGTAAAAGGGACTTACTATTTGAATTTCATGTTTGTAACACCAGCGGTTTGGGCTGTGCACATCTTGACAGATTGACAGACGGACAACAAAGTGATCCTATAAGGGTTCCGTTTTTCCTTTTGAGGTACGGTACCCTAAAAAGTAAAAAAAAACGCGTCGGTCATTGTACTGAGTCCCCCGTCGCTAGCTGCTCTCTACCGCAGATCGCAGACTGCCAAAAAATGTCTCCAGCTTAGTGATGGGATGTTCTCGAGAACATTCTCACCCTCGGAAACTTACTCGTGAGAATATTCGAGAATTTATCTTCTGAAGCATGCTAAGCTTGGCATAAACCTCATTAAACATGCAAGTATGGTGGTTTTAATTGTTTTTAAGATTGAAAGTTAGGATAACGTCACCCAAAATAAAAAAATCTCACGAGTAAGTTTCCGAGGGTGAGAATGTTCTCGAGAACATCCCATCACTACTCCAGCTGCAATCGGGTCCGACATCCGACTATTGTGAACAGAGGCGCCGACACCCGACAAATGGGAACGAGCTCTACTATGAAATCGGCATTGGGTCTTTACGAAATAAACCTTTTCAACCTCACGATACAGGCTAGGCCTAGTGTAAGGGTCAGTAGTAATAAGTTCATGTACTCTGAAATAAGAAATAAAGATTTTTATTTTATTATTATTTATTTTTAACTATTGCAGAAAGTGTGAACCCGCCGCGACCCCTCCGAGCCTGTTCACTCGCAAGGTGTTCTTCTCGTCGGTGGTGTACAAGCCCATGATCATCGGCTTCACGTTGCTGCTGTTCCAGCAGTACAGCGGCATTGACGCTGTCGTCTTCTTCACTGTTGAGATCTTTAGGAGTGCAGGTAAATGTCTTATTCTTAATAAGGCTATAACTGACTGATGGAAAATGCATAGTATAGGTCTAGAAGGTTATTTTCACAGGAGTTCCTTTAGGGATTTAAAAAAAAAAAAATTAACCCACTTAGGTTAAAGAGGGGATGAAAGCAAGGAATTTTTAATACTATCGGTATAATATATACACACTGCCGACCATGGCACAGTGGATCATAGTGTACTGAAGTGTACAGATCTTAACGGACTGCTCTCAAACCACTAAAACCAAGCGGTACGCTTCAGTCCTTCCAAGGAGGAAAATATATTCTTCTTGCAACAATTTTCTTAGAACATTATTTGAAAGATTTACCGTTACTAAGCGAACTGAAATAACTGCTATGAGTTTGGCCACCCAGCGTGTTTGCGGAGGCATTATTGTTTTAAGTTAGTCTAGAAACGAAACGTCCCATAGTAGAATGTTCCCAAAGTGCCACAGACCAGGATTCGTGGGGGAAAATCACAAAAACAGCGGTCCACGAGCACTCTGCAAAAGAGTGTCCGACTTAGAAGAGATAAGAAAGAGATATCTTAAGGACAAGGTCTTTTTTTAAATGGCAGGTAGCACGCTAGACGCAATGACGGCGACAATCATCATTGGCGTAGTCCAACTACTCAGCAACGGCGTGAGCACCATGTTAGTGGACAGGGCCGGCAGACGGCCGCTGCTGCTGGTCTCTGCGGCCATCATGTGCCTGTCCATGGCCTCCATGGGAGCCGCCTTCTACTTCCAAGTGAAGGACTCCGAGTGGCTTGGGTAAGTAACAATAGTAACACCGGCGCGTTCCTGCTGGAAATCCCGGAGCTTCTCTGACATGCTCAAGGCGGCCACCAGGGAGGTTAAAGGGCCATAGTACGCCGAGACGCCATGGCGACGTCGCCGGCTACGTATCCCAACAATTTATATTGATGGCGACGTCGCCAGTCAGTCGTCAGGTGTGTTATCTGTCATACATTTCAATACTAATTCGTTGGCTACGGTGGCTGGCGACGTCGCCATGGCGTCCCGGTGTATTATGGCTCTTAGTTTTAGGTTTTTGTGATTTAGTTTTGTATTCTACTGCACGAAAGTTACCGCGGCATATACAGCCTTTTGATGCCTTTTGATGCCTTCGCTGTGATGCTTTTGCACGTTGGCAACCTGAAGGGAGTGGGAATCTCAATAGCCACGTCCAGATGTCTCACATGCCGCGCGAGGCAAATTGCCTCACGAACTTTGACTTGCCTCGCGCGAGGCAGATGCGCGTCCTACCTCACCTGAGCGCTGTCATTTGCCTCGCCTAGTTTGGCATATTCATGAGACAGAACGATGTCAAACGTGTTAAACTGATTGCTCGGGTATACCCTTCTCTGCCTAGCTAGAGTGTCAGTTGCCTCGCCATTTGCCTCGCGCGGCATGCGACTGAGGCAAACGTCGTGCTTCGCGAGGCATGTGGGTGAGCAGCCTCGCGCGGCATGTGTATGTTGTAGACACGTCTATTGAATATATTTTGATATATATTTTATGTACGAACTACTCACGTGATCCCAGTATGTGGTTTCAGTTATTGTCGGTATGTCGTCACCACTCTGTATTTTTAATTTATTTTAGGTATCTCTAATGAGTCGCGATTGTGCAGGTACCTGCCGATCATAAGCCTGGTGGTGTTCATGCTGGGGTTCTCGCTGGGGTTCGGCGGGCTGCCGTTCGTGCTGCTGGGCGAGCTGTTCCCGGCGCAGCACCGCTCGCAGCTCTCGGCCATGGCCAGCGCCGTCAACCTGCTCTCCATGTTCTCCGTCATCAAGTCCTATCATGCACTTGACGTATGTATCTATTTGTTTCTTTAAAGCGTATCCTGATTGGCAGGTTTCCTAATATTTTATGTTGCAAAATTATGACAGTGAAGTAATTTTCAAATTGGCCAAAATACAGACGTTTACTACTCGCTAACTAGGTAGCTAGTCGCTACCTACTGTTTTCGAAACTACTAAAATTACTAAAAGCTATCGGCTGACGTCATACCTAAGTAGGTACTTTTAGTAAGCAAATATCTTTGTATACCTGCATATGTACTTAATTATTTATTATTTAAAAATGACAAAAAAAAATGCGTATGAGTTACTATGAAAAATATACTAAATTCAATATTAAGAAACATGCCAGGAAGCTATCTAATTAGACACCTGGACTTATCTAATAAGGAAATGGTGAACCGTCCTTGTCGAAGTTTTTTTTACTTCATTTGTAGGAAAAAGTACCTAACAAAGGTTTATTAGTATTCGAATTGGATCAGAGATAAATGGTAATTAGTGTCGTTAGTAGACGGAAGTCATCGTGTAGCAAGAAAAGTGTGAAATTTATAAGGAAGTACATAAGTACTTACAGTGGTAGTTAGATACAATTTGAGCTTTATTCACATTGTTTTTGGAACCAGCCTGTATATTATCATAGGGGTCTTAGTCAATTGGCTATAGCTTGGCTCTACTACGTTTTAAATAAATAGGTATAAAGAAATAAAGTAATATTAGGTAACAACAGGAGTGTGGTTTACCTATTAGCGCGGTCCAGAAGGCTCGCGTGCTCGGGCGAGCCAAAGGGCGCGCCAACCTACACTCTACACAGAGAAGGGAATACCCTCGGTTATAACATTATCGTTCTGTCTCATGACTAGGCCAAACTAAGCGAGGCAAATGACAGCGCTCGGGTGAGGCAGGGCGAGCATTTGGTCCGTGTGCGCCATTTCAAACTAAGGGACCGTTCACACCGAACCGGTTCGGAGAGGAGAGCACTTTTTTATCGCTTTTAAAAAAGAGTTTTGATTGTTTGAAATATACATAGTTGTTTTTTTCATACACTGAGCGCGTTAGGTCGGCTCTAAGGCCGTGATCTCTAATTAAATGCCATCGACCGCTTACAGCGTCACGCGTACGCCGCGTCACAATGCTTACTATAGAAATGTACTGGGGGCTTACCACGAACTCTTATAGCGATTCAATTACAGGAACGTTTTAACGTTTCAGCGACTTTTTGTGCAATGACGTACCTTATTGTCATGACAATAAGAAACTTCATTGCACAAAAAGTAGCTGAAACGTTAAAACAAAACTGCTATAAGAGGTGGTGGTAAGCCCCCTGTTGTGGTCTCCTTCACACGCCGACGTCACTATAGTAAAATTGTGACGCGGCGTACGCGTGACGCTGTAAGCGGCCGATGGCATTTAATAGGAGACACGGCCTTAGGTAAGCATTCTCATTTTAAAAAGAAGTGAAATGAAAAAATCAACCTTATTTTTATGACCCAAAACTCTTTTTTAAAAACGGACACTAAGCGAGGCAAAGCTGCCTCGCGCGGCATGCGAGCCGACACCGCAAATTAAACCGTAGCATCACAGATTCAAGGTTGAATTATACCCGCAGGCTGTGCTGACGTCAGCCGGGACATTCTGGATGTACGCATGCTTCTGTGCGCTCGCGTTCTTCTTCGTACTGTTCATGGTGCCGGAGACGAAGGGCAAGTCTCTCGCCGAGATCGAGCAACACTTCCGCGGGAACAAGAAGGTGGAAGTAGTCAATTTACAAACAGTATTGTAGACTATTTAATTTAGTTAGTTAGTATTAGTATAGCTCATATACAGGCGGGGTAATACCACCCTCTCACAGAAGATCGGCGCAATAAGTTTCTATTACCGCAGTTAGACAGTTACCCGCCTATCTTTTTTATTAATTGCGCTGATAGTTTATCATTTCCTCTATCTTACTTAATGCAAGAATCATTGCGTAATGGTTATATGCCTAGTATCTGGAAATCCGCCTTTATATCGCCTATTCATAAAAAAGGGCCCAAACATCTCATTTCCAATTACCGCCCTATTTCCAAATTGTGTGTTGCTGCTAAAGTTTTTGAGAAAATAGTTTACATTCAGTTATTTGCCTCTTTGAAGAGTACCCTTCCCTTATCTCAACATGGCTTTATTAAAGGTAGATCTACCGTGACTAACCTTGTTATTTTTAATGATTTTTTGACTAGTGCAATGGATGGTGGGCAGCAAGTAGATGTGGTTTACACGGATTACAGTAAGGCCTTCGACCGAATAAATCATGTTATTCTTATGCATAAGCTTGGTAATGCTGGAATTAGGGGTGACTTGTTAAGATGGTTAAGTTCTTACATAGACACTAGAAGTCAAGTAGTCGTACTTGGGAATTACTCATCTGGGTGGATGACTATCCCGAGTGGCGTACCTCAGGGTTCATTATTAGGACCACTCCTGTTTCTTATTTTTATATCTGATATCGATAGATGTTTTTGTAACTCTTCCATACTCAACTTTGCTGATGATATGAAAATTTTTAAGGCTATCTCGAGCAAAGAGGATACTAAGGCTCTCCAAGACGACCTTATACGACTAGACGCATATTGTATGAGAAATCGGCTCGACCTCAATGCCAGTAAATGCTCAGCTATCACTTTTAGCAGGAAAAAACAGGTTAGTTTAAATGATTACTCTCTAAAAGGCTGCAAACTTCAATCAGTGAAGGAAGTTAGGGATCTTGGTGTCCTTCATGATTCCAAACTTTTATTTGATAGTCATATAACTTCTATTGTTAGAAAGGCCTCCAAAGCTCTGGGTTTTATTATGCGTTCCTCTAAGGACTTCAAACAAGCTAAGACCCTTAAGATACTCTATTCTTCATATGTGCGCTGTCACCTGGAATATGCGTCGCAGATTTGGAATCCCCGATATGAGGTTTATATAAGTCGGATAGAGAGGATCCAAAGCAAGTTTATTAAGTACTTGAATTACAGAACTAAATCCTCCGTGTTAGACTACGGAACTTCATGTCGAAAGCATCATTTCCTACAATTACATCAACGGCGAGACATCGCTGACCTTATGTTGCTGTCACGATTAGTAACCTCGTCCTCCGTCGACTGCCCAGCTTTACTTGGGAAAATTGGTATCATCACTCCTAAGCGTGGGTTGAGGCGGAATCCTTTCTTTTTTACACCATTAGTAGGTACTAATTATCGCCAAAATAGCTTCCTTTATCGCGCTTGTACCAAGTACAATATGTTGTCACTGGATGCCGATCTAGACGTTTCCGGTTGCTGCCTATCTAAAATGAGACTTAAACTTAATTCACATTTCCTAATGGGCAGGTAGTATTTCACTGTATGATGTGTGCTGTCCCTTTCACGGTTTTATATATTTTATTTTTTATTCTTAATGTTCTTATTCTGCATTGAGCTTGTTTCTTCTTTGTTTCTTCTCCATTATATTTTTCTTTGTATACTTCAGTCTGTTTAAGTTGGTAAGCATAGTTTTAATGGTGGTGGTATTGGTTCACTTGTTTCCCTTTCTTTTTATCTAATATTTTACTATCTGTGGAGACTTGTAAATGGCTTTGTATTGTTATTCTTCTCTATCTACTGTATCTTTTTAGCTGTTAGTCTTCCTTAAAACTAAATAAATAAATAAATAAATAAATAAATTACAGCTGCGTTTTGTACGATGAGTGACAGAGCCGGAAGCCCAAACCCTCCCCCATTCCCTGTCCTATGCTCCTTTAAAGTCCCTGTCCTATGCTCCGACCTAAAGGTCGGCAACATGCAAGTAAAGCTTTTGGTATTCAAACATCTATAGGCTGCGGTAACTGCTTAACATTAGGCGGGCCGTACGCTTGTGTGCCACCTCAGTAACATTAAAAAAGTATTATTAAGTGAAATGGCATGTCATTTCTGGACGTAATGATCTTTGTGTGATCAGCATTCATGAAAGATTACTGTTAGTTAAAATTAGGTAAGTAGTTAAGTATCTTAGTGTTATGTATAAAAAAGTTGCCATATATTTTTAATATAATGAAAATACCTAAGCAGGCGATCGAAGTTATTTAAAATGCAGTTACGTTGTTGTTATAAAACTACCATTGAATTCATAGAGAACTTTAGCCAGTTTAAAAAAAAAAAAAAAAATACGTCACGACTTTTATCCCCATTCGGGGGTAGTCAGAGGCTTGAGTGGCCATACACCACATAGTGGAGGTATTAAGCCAACTCAAAGCCCACGTTTCACCAGATAGTCAGATCCCAACGTGACAGGTGGTGCACCTTGTCGCCGTGTATACAGGAACTGACTATTACCTAATTCCGAGGGATAGGTAGGTTTCCTCACGATGTTTTCCCTCACCGTCAGCGAACTGTAAATTATGCACTTAGATGAAAATTCATCCATTGGTGCATGCCCCACTGGGGATCGAACCTGGGACCTTCTGATTGCTAGCCCAACGTGTTCGCCCCTAGGCTGCAGTCGCTTCTACAATGGTTTAGTTAGTGGCCAGTTTACAATTGTTTTAAAAATATTTTCTAGGAACAAAAGTGATTTGTAATGCCCATCATAACTTTCTATAAATTTGGGGCTATTCGTTTTGTAATTATTAAACTCAACATGTCATTTAACGCGTTTATAGCGAATGAGCTGTCGCGTAATAAATACCTAAGAACGTAGATTTAGTTTGACCGAAAATCTTTATACATGCCTACTAAAAAAATATGAGCAATCTGTTTTTGATAAGCTACATACACCACGAACAATATTGTAAAAGGCGCAGGAGATTGTTAAATTATTTAGTAAAACATTAATGAAAGTGACAAGAATCCTTCATTACTACGAGTATTATTTAATTAGGGGTAAGTATGGTTTAAAACCAATGTATTTGTACATGTAACAATTGTTAGTTATAGTTGAATTCCAAACTGTGATAGATTAGATAGTGATAGATAGTTTGTCTCAATGTAATAATTAATAAGTTAAATAAATAAAATGTTAAATTTTCCTATATTTTGTGTACTAATTTTATTCCTACCTTTTCCATTATTACATTTAGGTAGCTTCAGGTATGCAGTTTGATGCTAACATCGCTGACTAAGCTCTATTACCTACCGACATTTTAAAACGTATATTCTCATAAATAGTCACCGGTTAGATAGGCCGTATTTTGACATGATTTTTACAATGATTTAAGCAAAAACTGCCAGGATATCCTACCTCCGACTGTTACCTACCTATCATTTGATAACCGTTGTAACCCCCAGGAAGTAGGTAATGGATTTGTCAATAGGCCGCGGGTTTTTTTGTAGACAAGGAGGCCTAGGGGCCTGCCACCCCTAGTCCTCCTTATCTTGGCCTAGGCTCGGCAGATTTCAGAGAGCGTTCGTTCGATTGTGAATAGATACAATCATGAATCAAGGGAATGATTAAGATAGGGAGAAAAGGGAAGGGCGGCACAAAATGGTGATACTTAAGAAAAGTATAGGTAACTAAATCCGGTACTGATTACTACCTGCTTAAGGTGCGATTGCGCGGAAAGCGGCAGACAACAGACGTCATACAAATTGTGGCCATGACATGTGCAGCGACGGCAGACGGCATTACAATTTCTATGAGACCGACTGACGTCTGCTGTCTGCCGCGTTCGTCCGAACCGTACCCTGAGACCGACTGACGTCTGCTGTCTGCCGCGTTTCGCGAAATTGTACCTTTACCGAAATTCGCCACTTCAAATCCCGATACTTCTCTCTAAAACTTGCCAATCAAGTATTCCACGTAAACAGACCGACAGCCCTACATTTGTCAAAGGGTCAGGCGAGCTGCCTCCATACGTCATCAATTTGTCTCGCTGACCCACTTCCCAGTATTGACACAGAACTGCACTACAATTTGACGACTGTTAACAATAACATGTCAACCATGAACATTACTGTTCTTCAATTTGTACCCTATACCTTGGACATTAAGTTGAATGTGAATGGCCATGTCCAAGCTAGTTGATGGGTTATGTAGTAACATGTTCGATTGCAGCGTAGTTCCGTAACAGTATAGGATTTATGTATCAGGATCGGCTGATAATGATGAACAATGGGAGTCATCGATACTAGGTCTGGGAGTAACAAGCATGTCGTGTACCTCGGGTTGTGTATCGCTTGGATGTGCGATAGAGTTGATTTATCTATGTAGAGACATTGTGCAGAAACTAGAGAAAAAAAAAATTGGTCCATGGTGTCTCTAGACCCAGGGATATAGAGATGCAAGGGCACGTGTGGCCAATATTGTCGGTGGTCACATCTGTCCTTTTTACAGACCCACTCTACAGTCTACAGTGTAGAGTTTAGAGTCGGTGTAGACTCTACACCGACTCTAAACTCTACAACCAATACAATATCTGATACTCATATTCTCTTAAAGGAGATTGGTTCAGGATGGATGTTGGAACTCTATCTATAGTATGTTGATACTGTAGATTAATGATATTGTGTCTAAAGACCTTTTAAATTGAAAGAGAGTTTCTTAGTTTCTTCTAACTAAAATAATAAGGACCACTGAATTGCCGTAACAAGTAATTCCATACACCTACTTAAAAATATTATAAAGTACTCGTAAATTCGTGATTGCAGTTGAAATATGTCACCATTATTTGTAGTGATTCCTTAAATCGTGAACTCATAAGTCTCATTATAACGGAATATAGGTTTCGCAGTAAGTTATCAACGCGCACAAAAGGCGCGACGCACACTTGCCGGTAACTTGTCTTGGCATTGGAACAAAATTTGAAATTTGAAAGTTTTTAACCATACAACGAAAGAAGCCATTTAGAAAAAGAGGCTGTATCATGGGTTGCAAGAATGAAGACGCGACTCAAGTTTTAATTCGCCGCTTACACGATGCCAATAACGCGCTAATCCAGTAACTCAGTCCAGCGGGCGCGTGTAGACACAAGTCTCCACCCAGTCTAGAGCTGACTTCAATCGCAAGTCAGTCTAGCGGACTAGCCATTACACAGCAGGTAGTTCAGGCAGCTTGAACAGTTATGGGTCATTCCTGCGAACCAGATTCTCGCCGTGATTTTCGTGGTAATTTTTGTTTTTGTGAATTTTAGATAATTTATATTAATAACATAATATAGCCTTTTATACAAGTTCAAAGCTCTATCGTTTTTGTAAATCTGATGATAACTTTGGACAGAATTCAAGGTTGAAGAAAATGGTGCCACGTAACTCATGCAGTACCACACGAAACTCACGCAGTAAATTCCGGGGTATTTTTTACGCATTATTTATGTACTTTACTATATATTTTGCTCTCTTTATGGTTGTTGGGACTTGTGTTTAATAACAAGAGAATATAAAAGCACAATTTCTGCTTCTGTATGTATATAAAAGATAAAATATGGGAAAAAATCTAACATAAACTTGTGAGCTGGTTATACTTGATTCCAATGATATTTTCTTTGATTTCTACAAGGTCTGTGTGATATACTACTCCAGATATCACTTGCAAGCTATTTAACATAGAGTTCCGTTCGTTTTACCAGAGACCACACTCCCAAAAGATGTGATATGTAAATTGTTTGTGATCGTTATGCGGCGTCGACCATTGTTATAGAGGTGAAGAAACTAATTTGAAATATAATAATTTAGGTACTCCAAAAGATGTAACGTCTTGTGAAAATTTGAGCCACACTGTGGTCCACCTCTAGCCATGTCCTCTCTAGATGCTCACAAACGCATATAAATAATTTCACGGAGGTGGCGGCCCTAGTTGTTATATCCCATCTGGACTGCCATTTGTTCAGACATCTTCGTAAACGACAGAATTCTAAAGCAATCTCGCATTTTAGGGAACTCTGTATTCATGTTTTATCGAGGAGAAAAGTACATGACCGTGCGTCTCTGACTCTTCACCTGGGAGCATTCTCGCAAATACAAGCAGGACCTCAATCAATCCAGCTTTAGGACCAACTAGAGTTCGAAACCGATCCAATTGCCAAAGATGTCAGACAGGGAGACGTTCCATCTTCGAAATTATGATGATGAATTTTATCTATTACCTTCCCCACTGGAAAAGGTAAAGCATCGATGCTAATGGCGAGTATAGGTGTACTTGTTAGCACTTTCAATTTGCTGTTGATATCCTGGTCTGGACTGGAGGATCTCAGCTCTATGTTCTCAATATAGGTTCCCGTCAGGTGCATCTTAAAATTAAATAGACAAGAGGAATGTTCTTGCGGCTCTTCTCAATGAAAGCAATACGCTAAAATGTTTATGTTAACGATTTATAAGTACTACCTAGGTATGAGTTTTGTCCAGAATAAAATCCGAATCAAAAGCAGGACCCGATAAACAAATAAAATCGCCCACAAAATTATTAAATTAAATTATTTTGTTGCGTTGCGGGTTTAGTTTATCCTCTCTCTCTTCCTGACTATGTATCCCACATGGTGGTGGGGTCAGCCTTCCTAGGCTTTTCCTTCCACTTCGCTCTATTCTCGACATCGTCTTCGTATACCTGACACTCTTTCATGTCATTACAGCTTTCCATCTTGTTTTGGGTCTGCCTGGGGGTCTTGGGCTGGGAATGGAAAGTTGTAGTGCTAAGTTCCCTACGTATTCAGGCGGCCTCCTGTTCACGTGACCATACCATCGCAGCCTACTCTTTTGCATCTTGTCGGTGATATCGCGCACGCCCAGGCTTCCTCGCACGTACTCGTTACGGATTTTATCAAGCCTGATAAAGCCATACATCCACCTCAACATTTTCATTTCAGCAACTTGAATGGTATGCACGTTCTTTTGGGTTATGGCCCACATTTCGCTGCCATACATGAGGACTGGTCTTATGATGGTCTTATATACCATGCCCTTTAGTTTAACAGGCATTCTTTTATCGCATGTAACACCAGTTACTTCTCGCCATTTTAGCCACGCTGCAGCTATTCGGTGCTGAATTTTGCATTCTACATTCCCGGAATTGTACATCATACTCCCCAGGTACTTATATTGATCGCACAAAGGGACCAATTGCTCATCGATGGGAATCGAACTGCTGTCGCTTGGACCTGGTTCGTTAAAGCAAATAAATTGGGTCTTTGCTACACTCAGCACAAGGCCACGGCTTGCAACTTATGTTTCCAAGATAAAAGTGCTTGTTGTAACTATCTATCTTGCACCCACATGTCGGCAACGATGTTGATGTATTGTTTGGGGACATTATTCTTACGAAGGCTCCACCAGATTGTGTCTCTTGGGACATCATCAAATGCCTTTTCCATGTCCAAGAATGCAACATACAATGGTCGGTTTTTGGAGTGATATTCATCAGCAATCGTTTTCAGAGCAAACATCGGATCGGTGGTCGATAGGCCAGTTACGACGTGCGGGTTTAGTTTATATTAATAAAAAAAATGATATTTTAGAATTTTGTTCTTGAGTTTCCTGGAAAAATCACTAGGAAAGACGGACACAACCATAAGCAATTAATAATGCAATGAGATGGCAGTATGGAGCAAATGCGATCAACGCTGAGCTTTACGATACCATGAAAATAAACAAATAGCGAAGCATCGTGAGACAAAACAATCATTCCGCGACGGGCAAATCATGAGCGTCAGCAATGATGATCGCTGCGTGAGGGATACAACCAGTGTCTGATGCCAATATGTACTTCATATGGCACTGAGACGTGTTCATCACATGAAAGTTCTACGGAAAATGAGATTCGTGGTGATTTCATGAGATTCGTGGAGAAATTGCCACGAATCTCATGCCACGAAACTCGTCAAATTAAACATATTTCACTATTATTCTTACACTTCAAAATGTAGTATAAATTAAAGAACACTAAATCATACTTCGACAGCTAAGTAATACGTATTAAAAACCCCATTATCTAAAGTGACTGCAAGCAACAATAAATTTTGTCCACAAAACTCCGGTACATCGGCAAAAAAACATGTTTTTTGGACTTTGATACCCTATATCTCATCGCGGAGGGATACACCCTCGATCATCTCTCTGCTGGACTGCCTCGACATGACTGCCTGTCCGTAGTGACACAAAACAAGACCATAACTCGTTTCATCGTAGACTTAGACATCATTTAGTCATGCGCCGTAAAAATGTGCACAAACGTGTGACCAACACAAATAGCTGTTTAATATTTAAATTAAACAATAAAATATATTAAATTTGTAATCAATAAAAAGAGTATATTTTTACAAATTTTTTGATGTCTATAACACGATCCTAACACCATTTACCGAAAAGTTAAACGCTATTGTTTCATGAAAGTGAAGCGTGTGACACAGCGAGAACGGCTAATTTGACCCCGATTTTGGTTTTCAAATCGACGCTTGAAAGGCAATCCTTACTAAGCGACATTAGGTGAACTTTACAGGAGAGTGATTTAAAGTTTTTATTTTTACAAAAAAAATCATATAAATTTTATAAATAGTCGTATTAAAATAATTTCAATAGCATTGGAAATCTTATTTTTTTAAGCTATTGAAGATATTGGATTAACGTACCAGACACTTTTAATTTAAGACATTTATGTCGCTTATATAAAAGTTACCTCTATTTAAAAACAAGTAAAACTATCTAAGCCATCACTGTAAGATTAGCGGTAACAGGTAAATATAAGTAAACTCGTACATTTTTAAATTTAGTTATGGGAATAATCATCTAGGGAAATCTAAATATTTAAATTATTTCAAGTAAAGTCCTCTAAGCGTCATCGAATAGTTTACATGATCGCGGAATATATAACTTATGAAGATGTTGACACCCAAACTCTCCCTTCGTAACCGACGTTCAACCATAAAGTCCTCAACTAACATACTATAATAACATTAATTAAAGACTGAAAATTATAAATAAATATAAATTCAACATTTATTGAAAAAAAAAACACGTTTACTTATACAGAAAAGGCAAATAAGACCTCAAGACAAGTTTATTTTACGTGACGAGAGACGAGAGCTATTATTTAGGTGCACGAATATGGTCTATTCAGACCTTATTCCTGCACTAATTAATAGCTCTTGTCAGTTCTCATCCCACGGTGTTGTGACTATCTTATTATTTGTAACATCAAAACAACACAGTCAGTCATATTTAATATCTTCTATATCATCATCATCATTTCAGCCAAAAGACGTCCATTATTGGACATAGGCCTCCCCAAAGTTTTTTAATAACGACCGGTTATGTGCCATTGCATCCAGTAGTTTCCCGCGACCTTCCCAGGTCGTCGGTCCACCTTGTGGGGGGGGGGGGGGGGGGTCTACCCACGCTGCATCTTCCGGTACATGGTTGCCACTCAAGAACCTTTCTGCCCCATTGGCCATCGGTTCTTCGGACTATGTGCCCCGCCCACTGCTACTTCAGCCTATCGATTCGCAAGGCTATGTCGGTGAACTTGGTGTGTCAACGTATCTCCTCATTTCTGATTCGATCTCGTGAAGAAACTCCAAGCATAACCTTCTCCGTAGCTCTCTGAGTGACCTTGAGCCTTCTTATGAGGCCCACTGCAGTTCTTTTCAGTGCCATAAGTCATCACTGGTAACACACATTGGTTAAAGACTTTTGTCTTTAAGTACTAAGGTAGTTTTGAGAAGAAAACGTTTTGTAAGTTCCCGAAGCAGCCCAGCTGAGTTGGATTCGACGACTGACCTCTCTCTCGAAGTTCGATCAACCTCAACGGACTGTTTGCCCTAGGCAGACGTATTCATCGACGACTTTGCGAGTGGAGCTACCAACTATAACTGAAGTGGGCACAACAAGGACGTTTGACATGATCTTTGTCTTCGCCATATTCATTTTAGGGCCCACTTGTTGGGAGACTGTGTTGAGGCCATGGAGCATTATGCCAAGATCCTCTAGCGATTCCCCCATGATCACAATATCGTTGGCAAATCGAAGGTGAGTCATGTACTCGCCGTTTATGTTGATTTCAAATCCCTGCCATTCCAGGAGTCTGAAAGCATCTTCCAATGCATCGGTTATCAGTTTCGTAGTATTTACGTCTCCTTGTCTGACTCCTCACTGCAGTGGAATTGCCCCCGTGCACTGTTTCTATACTCGGACCGACATAGTGGCGTTACTGTACAAGAACTACAACACTTCGATGTACCGGTAGTCTATGGGACACTGCTGGAGTGATTGTAGTACCGCCCATGTTTCGATCGAATCGAAGGCTTTTTCATAGTCCACTAATGCTTAGCAAAGTGGCACTCCTCGGTTTTCTGTATAACCTACCACAGCGTATGGATGTGGTCTATGGTGTTGAAGGCTTTTCGGTAACAGACTTGTTCATTAGGCTGGAAGTCATCGAACCCGCGCGCCAGTCGGTTCATACCTTTTTTGAAGAAAAGTATCACCACGCTTCCATTCCATGCTTCTGGCGTAACACCTTCGAGGATGACGGAATTGAACAGCCTCTGAAGGACTCGAAGTACCGGTGTTCCACCCGCTTTCAAAAGTTCTGTGGTAATTCCGTCCTCCCCTGGCGCCTTATTGTTCTTGAGCTGTTTGAGGGCCATTCTTAGCTCATACAAGCTGATATCCGGGATATCTTCAGTGTAATGTCGGGTCAGTGTAGCTCTAGGGTCTTTAGTCACACCAGTAACAGGTTTGGCTACCGAGGTGTACAACTGTCCATAAAACGTCTCAACCTCTCTCAATACCTCTGCCTTGGTCGACGTTATGCCACCATTCTCGGTTTTCAGCTTCGTCAACCGGCTTTGCCCAATAGATACAGCTCTTGCGAACAATTTGGAGCTTCTGTTCTGCTCTATCGTATCCTTAATACAATTTGTATTAAAGTTACACATGTCATGTCGTCGAAAGGACTTCTATATCTGTCTATTGAGCTGCTTATATGCGTCGGCATCATCCGAAGACTGTAGCATCATGGAGCGTCGATCAGCCGTGAGGTTGAGAGTATGGCTGGAGAGCTTTTGCGGACTATTTGTGCGGTATTTGTGTTAGTTTTAATGTACTTAGACCCTACTGTTTGGACAGTGTCCACCAACCTATTATTTATTTCGTCCACTGAGGCGCAGCTCTCTAGGCTTTTGAATATTTTTTTTTGTTTGAGTTGAAAGCTCTCGGGGTTTTGGATTTGAGAAGCATCAGGTCGGAGCGTAGACTTCATCAGACGAGAACTTTCCAACTTGGAATTTATATCCAGTGCCTCTCACCATTCGGTGATCACTTTCGGTTTCCACCTTATGAATCACGGAAACATCATTGAATATTTGTCTCTTATTGGTAATGATATAGTCTATCTCAATTTTTCTCATTTTCTATAATCAACTTTTAAACAAACCAAAAATAAACTTACATGAGGTTGTTTTAAAATAAGTAAGTAAAAAATAATGTTAAACAAAATGCTGTTTTGAAGTAATTTGATTGGATTCTCACCATTACTAAGCGAATTACGCTGCAAAATTATAAAAATCCGTGTCGCACGTCCACCGTAAACGACACCTCGCGCCCAAACGTCGACCTGCCGATACGTATTACGCGAGGTCACGCGCATACGCAAGCGACGCCATTCGGACAAGTAAAGTTATAAGCGACTAACAAAAATATATGTTGCGTTCAGGTAAGAATATCTAAGCGACAGTCACAACCATCTCATGAAGTCGGCTAAGATTATCTAACCACCGTCAATAATATTTGAAGTTATCAAGTAAAATTATCTAAGGCTGACCAAACATTTTTTATATTATACAGGTAAAACTATCTAAGCGACGATATTCTTCTATTTTATTTCAAGTAAAATTGTACAAGTAAATTTACGGAAATATACTACATCAGGTTAAATTATCCAACCACATCAATAAAAGGTACTTCAGCCCTGGTTAAAATATATAAGCGTCATAAGTTATAATTGCTTAAGTAAGTAAAAACTACTAAATGAATTTAAAAGTTTTTTTCATTACAAGTAAAAAGGAGTAAAAGCCAAACAGTAGAACAGTCTATGTCCTAACCGCCGGCAGTCCAAAAAATCATATTTTTTTTGTCGCTAAGTGAGCACAAAAATGTGAAATTGATTGAAATCACGCTATAACTAAGCGACAGTAAAACTAATCGTAGAGCTATGGGACCCAGACCAAACGACGTAGAAAATTTTTGCGGTTCGAATGGTATATATAACTCAATATCGGCCTATATGTCGCTTAGTCAGGATTGCCTTTCAAGCGTCGAATGAAGTTTGGGTGTATAATTTATTTATTTATGAAATAAAAATTATGTTTTCCAAATAGACAAATGTAGTAAGAAACTAGAAAAATATACTTTTAATCGGCATCTCTGATAAGACCAGAGATAAGACTGTGTGACCGCTAAAATCGAGCTTCGCAGGAATCACCCTTATATCAACAAGGGTTTAATTTCACGTTTAAGTTAAAAAAATCTTGGAATTAAAGAAGAGGTCTGATGCAACAACCAAACATAATTGGGTGCGTGCGGTGCGCCCGAGATATCACTTTAGGCATCGGAACGCATAGACATAATCTTATAACTGATAGTTCGCCTCATGTAGATGCACCCACTCGTTAACGTAGTGCTCCCGTAATGACAACAGTGCTGCCGAATAAACCGTTACTTACATTGAATCGGTAGGGTAAATGCGCCAAGTGTACGCTGATGCTAGACCGCCCGTGTCCGTGCAGCCTCTGTTGCGCCACAGCCTGCACGACGCTAACTAGCGAGGATGACACAGATCACAGCACGGCCCGACATCACGGCTTAGCGTTCGATTTATACAATACGAGGTAGGTACGCACGGTTAATGAATGGCCCCCATCGCCGCTCACGGATTTGGATGCGTTCGATTTTAATCTTGTTATGAACAGACAGTTTTGTGTATTTACCCGACTATAGATTAAAATAATAAATGCATGAAAGAGAAGAGTTACCTATAAAGTTGGGTGGCCCAAAAATATCTTCGACCTTCTATGGATGGGCCACATTTTTAAAGAAAGAAGACAAAATCCTATCATGTTAAGGCACATTACAATTACTAGCAATGAAGCTCATAACATCTGTCTATTTTAAACTAATACTTTCTTAGGAGGTAGAGCGCTCTACAAAAAACATAATTATTTTGAATGTTGCAAAATTAAACTTTTTAAGATTGGCTATAATTTTGTGGTCAAAAATAATGATTAATGTTGAATTATTATCAGTCCCAGTAATTAATTAACTGCAGTTGTCACGTTGGAGTCGTTATTGCGCTTGCGCAGGGAGTCCCACGCGGCTCTACATCGCGGCAGATGCACGACACGCGCGAACCACTCTTGCATCTATTGGTATCACGCTCACCGTCACCGAATCGTATATAAACACTGACTATTCAATTGTTAATGTATTCAATAGACAAAGCTTAGCAAAGGAACATCCTAGGATTTGTGAAGGATTTCATGAAAGCTCCTCAAAAATGATTTTAGTAAGTGTCGAGTGAACTAAGTGCTTTAAAACTAAAACATTTTCGTTGACACCCCAATTTTTAAAAGATTTTCATCCTATAATCACTTTTTTCAGTACATCTTTTTGTTAACCGCCGTGGCGTGGTCCACGACCAAGTGCGAGCCTCCCGTCAATAGTTATCTACCTCCAAACGGGTCTGGTGGTAGACCGTCCACTCAGTATGGGCCTCCGGGTTCAGGCGGGGGAGCACCAGGCAGTTCCCGTCCGGCAGGTGGTGTAAACCAACCACAAGGCTTCTCAGGACAGCCCGGCCAAATTGATACTCAGTACGGACCACCGTCCAGAGGACAGGGCTTCGGATCTCAAGGAAACGCTCCCAGTTCGCAATATGGAACTCCAGGGCAAAGTAGTTCGAATTCTCAACCTGGTTCCTCCAGTGGACAAAATGCACCACAAACATCGTACGGCCCTCCGCCACAAGGGCAAGGGTTTGGGTCGGGAAGTGGATCAGGATCAGGTTTTGGTCAAACGCCTGAGAGTTCTTATGGTCCTCCTGCTACGGGAGGGTTCCAGCCTAATGGTCAGTCGCCTAGCCAACGTTTGCAGTCCCAACCTGGTTCTAATGGACGGTCGCAAGAGTTCAATGGTGGACAGTCTGGTTCACCGTCCTCGTCGTATGGAACGCCAGGATTTGGCAGCGGTGCTGGTGGTAGAGGTTCTGGAGGCCGAGGATCGGGTTACGACGGTGATGAATCTAATGTGAGTATTTCATTATCATTTCTTTTTATTATTCTGTATATTTTAAGAATATCTTGAAAATACTGTGTAATTAAGTGCACTATTATTGTAAATACTAACTAACTCCAGGGATATTTTCATATTAACCCGACTTCTTCCCTTTGGCCGCCTACGAAACCCATGCTACGTAACTAACTATACTAGTTACACAAGTCGTACGAAGTTTTCTGTAGTGCAGTGCATTCAAAAGTACTTAGCGTCCTTATTTTTATATGGAGAGCTCATTAAAATTGATCTTTTCACTATTACGTTGACTTGACAACTCTCTTTATTATTGGCATCCGTAACTAAGAGAGCCCGACTTATCTTGGAAATGTATCCATAGGTGTAAGTGACTGTACAAAGATTTTCGTTTAGTAGTTGGAAGGGCTGATGAGACTATTTTACTAAATAACGTGTTGAGTAGGTACTCATGTTCTAAATTCAGTTTGCTCATTCCTTTGTCAACTTTCAGGAGCCAGCTAAATACCAGTTTAGCTATGACGTGGACGACTCGCAGACAGGTACTAAATTTGGTCATTCTGAGCAGCGGGACGGCGACCTCGCTACCGGGCAGTATAATGTGGTGCTGCCCGATGGCAGGAGGCAGGTGGTGGAGTACGAGGCCGGCCTGCAGGGATACGTTCCACAGATACGATATGAGGGTTGGTTCATTGTGTTCAATCGCATTTTTACTACTGCAAACAGTACGAGCTAACTCGACCAGGGTATTGCCCTCTCACAGACCTGCGTAAAGTAGCTATTTTAGTTGTGTATCTCTCCCACTTTCCTTTTCTCTGTCCCACTCCCCTTTAGGTTGGTAATATGCGAACGATGTCTTTCGTGTTGCAGAACCTATTTATCACATGAAAGAAACCTATACCTTGCCTCTGTTTTGGGGTTCATTTTAAGCTTCAAATGTTTTACAGTTGATCCGCGGATCAACTAAACAAGCCCTGGGGCCCTACCACCACCTCTTATTGCAGTATTGTTTTAACGTTTCAGCGACTTTTTGTGCAATGACGTTTCTTATTGTCATGACAACAAGGTACGTCATTGCACAAAAAGTCGCTGAAACGTTAAAACAATACTGCAATAAGAGGTGGTGGTAGGGCCCCTGCCTGTTCGTAAATAAAAGTTAGTTGCTAAATTAATTGGAATTTTATCGTGTGTCAGATACATTAATATTTATTCTGATCAGGTGGCGATAATGGCGGATCCAGTTCTGGTTTTGGTCAAGGTAAATAAACAACACTTTAGCCATAAACAGGGAAGAGTGGAGGTCGGAAACGGTTACCTTTGTCCAGCAGTGGGTGGAAACAGCCTGCGAGAAGAAGAATTTTACATTTTTTTCTTAAATCGGATTACCGGATCAAAAGTCGCTATGAACCTCGTAAATGAAGTTGTTTTTTTTTTTACAGGCAATGGAAGACCTGGCGGCAACCAAGGTTATTCTCAAGGAGGTCCAAGCAGCGGTGGTTTCCGAGGCAGCGACTCTGGCATCTCAGGATCAGGGCAAGGCCAGGGCAGTTCCGCACAATACCAAGAAGCGAATGCGTTCTCTCAAGCTGATGCAGAAAACTTTGAAGGTTATCCGAGTGGTGGACCGGGGAGCGCTGGTAGCCCTGGCGGTTCAGGCGGCCCTGGTCGTCCAGGCGGCCCTGGCAGTCCAGGCGGACCTGGTGGACGAGGAGGACCTGGATCTCGTGGTAGCCAACCAGGCTCTCAAGGACACCCATCAGGAACCGGAGCAGACCAAGGGGGTCAAAACGGGTACCCAAGAGGGGGTCCCAACGGACGAAACGGGGCGAGCAATGGATCCAACGGGGGTCCTTCTGGTTATCCAAGCGGTGGATCTAATGGGCAAGGTAGGGGGTCCCCTGGCCGAGGTCAAGGAAATGGAAGGGGTTCGGGATCTCAAAACGGGGAAGAAGGTTACCCTAGCGGGGGTCCTAATGGCCCTAGAGGCTCAGGATATTGAGACAATTAAATATGAAACTGGCACTCGATAAAGGGGGAATGTTCACTTGATCTGTAATTTCGAATATCGAATTATGTATAGCAATTTAAATAAATTTTATAAAAAAGAAACACTATTTTTATTTCCATATTATATTTTTAATTAAAATTACAATAATTATTATCTATTCACGCGAAGCTGGCATTATCACAACCCTACTATTAGTATTATATAACTCTACACTAATGTTATAATATAAATGCATATAAAAATTAATATTTTACATAGGTAACCGAATGCATTGTGATATCACAAAAAAAGTTATTAAAAAACAGCACCTAATAAGTTCATAATAAGGAGAAAATAAAGGACGAATGATTGTTATTACTTATAACTATCACACATTAGGAAGATAGACTTACATTTATAATTACTTACTTAAATAATTCGTGGCAAAATGGCAGTCAGATACTAGAAGCTTTGTGTAAAATATTTAGGGACTTACACTTTTTAAATCTACATACAAAAATAACTAACGCCTTTATACTGTACCAAAATACATTATAGTAGGTATTTCTACCAATAACGGTCAATAAAATAAAGGGACCGGGCATAAATGCAGTTATTCATGTGGCATTTACAGCTGCATGCACTTACTAATCTCCCAAATGGCATACTATTCAAGATTGTGGCGCGAACGCGCTCGCAGGACAAACTTCCGTAGTTAGTCGCATATACGTACACATACATATAAAGTAAGTACATACCACTGCATCGCCCGATGTTCAAGTTTTGTTAACTTCCAAAGAAATGGTTTAACCGTATCTAAAACGTTCCACAGCGTATTCACCACGTTTTACTACGAAACATTTGAAATTCGAAGCGAGAAGGATTTTAGAATTAGCTCATTTAAAAAGTTTTGAAAACAAAAGACTGTGTCATCATTACGAATTTAAAAATTGAAAATGGAATAACCTTTGGGCCAGTAGGCCAAATGTATTTGGTCACCTATTTTTTTGTAAAGTGTAAATGCATTAACACTTCAAATAATAATGCTCTTAAATTAATACTAATAGAAGAATAATTATTGGCAGAAGTACAGCCGTTATCTCACTCTCCATAGAAGCGCCGTACGCTGGAAATAACAAGAAATATAGGTTAATTATTAGGAATTAAACTTCTGTATGAGGTGAAGTTTATGAGAGTTTAAAGTCTATTTATTTAGACATACTTATGCGCTCAGTTTCGCGGACTTGTAATTTTATTCTTATGGCCTGGAAAAGAGAGAACTACTATGAATTATTTATCATTTTATTTATAATAGACTTTTAGATTTTTTTTCTTTTGTTTTGTCTCATTGTTCTTTCAAAGGACAGAAATAATAATATTACCGTTTTTCGTATTTCTCGATTCTGCGGTAGGTTCAGTGATGGTGAACGGAAGAGCGATGAAGTGCTTGGATTCTGTTCCCATTAAGTATAAAGGTGCTATAGTGGCTTGGCACTGGAACAAAATAACATCAAATTATAGATGATGATGGAATTGGACGCTATATTCATTAAACAAAATACCTAAATTCATACATTTCTATAGTAAGCATTGTGACGCGGCGTACGCGTGACGCTGTAAGCGGCCGATGGCATTTAATAGGAGACCACAGCCTGACAGTTGGCCGAATTTCAATCGGTATAAATTTGCAGTTTATAGGAACAGAGCTATAATAAAAAGGAGGCATACTGTCATCCAACAATTTTTTCCCATACTTCAATTTGAGCTTTGAGAGTGTAAACTCTTTATTATTCTTGCAATTTATTTGTAGAGAGATACTTATTCCTGTCAAAATTCTTGCAAATATTTCGTGTACCTATTGAGGTATCAGATCAGGCCTCACTCACCTTAATAGTGATAGCTCCATCAACGAAATGCCATGTGGCTGCTTTGAAGCTCAGTTGGAGTATAGTCTCTGCAGCGTCAGGGCGTTCCGCTGACACCCTGTACCAGGGACCCTGGACGTAGTCCGGCGGCGCGGGTCTGTTGTTCACCAGCCAGTGCAGCGCGGCCTTCGGACGGGACGGTGGTAGGGAACAGTTGGCCACCACGAGGTCGTCGATGCTGTACTGTTCCTGGAGCCCTGTCACTCGGGGACCGCTTCGGGGAAGGACTGTAAACAAGAGTAACTTCTAAACTCCTGATGTAACGCAGGGGATTCAATAAGGGCCTCCGCAGACTTGCTACTTTTAGCATCGGCGACCGGCGATTTTGTGACGTATCGATGCTGCGTCGCGTTTCTTCGAGCGCGAACGAGCGAGACGCAGCATCAAAATCGCCGATCGCCGATGCTAAAAGTAGCAAGTCTGCGGAGGCCCTAAGGTAGAAATTCTGAAGCAGCGAACGTCCGTAATAGCTCACCGAACTCGAAGATTGTTGGTAATAGATATTACTCTATTTTCATAAAGTACAAAAACTATTCTGGCTTCTACCATGACGGGATTTGGTCTATAACTCAAAATTGTAGAAGTTTGAAATAACCAATTATTGGCCCTGTGTGAGACTGGTTCTCGCGCAAGGCCAATAATTATGATATCAATAGTACCCTATTGTGTACATTAATTGCTAACATCATGCTTCTGTTATGCACATCGGAAAACAGATCAAAGACGCATGGTTTTATCGTCGCCACGTACTATCATCGATGCGTACTATTGACTACGTGTACTGTCGACGACGTGTAGTAGCACTTATGAATCGTAAACATCAATATTTTAGCGTTTCTACCGGTTCATAATGTTGCTTCCATTGATAAGAGCCGGTAAGAAACTAAATTGTATACATATTTTTTTCCCATTTATTTGGGTAAACAAACAGATGTACAATGGGTACTTATAACAAGTGAGTAGTAATCTAACTTGTTATTGTACATCCAGCATCGTTAACCACAGATTAAATAAAAAAGTAAACAGAAAAGAAAAGATTTATTTATTTATTTAGTATCATGGAAAACTTACAGCTAATTAGTAACGTAACATAGGACAATAGTATATACACGACATACAAGATTGCAAGAAAGAAGAGATTTGCAAACAGAAAAGCTATGTGAACGCGTGTGTCAACGCATATTATCATCTGCGCGTACTATCATATCGTCGGCGCGTACTATAGTCGACGCGTATTATTATCGACGCGTACTAGTAACTCACGGTGTATGTTCATGTACTTTTGTTTGTACACAGTGTTGAATTGCGGCGCCTCCCCGGACACCTCGCACCGGTAATGCCCCGCCGAGTCCTGGGTTAGGTTGGTAAGCGTCACCGCGGTGTTCGACGAACGAGCTAACTGAAAAGATAAAGGCGTATAGGTAAATTGTGGATCTGTATATCAAAGAATCAGTGACCTACTTTCAACTAGAGCTGACCGTTAACATTTGGAATTGACGTAACAGCTGGCATTGGGAATATTTATATCACTTTTATTTGCCATGGGACAGACACGTGAAACGTCACAAGATCAAATAACTCATACAAAGAAATAAAATGTTAAGGTTTCTACAGGTAGCCCAACCCCCCTTCCTCTCCCTCTATACAGCTAATCTTGAGGCCGGCAACGGGTGAGTGATGCCTTTTGGTATTGCAAGCATCTATAGGTTACGGTTACTGAAACATCAACCATATCGCCGAATACTCGAACTCAAATCCAACTTGAGGGCTGCTTAACTTTGATGCGGACTTTGATGCGCCGCACAAAAAATTACAGATAGACGTCTCAAACTGTTAAGTGGGACTTAAAAAATTGAGGAGTCTTTGAGTATACGGATAATACGGATGATAATCACATAAAAAACCCCACTTACATCAACATTGACGCCGGGCGCGGGGAAGAAATACATGGGAGGTTCGTTTTTCGGTATGTACCGGTAGAACTCTCGGCCATCTTTGTACCATTTGACGGAGTACAGGGTGTCGGTCTCCATGTCGTACTGGCAGCCCAGGATGGCCATGCCGCCCTCTGGCCCGTGGGTGGGAGCTCGGAGCTCGGTTACACGAACGCTTCTCACCGCATCTGGAATATATTAGTCCTTTAAACGTCGCACTCCTGAGCACGGGCCTTCCCTCAGTGCGAGGGGGATTCAGGCCTGCGAACCTGGGGGTTGGTGAAATTCACATTTCTTTCGAAAAAAAAAAATAGATTTTTTTTAGGACATGCAGGTTTCCTGACGATGTTTCCCTCATCCTAAGCAAGTGCTAATCATTACAATCAATCATACATTTTTGATTCGCATGTAGATTTCGATAAATCCAGATGTGCGAGCCGGGGTTTGAACCCTAAACCTTAAGCCGGTAAGACGCGTGCTGAACCAAATAAAAATATATATTTTTTAATGCATTTGAAAATGTGGTCATGACGTCATTGGTCCTGATATCTAGTGTTGTTCTTTAAAATTTAGGCGCACGCCGTACGGTCTCACCCAGCGCTGCTTGCTACGTAAGGAAATATTCTTAAACACTCAATGATCCTTGCTGCAGTGTAGTGTTGTATTGCGGGTGTGGACATGCTTGTCTAGACCGAGTAATTCTACTCTACATTTTACCATTCTTGCCTCGTACGGGCGTAAGATCAATGGTAGCTGATCGATCGTCGAGTATTTTAAGCTATCGATTCGATATTGAAGACGAGATTAAACTTGCTCCCGTAGTTTAAACTACATTGATACTAATTGATATTACGGCCCATAAAAGTAGGTATTACATAGAGAGCTTACCTTACCTTATACATCGATGATGTTTTAAAGCTATCATAAATAAAGTATAATTAGTTTTTCTTATCTCAAACAATGTAGGCCGTAGAATTGCCTAACCTAAATTAAAGAAATAATAAAAATAGTAAAATAATTATCTACAGCAAATTAGCACCACGTGTAAATTGACAGTAGGTAGTTATTTGATCCGCTAAATTCTAGAATTCATGAACAGATAAATAATAATAATATATAAGACACAACACATGTTATTATATCAAATGATGCAGTAAATACCTTGCTTCCATAAAAATATCAACAACAGAATAGCTCTCCCGAACATCTTGGCAGCGCAATCAACAATCGGTCAGCTTGGAACTTTTGCAACTGACTGTACCGATTCACTTCACATTCGTACCGCCTAAACCTTTGACTCCGTAAACGTTAACTTCTGCACTTATCATCGAAAGAATACAATTAAAATTCAGTCAAATACACAGTTTGCGATGTCAAAATAGGCCAGCGAAGACCGGTGACACGTTTCTAAATTTAAAACTGTTCGCGAGTGTGCGTCGCGCATGCGCCACGCCACCCAAGTACTGCCAATATCAGAAAGATTGCGTGTGATTAATTTCTGTGTTATTTTTTAATAATACGCGCGTGTTTTTTTTTCTTCTGCGTATGCAACACGGCAAGGGTGGTGAATGAATAATTTAGACTAGGGTATCACGTGTGACTCAGAGCATGGTTGTTCACTGTGGGTAAATCATTTGTGTGTAAACATTATGTACACTGCGATATGTTATCAAACGAACATGTCTATCAAACGCAATAGAATCTTGAATCTTTTTGAATCTTGAATCGGTAAAACGGTATAAAATTACGTACATATACTACTTACTTGTCCGACTGAAAAATTTATCAAGCATCCAATTATTTGCAATGATTGGTAATATCAAATTTATTAACGTCGGGCTTAAATTAATATTCGGATAAGTATACAGTATTATTACATAGGTATCTATAATAATATATTTTTCGCTCAACCATACCTATGAACCATCGTATTTAATATACTTACGGCCGAATACTCGTACGCAAGTACGCAACTCAAATTTGAGAGCCACCTAGCTTTGACGCTCCATACAAAAAAATATAGATAATGGCGATTCAAACTGCTAAGTGGGACTTAAACATTTGAGTAGCCTTTGAGTATTCAGCCATTTTAGTTTAGTTTTTGAGAGTTGCGTTAATTTATGGGTTAAAAAATATACCTACTTATTATTTATTCATTTTAAATAGAAATTGAGTAAACTTTGTGCTCACTATTCCTTATTTGAATTATTTTTTCGTGTACCCAAAGGTCAGCCACTCACGTTATCTGTTTGCGGTAATTTCAATTGTTTTGGTTACGTATTATCTAATTAAAACATTCGAGCAGATAGTCGTATCGAGTACGCGATAGTTCACTTACATAATGTAATAATACGCAGTGCAATATAGACCGGTGGAGTTTATAATTTCCAGAGATCTCGAATATCACAACCTTTAAAAGGGCCAGATTTAGCTATTTTTAGTTGTAGAGCCAAGTTGTAGCCACTTGACTGTAGCTCATATACGGGCTGGCTCAACCGGGGTAGTACCACCCTCTCACAGAAGATCGGCGTAAAGCAGCTATTACAGCTGCGTTTCGTGCGATGAGTGAGAGAGCAAGCATCTATCATCTATCTATAGGATACGGTAACTGCTTAACATCAGGCGGGCCATACGCTTGTTTGCCACCACAGTGATATAGAAAAAAGATATGAGATTATTACCTAGAATTATTATGAGATAGGTAGGTACCTAAATCGATCATAATGCTTGGAGTCGCAAGTTTACAGAAACAGCAAAATGTTTTATTCACGCTATTCTATTCTACGAAGTGTTTCATTGTACCTCATCGAAAGTGTTTGAACCTAAAGTTATTTCCGATGTGAAGTCAGTACACTCTGTAGTAGTTTTGAAACTCATTGCTAGATGTCGCCCCTAGCTAGGCTCTTTGCATCTTATAATAGCTACTTAAGAGACAGAATCGGTTAGCATGAGCCGACGTAAAGAATTTTAAGTGTATGGGAGGAGCATAGATTTTTGTGTATGAATAAGTACCTAGATAGATAAGAAAATATGCACGGATTCATTCAATAGTTAGGTAAAGTTTGTACGGTAGCATGTACCTATATAGTAAAATTTCCAACACAAGCTCAGGGGGGTTACTGCGAAATACGTCGCTGACGGATCGTCCGAAGTACGGATGCTATTTACGATCAAAACAATGTCAAATCGTAGAGAAAAATGAAAGAAGAAATGTCAAATCACGACAATCCGTCAGCCGAAACGTTAGGTTCGTATTTCGGAGTAGGCCAGCAGCTCTTTTTATTATTGACACGCGCAATTTAGAGAACTCCGCTTACGTTGGAAATGTTACCATGGATGAGCAAGCGATTGTATTCTGTTTAGTTAGATAATGATGATTGCGATGGCGATCAGTGGCTTTCAAAACCAATCTTAGTCCTAATTTGACCTACACCCATATCTATAAACAAGTCATTCTAATCGTACAACCTGATTGAGAATCCCTTGACAATCCTCTGAATTGATAGATTCTCTATGAAATAATGCCATATTGTATGGAAAATCTGTTAAAACGGGATTGTGAGGCAGGTTTTTAGCTTAGACTAATCACATGTCTATTATATTGGGGCTACCGGGGCTAGTGTCAGTCTGTATGTATAGTACGTTTTTTTATACTTGTCCTATTTGGTAAGCAACGATGGCGTCCAGCGGGGCGATTGCGTAACTTTTTGTAAATGTTTCAATTGGTTTCGTATATAATTGACACAGGATGAACAAAACCAATTGAAACATTGACAAATAAGTTACGCAATCGCCCCGCTGGACGCCATCTTTGCTTACCAAATAGGACAAGTATAAAAAAACGTACTATACATACTATCGAACTCTACAAATAGCGTTACAATTAATTCTATTAAGCTCATTGAAATTACCAAAGTTAGGTCTAACAAACTAAGTGGAGTTTCAGATATTCTCAATAATACTGAAGGTTTGTGTCATATCAATCCATAATTTAGATGGATAGAGATCGATCATTTATCTGTGTAAGTAGCGGTTAATTAGCCTTTCGAATGGATTGAATATCAAACAAGCTGTAAACCGTGTTCCACAAATGTAGTAGGTAACTTAATCTAACACGCGAGTTGGGAAATTAACAATGCTAATAATTTTATGATATTGACATTAAGTAAGCTTGAATAAAAAATAGCGTAGTAGCAAGAAGAAAAGGCAACGATCCGCAATCGCTTTGTGACAAATATTAATTTCTTGAATACAGATTGTCACAGCTTTCATTAAAGGTATTTCGACGCACCCACTAAAATGCAAAGATAATCCGCTATCGCAATGTGGTTTTTTTTATAAATCTTGCCAGACAAACACACAAACTGTATGGTCCCAAACTAAGCAAAGCTTGTACTAGGGTACTGTATAATGAACTGGGGGCGATCCCAGTGACACCAGGGGGCTTACCACGACCTCTTATAGCGATTCAATTATAGGAACGTTTTAACGTTTCAGCGACTTTTTGTGCAATGACGTACCTTATTGTCATGACAATAAGAAAAAGTCGCTGAAACGTTAAAACAATATTGCTATAAGAGGTGGTGGTAGGGCCCCTGTATTAATTTCTTGATTGCAGATTGTCACAGCGCACCCATTAAAAGGCAAAGATAATCCGTAATGTTATTTTAATACATACCTATTAATGTCTTGATAGCAGAATGTCATAGATCTCGTTATATTCCGACGCACCTAATCAGTCGTTCCTTTATGTAGCCACCGTTAAATTATATACCTACAAAGTGCTTCATGCAAATAATAACCGCATCGTCGAACACACTAAACATTTAGTTTGAACACGGTTACCCGGCTAACTAACCTTGAATTTATACAGTTCGCCAATGTAGAACAAACCCCTGGAAATCTCAATTAATGTCGAGTTGCGGTCCACGCGAGGCTTGCCAACACATGGACAAATAAGTCTATTTGCGAACATTTAATATTCGCTTCGGACCCGTGTTAATTAAGCCAGGATGGTTGGGTCCGTGGCGCGGTGCCCGCACCCTTGGTATACCCGTAGCCGATAAAAGAAACAACACATGTCTCTGGCATTTGAGACTCTATGGTATGAGTCTATGCAGTCGGGTTTGATGCGTGTGAATTTGAAATTGGAATCGTTTAGTTCTATAGCGGATTTGGTATCGGTAAGCTGAAGGGTAGATAGGCTATCGACAGATAGGGCAAATTGGGCGGCTTCTGTTGACGGGGGGATATAGTTTGTAAATGCATACAGTATTTGGATTTTGTGTGCATATCACAAAAGAGTTATTATACACCATGTATTCGTTCTTTAGAGTATTTGTAATAATTTCTGAATTGTGCTTTTGTTTATCTCATCATAATCTACATTGGAATCGAATTCTATATTAACTTGTCATACTGTTCATCCATCCATTATGTAGGTTTAACGAATGATGAAGATTGCGAGTTTATTAACCTACAGATATACAGCTATAGTAGGTACAGATACCTAAGCAATAAGTTTAGCCCACACGTAATAAGCACCCAGCACCGCTTGACCGATAAAACGCAGAATAAATCTCTATAAGCGTGGCGTCCAAATGAATGATTAAACGGAGGCGGTTCTTCATTTGTTTTCACTTTAGTTCGGACAACACCGTGTGTGTAGCCTAGCTTTACTAAGGGAAAATTACACCACCCGTGGGAGCTCGAGCGAGTAAATCATCATTAGAGCCTCCGCCGCGGTCGGGGACACGCCTTGTCTCTATAAAAGATTCAGCCTGATACAAACGAGACGGACGAGTAATGGCCGAGTTACTTGTGCGTTGTTCCCGCAACTTTACACACGCTGTATTTCATTTAGGCGCATTAAAATTAACTAAGACCTATGGGTGTGCGCTCAAGTAATCTACACAATTAAGCGTTCCAAGGTACTGCAGACAATGGATGTGCCGCTGTAATTAATAGATGGCGCTGTTGTGATGAAAGATCTAAGTATGAACACTTGTGCTCGTGAAGTGCTTCTTACGAAGGAGCGATATTTCATGAACAATCTTAAAAGTTTATATATACTTGGATGAGGAATTGGATCTGAAAAATACCTACTTGGTTGAGTTTCAGTTATTTTGTAAAGTTTTTCGAACCTTCGTGCCATACGTTGCCATTAGGTATAGCTTTCAGGGGCTTTAGGGGAGACATTGACTTTATTCAAGTATTTCAGAAAAGTGTGTGTAGGTACCTATTTCAAATTAAATTTCAATTAAATATTCAAATTCTGATCTAAATAACTCTTAACAAGCGCATTCATATAATTTTCCAAAAGTTTAACAAGTGCTAGGTGCCCAAAGTTTGCCAAGTTCTGATGCCACTCCTAGTAATAATGCAAGAACTTTGCTGGAACTCACAGACCGACTCGCAAACGTCACAGCGGCAAATTCTGGCAGGTAGCAGCACTAGCGTGTTATTAAGTTGAGAACTTTAAATGCAGGACATTTATGAAACGTCCAGTGGGCCGCGGCCGCAAAGTTTACAATCAGAATAGTAGCGAAGGGGCGTCGCGGTGCCCAACTACTCCAAATTTTACCTCCGCTATCCCTTGTCACGGGCCAAATAGGGATATTTCAAAATTATTCAATTACGTAGGTTAATTAGCCACTAATTTGGGAGAACTATGCGGAAGTTTAGAAGTATCCAAAGGCTATGTTATGGTACGTAAACTCTTCACATAGCGTAGTATGGTATATTATTTTACCGTTAACAAATACGATGGTGCTAATTCTGATGGTACAGAAATTAAACTAATCAGGTCTAGTCTAACCTGGATCCTGGTCTAATTTGTACGAATAGGTGTAAAATTTAGTTTTAGAATTTATGGACAGTAACGATTGGTTTGGTACTGTGGCGAACTCACATCTCGCTACAGCCTAAATTTCACGCTGCAACCAACAGATGGCGCTACGTGTAACACTCCAGTACAACATACAATCCTAAATCGCGATATCAAGATTCACAAGGCACATCAGTATACAAAAATTGGTCTCTGCCCGGCGAAGTTGTAAAGGCCACTTCGGCCAATAGCTTTATGTCCATCAAAAATAAAACAACATTGGAGGCTTCGTTGATTTAACAAAAAAAATAATTCATTTAAATATTTGTGTTCTTAGGTATATTGAAGTAAGTATCTACAATACCTCATGTTTTACTTACCTTTACATTAATTTTCAGGTCAAGTTTGAGCGTAGCTTCACGATTCACTTATTTCTCAAGAGGCTATGATTTTCTTTGAAGTCGGGATTGTCGGGAAATCAGTTGCGCTGTACTATCAAGTGGACCTTTATCTTTTTGATACTACATTATTAATACATCATTTTTCTCACAAAGATGGGTCAATATGTTATCATTCGCGACGTTGAATCGGCTTTGTGTTAACTGAATTTATTTAATATAATATTTTACCCCAATATTCTTACAAGAATTTTAGATTTCTTATGCGTTCTTTTTCACAATTGGTCGAGTTTTTAGGGTTACATTGTGTATATGTAGTTTTTAGAATGTACATCTATAGTTTAGTAAGCTGTTTCTCTATCATATTTCGTTGTAGAGTTATGGTATTCGCTCTACCTACTAAATTACCAATTTGGTAAAGTCAGCAACATAAATCGCCAAACATTCTAAATTTTTCAGATCGGTAATTCTCTTGACTTTACAAACGTTGTAGGTGAACATTTTCCAAACCAAATATCAGCAACATGTCTAAATTTGTTTAGACGAAGAAAAAAAACATGGACTTGATGCGAAACAAAAGTGTACAAGCGATTTTAAAAACTGAGAATGTTCAGCGACTTATGTTGCTGACCGTACCAGGCTTTTTATCATAATTACTATGCCAAATATTTGCCATAGCATGTTAAGTAATAAATAATAATCATATTGCCGGCATAAAGAAGATAATAGCGTGCAATTCTGATGTATTGCGCCGTTCGCAAATGTTGGGCGTGTTGGCGCTCCCCGACGTAACGTACTGTTAATTTGTTTAATGGCTGCGCATACACTTTAGCTCGAAAGACCAATTAAGTGTAAGTGTAAGTACATAATTTTAATAACAATATTTGCGATATAGCCTGGACTGGCGCCTTATTCATGTCAAGTCGGGCAGACAAATTTCCGACGCCTAGTGGAGAGAGAACGTTTTCAGTTAAGCACATTAGGAAAATAGATCTTATAAAAAATCCACAAAAAATCTTATAAATCCACTCTTAGGTACTAATAAACAGGGTGAAATTGAAATCATGGGCATCCTTTTAAACGGTGATTCTACACATGATTCAGAATACTTAGGGAATATTTATCAACAAATCAATTGATAAAAATGTATTGCCCAGGTAAGGAATAACAGTTAGTGGGTTTGCTTATTTGCTTACTCGCGCAATATTTTTTCATCATTAGATTTTTTTTATTTATATTCCCAAAATATTCTGAATCACGTGTAGAGTCGTAGTTTAAAAGGATGCCCATGATTTCAAATTCACCCTGTATATGGTCAGTAAGTAATGAGAGATCTATGTTTGTGTGTGTCAGTATTTGTCGTGACCCTGTCCAGAAAATTTGCATTCAGTACCACGCGCCCGCGCACCATATCCCTACTACCCCCTACTACCCCTACTACCCCCTACTACCCCCACTACTAAATACCCCTACTATATTAGCTATGTATTAGCGTCAAGGGGGTAGTATGAATAGGTATTAAGGTAGGTTATAGCTTCTAACGGTATATGATCGATGTATTCTGCCAATAGATCAATCCGCCACCAAGCGTAGAGTTCAATACTGAATAGTAAATAGAAATGTTTCCTCTATAATGTACACCGTCACGGTAATAAGCACATTTTGAAAGTTGATGCTCGCTCGACGCGAGGAGTTTTAATAAAAGTTGAGCGTGCATTCACGCCGCGCGCCAGGGGAGTCGGCAGTAGGCCACGAGCTGCTCAGCGCTGGTAACTCTGCACCGCGAAGTAAGACAACATTATTTCACGTAACTTAAGTAGTACTTATACCTAATTAACACGGTTAGAATGAATCTAGGGTAACGTCGTAAGCAGTTAGGGCCTCCGCAGACTTGCTACTTTTAGCATCGGCGACCGGCGATTTTGTGACGTATCGATGCTGCGTCGCGTTTCTTCGAGCGCGAACGAGCGAGACGCAGCATCAAAATCGCCGATCGCCGATGCTAAAAGTAGCAAGTCTGCGGTGGCCCTTATGTAGGTATTCAGACATGTTCCCAGACTCATTAGATACTTACCCCTGACATTTATAGAAAGTTATAATAGACTTACACTTGCATTACAAAATACTTTTGTTCCCAGAAATGCTTTGTAAAACCATTGTAAACTGGGTAAAAACCTCTATAAATTTGGCGGTTAATATTTTATTCGAAATCCGGGTGTATATATAACGTATATAAACAAACGTATATAACAAATGTATATTATTATAAACAAACTGATACGTGTGTGCTTATTGTAAAAAAATATATTGCTATCAAAAATATCAGCTGATGGATGACCTCTAGTGTTCATGTGGTTCAAATTATATATCTACGAGATATCCTGCAGTTTTAAATAGGGTGAATACATAAAGACCCCTCTGTACTCTATCGACATGCATTTCCTTAACTCTACAATATTTATTCTAACAAATCAGTCGCCCAATCTGAACAGGCCTCCACGGTTTGTTTTGAATTCTCACACAAAATAAATATCGATGCTAATAGTTAGAGATATTGGTCCCGATATCTCCCCTCTGGGTATCGTACAATAGCGTGAGCCATTTCCAGGCATTTCCCATTTAAATTTGTTCCCGCGGCTTCCTTATCGACGGGAGGGTGGCGGAGACACGCGGGTGCATTGCATGGGGTTGTTTGATGACTCACACACGTCACGACGTTGGGCGCCTACTATAAATTTACGATGTTTTTTATTGGCGCATTAAGTTCCTGCTGAATTTGCTTTGGCGATTGCTTAACTCGTTCAACCCCTTGATGACTTCTGTGAACGTTTCCGACAAATCGAAACGCCACGATAACGATGACTGAGCTGTTCGTTCTAAATACTTGACGTTGGTAGAGCTAGTTGGCTTACCGGGGTAGTACCACCCTCTTACAGAAGATCGGCGTAAAGTAGCAGCTGTTTTAGCTGCTTTTCGTACAATGAGTGACAGAGCCAGAAGTCAACCTTCTTCTCCCCTGCCTTTCCCTCCCTCTGGCCTATTTTCCTTCCGTGTATCTATATACCTTTAGTGTTGCAAGTATCAATAGGCTACGGTAACTGCTTGCCAAACGCTTGTATACACGACAAAATTTGTTCCGATTGATGTGAATTGTGCCTTTAAATGGTATCCATCCTCATTTATCATCGTAATTCTCGTTTGATGCTACCTATTCATTAAATCCGTCGAGTTACGGTGGTAGCGCATAGCGCCGCTACTTTCCGTGTTTCCGGCTGCTGTACAAATCGTCGTTATTAGATTAACGGGCTCGGTGACGTTGACGAATATCGTGATTTTTGATACCTGTTACAAATAACAATGTAACAGGTGTTACGAGGTTGATATTTCCAAATTTCAACTTTATTTTTAGACTAACGTAAATCGGGGTCTGTTCCGTTTTCAAATATTTAAATTTCGCGCCACTCGCCGTATACGTCCGATGTGATAAATTCGTAGTCGCCATTCGTTAATGCGCAAAAAGCATGCACCGCGGCGAGTAGAAAGAGACCGCGACTCTCAACCCCGAGAGTGAGCGAGACGGAACGACGCCCAGCAGGATTCGACAGGAACCGCTCGCGCGTGCACTTCAATTTAGAAGAAAAGTATGCAAAAATCGGGAAGACCATACTCCTGGTCTTCAAATCGCTCGAACTGTTTATAGACGTTCTCCGTGAAGTGTCCTAAGTGCTTTCCTCACCAATCATCACCTCATCATCGACGACGAGCGACCAGGGCCCTGGTGAACCGCCGCCACGTGCTGGACTGCTGGGAAACTACTATCCAAGGCTCCCGCCTGGACATCCAGGTAGGTGCATGCTCGTATATCGAACCTTATCGCATCGGCGTATTTAACGTACTTGTTAATACGATCTTTTTTCAAATTCGTACCCAAATGCGACGAGACCATACGTGGTTTCATCACAGGGTCGTTTATGGGAGCTACTTATACAAATGGTTCCACCTTATCGTTCCAACTCAAAACCTACTAACTACCAAATGCTATCTACTCAAAGACGATACTTGCGTCTTTTTATTTTAACACCTCATCGTTGATTGCCTCGTTGAATAAGCTATGTTATGCAAAATATAATATAATAATAATATCCTGGGACATTTTTGTACACACGGTTACCTGATCCCAAACTAAGCAAAGCTTGTACTATGGAAACCGATAACTGATATTACTACATATACTACTTTTTTATTAGTAAATACATACTTAATATACATATACACCCAGACTCCGAACATACAGACATGTTCATGCATACAGATGCATGTCTCGGGTAGGAATCGAACCTACGACCTGCAGCGTGAAAGGCGCCTCCGCGCCAACCACGCTAACGGGCCCGTCCAATAGTAAAGAACAAACTGATAGGTCATGTACAAACATACATCTCAGCTCTGCACTCTTCAAATGCATTTTTCGTCATCGACTTAAAATTATCCGGCAGTCTACAAGTGGCATTTTGGCTGACTCCTACCATTGACATCTTCCGAGTACCATCTGTCGTTGATATTTTAATTCTTTAGATACCTACATCATGTGGAAGAAGATGGAGCTTCGTTTCGTGATGTTGAGAATTTATTGGAGGCTCTATTGCTGTTAATGGAATTTATTTTAAAAATTAGTCTACTAGAATAGACCAATTTTAGACATTTGACCAATGTAGACATTTGGTTGAGATCTACCAATTCTACTGTAGATTTTGTTTCTCAATAATTCTAAAAAATAAGATTAATACTTAACAATTTATTATTTTCAATTTATTAACATGCTAATGTGTTAAATTTAAAGACAATTGAAAGAAAGTTACAAACGCTGAACAAACCAATTACTAAAATGTATTCTATGTGTTTTTAGGAAAATATGTTTTAAGGCGTGTCACCATTTTCGTAGTTTTGTCGTATTATGTTTGTATTTTCTCGTATTGCGTATTATGACAGGATTAAACGAACTTACCTTAAGTGAAGTTCAATCCTTATTATATGAAGTAATTCATCCGATATAACTATGTAGTTTCGGCTTTATGCACTACGCGACCCTTTAGAGAAAAAAGAGAAAAAATTAAGACAGCTCCTGTCAACCCTTTTACCAACTGTCATTATTTTAGAGCAACAACATTAATAATATGGGTGAATAAGGCATAATACGTATGGCTTATCGAGGCGGGTGGGATGTTCTTATATCGGATGAATTACTTCATATAATAAGGATTGAACTTCACTTAAGGTAAGTTCGTTTAATCCTGTCATTATATTCGTAATTCATCCGATATAACTATGTAGATGTTCAGAGAAGAACCCTAGTGAATCAACTTAAATCCGACAAAGGAACCCTAAACATAGCAACTGCTGCTGTCAATCATATTTTCCAAAACATAACGAAAGATACATTGTACCCCATTTATAACCCTAATTTATAAGAATAAAAACTAAACGTATACTATATCCTAAAAATCTCATATTACACAAGTACCTAGTAGTTTGTACTAATTAAACCTGCTCTGGCAAGGAAAACTTAATTAGAATAATTATGTTATCGTTTCAAAGTATTCTGCAAATAACCTAGACGTCTTGTTCCCCTAGAACGCACATGAGGTACCAGCGTGATAGGTTGAATGTAGAGAGGAGCTAAATATCAATAAAAATTTTAGGCATTACTTGTCAACTTGCGAAGAACTAACTGACGAAAAGGTGACGAAACTATCACCATCAGCTTTCGTGGTCACCCTACGTTGGTTATCAAATTCCCGGTCTTGTCCCGAAAAATTCATAGTCACCCTACTTGGTGACGGACACTGATAAGCTAATCTACCTATATACTTATTGACCGACATGTGACTGCAGTGGTCTCTTAAAAGTTACACACAGGAAGTCTAAAGAGCAATTATTACCTACTCTTAATTATTTAGTTCTCTCAATACACACCAAAAAAGTTTTCACAAGACAAACGATTAATGTAAAAATCCTAATAATAATACTGGCTGGGATCTATAACGTGCTGATGTCTAAAAAATATAAGTAAAAACTATTAGATGGTGTAAGTTTAATGTTAATCTTAATAAATTATTGGTCTGAACCTATGACCAGTAGCTAACACTAGAAGAGTTACTGTCTTCTTGGTAAGAATTTCTTAATCATAATCACTTAAGGGATACCAACGTTTAAGATATATATATAAAAATACTATAGCAGGGCCCCAAACACTACCTCTAATATACTTCAGTGTCTTAAGATTAATCTTGTTAACTCTTTTAGACCATATTCTACTCTATCATCTGTACCTAAATGACTTCCCACAATAAAGGAAAAAGCTAAGCGATTTAATGTCTAATATAAAACACGCTTATGAAAGATAGAAGTCAAAAAGGCTTATTCTTAGAGATAGGGGCACCAGTACCACATCTATTAACATTCTTAGTTCTTGCAAAATGTCCACCACTGCAGAAAGAAGCCATTAAGTATCTTGTGTTAAGTGTCTTGTGATGATGAAGCAAACAAAATTTATATTGTGTAATCCGAAATCAATTTTGGCTTTAGTAGGTACCACCCGGATAATACACACGCTCCCAGGGTTAATCTTGCCCTCAGTAGTATATGTGGATCTCTGAAAAGTCAAAAAATTATCTGAAGGTTCAAACAATATTGTGATATCACCATAGGCTTCAGTACTATAATTAGGCAGGCCAAAAAAGGCAAACCACCATACCGGAGGTTTTCACTGAGTTGTTCAGTCAGTCAGTCTTTTGAAGCACTCTGAACAGTAGGTAAGCAGAATTATGAGGGGTACAAAAAAGAAACTCGGACCATCCGACTGTAAATGCGTCAATATTCCCAGCTTCAGAGCATCACATTGCCCATTCAAACGCGAAGCACATAGGTAGATCTTTATCTGGGTTACCTTGCAATGACGCTATCTTAATTAAGCCACAGGAAAGTTCCCATTTCGAAAATTTATTCAAAACGCAAGATTCAAAATTTACATCCTTATTAGGTACCCCTAGATAATATAATAAGAAGCAAACACCCATAATCCCTGAGTATCATACCACTACCAGATGATCTCGCAAATTTAAGCCTTATGAAGAACATTTTAATTAAAAGAAAACTGCTAACCAAATAACTACCTAGTTCTAAATAATTATAAACTATTACTTCATTTGACCAAAAACTCCTAACTCCCCTAGATGCATAGGAAAATATCTCTCATTTAAAAGAATACTGTTATGTTTCTCCCACAACTCCTTACTAACAATAGGTACTTCAACCAAAAATACAGATTTAAATAATCATTATAATGTCTTCATAATTAGGTAGCCTTCAATCCCTCAAGGGCCAAAAACTTCTCATTCTAAAATCCTTATGTACTTATACAAAACCATAAGCTTGTACAGATATACCGCCATTGAATAACCAAATAACTTAGCAAAGTTTTCTAATAATAAATAATAATTTTTCATATAATGTTTTAACTTCATTTCGAGCTCAATTTGGACTCATAGTAATTTACGTAATAATCGTAAATGGTGATGATGGCTAATAGTAGGACTATCTCTTCCTAGAGACTGATATACCGAGTCAAGAAACTTTCCTCGTTTGTTTTAAATATTAATTTAACCTTGAGGAAATAAGACAAATCTTCTCTCTATTAACAATAACGCCTAAGCACTCAAAAAACCTTACTACAAACTGAGTATCACTATTGCACTATACATAACAGACTCACAAACATTATTGTATCATCTAATACAATATGTATTACTGCACTGTGTTTACTGTATTACCAAATACAAATACAAAATACAAATTGCTTATTGCATAATTGTACAAAAGGTAAGCAGTTACCCCTGAATTACTAACTATAGTTAGCATGAGCAGATAATAAAATTATGCATTCTTAAAATTCTATTGTAAACATATACTCATTCTTGGATAGTAATTTACACAAGGTCTGAATTAGGGCGTGCAGTTTCATAGATTTTCAATTTCGGAATTGGCCTACGAAATTGGGCTCGTCAATTTCGAAATTTCGGAATTCCGAAATTGAAACGACATTTTAGTAAATCGATTATAAAATGCAATTTTACTGTAAAATCTGAAATGTTTAGTATGAAATGATATTTTACGGCTAGTTTCATTAAATAAAACAATAGGATATGTAGTTTTTTAATCATTTTACGATGAAAAATACCTTTCAACCGCAGCTGATGAAAAATAGCTTTCAACTAGCGCTAGATTTTCTTCTGTAGCTCGACCCCCAATATCGTGATGATATTATTATGTTTAGTGAAACTTCATTTTCTCGTGATGCTTGAACATACGTACTGATAGATAGACAAACAGAAAAAAAACCAAAATATTTTCATGGACCCAGCTCAGGCAATTAGGTAATTGTATAAATAAAATAAAGTTTAGAGCGTAGCGCTATATGGTTGTGTGATTGAAAGAGACGGGGATACCTTGAAGCGTTTGAAATGTGGAACAGTCACAAATGAGGATATGCTAAGAGGCTAAAACAAAGAAGATCGTTTAAAGAAAAATGATCTCAACTCATACAATATGACACCTTTATGAAAAACATCTTAGAAGAAAAGCTAGGAGGAAAGCGAGGAAGAGGAAGAGCAAGACCAAGAATAAATTACATGAGTCAGATTTATTTTAAGGTTGACATCATATCGTATCAGGAGGTGAAAGAGACTGCCCTAGGGACAGGGAATGATGGAAAGGGCTTCATCAGCTACAATGACAAGGGCCTTCGGGTACTTAAATAGAAGACGAAGATAAATAACGAAAGTCTCCAAATTGCTCGAGGATCTCATCGGCGTAATTGGATCTATATTACTAAGCGAAAGACCTCAGCAAGCTGGACCATTGACCGTTAGAAACCAAAGCAAAGTCAAAGATGTCACCAAACGAGTAACCTGCCACAAATTGAATGAAGGACTTGTCATGTTAAGAAAAAGCAGGGATTTTGGTGCAAATCGCTACTCTAGTGGAGACTCGAGACTATTAATTTATAAATGTCCAATAAGGGTACCTCAAGTGCTATGAAAAGATGACGTTAAGAAGTCCGCACTATGGAACTGGAAGGGTCCTGTTAGACAGATAAATGGAGGATACTGAAGGAAGTCTATGCGAAATGGTTAAAGGAGAATTTGTTTTTTTTTGGGAAAATCTCGAAAGGACAATAAAAACAGTCTGGGCTCTTTCCTTACCCGACACTGATTTCACTCCTGTGCCGTTGATCTATTCCACAAATTTCTAGCCTTCACCTTCACGATCTGGGCTCTCTGTACGTGCCTCTGCCTAACCTAACCTCATGATAAGCAAATAGGATCTTCTCCTATTCATCAAATTCGGATTAATAAGAAACAGGTTCAGAAGAGAAATACATACCCTGACAACACATACATAATAATAACCTTCGCTCTATAGCTATTTCGTGCCTCTATGATAATGTTCAGACGTTTTCTTGGGTTTGGTTTCATAGACTCTAGTTTTACGCATCATGTTTAGGCTCAATAAGTTAACACTGAGAGAAAGTCCAGGCTGACGCAAGCCTTTGATTTGAAAGACTTGATGCAACTTGTCGAATTTTGCCCCGCCTTGACCCCTCCAGGAAATATGAACAGTTTTGGGAATATAAGTAAGTAGTATGCCTCTCACATAATGTTTTTGTACTTTTATTCTCAACATTTAGGTCGCGGGATAATATTCTACAAGCATTTTAATAGTTCCATAATGTACTAGTTCCATTATAAAGACTCTAGGATAGCGCACGAAGTGGAAAAATGATTCATTCAAGAATTACGGCGGCTGTTAAGAAACTAAACTTAATTTCGGATTCCGAAACTGAATGGCCGAAATTCCGAAATTGAAAACTATGCAAAAATGGTCCGAAATTTCGAAATTATGAAATTTCGGAATTTCGGAATGCACCCCCTAGTCTGAATACCATGAAATATGAAATCAGGTAATTTTAAAAACTTATCAGAACATATAAGATTCAGTATGAAGTGAACCAACAGGTATTATCACTCCTAGGCATTGTGAAAATACATGGCATAAATTGATCTGAAACTGGATTATAATTTGAAATTAGGCATGTGCATCAAGTCTTTAAAAATTAATGATATCTTTTTCTTAGTCTTGAAATGGTAGAAATCTAATGTAAAGCGGTAAGCTAATATTATCCAAAATAAAATCATAGGAACTTGTATTAATTGCTTTTCATAATTATAAACAGCACTTAGTCTCCCTGCAAATTGTACTACCTTTACGGGTACGTGGCTCAACCTCGTGTTGCCAACGGCGACACCATAGTTGAGGCTGCCTCAGAAGTAGCCGCACTGAAATGCACTGCGGGTAATATGCTCCCTGAACGGGGCGGGGCCTTTTATACATTGAGTTTGAAACTGTGGCCGGGGAGGCTGCCAGTCTTTTAACCCTCCTGGAAGCTAATGCTGAGCTATGATGTAGCTTCCTTCCTAATGGTGACATACAGTCTCATCCAAATTGGAAAATAACCATCTTGAGTGTTAATTATCCATAGGATATAGATATAAGTGCTTGTCCAACTTGATAAGGTTCTTCCTTACAGCTGTATAAGAGTGGTATAAACATTGTTGTTCAATATTTTAATAACTTACTTATTTATTTATAATAATGATGATAATATATCCTTATTATTTGATAGTTATTTGAGTATTATCCATCATAATCTTTCATAAGGACAGATTCAACAGCGAAAAATATTACCAATAACTAACCCCATTCCAACCTATATTTGATCTATGAGGCTATCTATAAGCCTACATTAAATTATTTATAAGTGCACATCCAAATGTAACCTTGGAGCCTCCAACATGATGGAGTTCTCCGGATCTTTATTACTTATAAAATATGTATTCACTTTCAACCTGCTATAATATAAACACTTTTTTAAAACACAGTAATATAGTGAAATGCAATGGCTCTTATTAATACACATCACTTGTTGAATTCAAGGCTTCCAACCACTCTCCGGTCAAGCATGATATTTATATTTTCTTCTGAAACTCAGAATGCCTAAGAAGGTAAGTGATAAGGTACAAGTTAAAGGGAACACTATGTGCAAAGGGCTTGTATGATAGTGGGTAGCACTGACTTCCTCATCGAGAACCTCCCACACTTTAAGAGTCCATGACATGACCCACTCTGTCTTCCAATAATAATTGTAAGAGTTAACATAGGGAAAACTCAGTCTATTTATTATCTATTTTATCTATACCCATACAATAGTATAAGTACTTGTAGTGATTATTCACGAGAAAATCAAGTTGTGACAAGAATATTTTCAGCCATGATGTCTTGTTACTTGTAAAATAAAGATAAAAACTTCCCACCGGAAAGCTGCAATATCCACGATAATTGCAGTAGCTAGGTGATTATAAAATATAGGCACATAAAACATTCCCACGGAATGATGCATAGTCGTCACACGAAAATGCAGCAGGTAAATCACCAAATACATCCTTTTCAACGAAAAGGTACATAGATACTTGATCGCCATGCGATTTTCCCATTGCCATTAAGAATTCCATCCTACGGAGGAATTTAGTCGCCACGCGACACTACAGGTTAAGTTAAATAAGACTTTGTAGCCTTTCCAGCGGAATCGATAGGTACATTAGGTAAAATCATATTACTCTATGAGTATCAACAAATAACTTAACTGAGAAAATTTGCAAACTGCAACAAATGTGTTATAATTATTACTTACAGTCAGATTCACAATTTTCCGAAATTGATTCAGTAGGTACCTTTCTAAAACGTTTAAATACGTTTTACTTCCTTTAGATTCGTCCTTGCTACTTCCTGACTTACGTTTCGTCATGATTATAATATAAATCACTATATAATCACTAAATTACCGATAAAAATGATCTAAACAAACATCGCGTGTTAACGCGCAAAAACCGAATGACAGTTGGTAAAAGGGTTGACAGGAGCTGTCTTAATTTTTTCTCTTTTTTCTCTAAAGGGTCGCGTAGTGCATAAAGCCGAAACTACATAGTTATATCGGATGAATTACGAATATAATATTTAGAGTCTCCGCCGTATCTTCTATTCTATGAATGCTATCTATAATTGGTTCTTAGAATTGTTCGTGTCCAGTGTTCTCGTTATAATTTTCTTTGGCACTGCCGATACATTCTTAGAATTGTGCTCATAGGTTTCGCAAAAGAATCAATTGTACAATTAAATTCAGTATCCATCCAGAGCTACCAAGATCTCTGTGCTATATTCTTCCTGTTCGTGTTTTAGGGCCACCGCAGACTTGCTACTTTTAGCATCGGCGATCGGCGATTTTGATGCGACGTCTCCCTCGTTCGCGCTCGATGAAATGCGACGCAGCATCGATACGTCACAAAATCGCCGGTCGCCGATGCTAAAAGTAGCAAGTCTGTGGAGGCCCTTAGAAGTAATACTTTTTTATGTCGTGATCTCAAGGATAAGTCTTCATTTAACCAATGGCACCTTCTCTGTATAATGAGCTTCGTATATTTTTAATGGTACAATATTTTCATCTGTATTACTTTTGAGCCGGTATTGCAATATTATGGGCACCTTACCAAGTCATTTTCCTCAATTTACCGCTGCAAATTGTGCGTGAAGATAAGTGGCTGACACACCGGAGTTATTGTTTGGCCTCGAATTCAGGAACTAAGAAAAACATTAAGCAAAATCGCCAATTGGCAATCTGCCGGCAAGGTAGTCAGGGCGCCCATACATTGATATGTAATATGTTTGTCAGCACAGATCTGGATTTCCGAGAGCTAGCGTAAACGTAAGTAAATTGTTGCTAATTTGGTGTTGAAAATCTTCAGCAACAACTTTAGTAAAATCAAGAGTACCTATTACCGATTTACCGATTGGAAATGCTCCTGACTGTAGTTACCTTGTTTATTGGTAGTACATTTAGTTTTCTTTGCTAACAATGGTTAGCAAAGAAAACTGCAATAATATACTCCAAGATTCTTTAATCTGTTGCTGACTTTACGGCAAGCCAAGGGTAAGTCTTGTAGTAATGAATATCTATGCTTGTTGTTTGTGCTACTTACCCCAGTAAACTTCAATATTGTTCGTTCCGCTTTAAGTTTAAACTTCAAAGAGAGCGCCGTGACTTTGAATGCACTCGTTGGATGTAAAAGCTTTGACATAGACCCGTTAAAGATAATCCTATTTAAATAATTATAACGTGATTATAAAATTAATGCCAATTATTTAATTATTTGTTGCTTGCCAAGCGAAAGGTCCAGAAGGGCTCGACAAGTGGCTGACGTCGACAAGCGTTCCTTCAAATCGCTACGTTTCATGTATAGAAATGACATAAGTCACGTGATCTACATAGCAACTTGTTGTTGATCTACATAGCGACGTTTGACATTTCCATACATTGTGAAGTTTATTCTATTCTATTCGATTAGCGTTCATGCCACTTGTCTAGGGGGGCTGCTCCCTTAGACAAGTGACTGACGTCTACAAGCGTTCCTTCAAATCGCTACGCTTCATATATGGAAATGACATAAGTCACGTGATCTACATAGCGATTTGTAATGTCATTTCCATACATAGTGAAGTCTATTCTATTCTATTCGATTAGCGTTCATGCCACTTGCCTAGGGGGCTTTTACAAACCCATCTGTTTCATTAGTTCGTGATTTTAACACTAATTTACTACGGGAATGTGTCAAAATTCAAAATTCGAAATCTTGCACGAATCGGATCATTGCTTTCGTACCGGGTTTATAATAGATCTCCAGGGGTTAACTCCTGAAACTAAAATAATGGTACTAGTTTTCAGGTGGTAGAGCCAAGCTGAAGCCAATTGACTTCAGCTCATATATGGGCTGGCTCGACCGGGGTAGTACCACCCTCTCACTGAAGATCGGCGTAAAATAGCTATTTCAGGTGGATCTTCCTGTGTGCCTTCCTAGCCAATAAAAAAACATCCTCATCTTTTCTCAAGGCAACAACTTACTAATGACCAACGTATTCATATAGCACAGTGGCCATAATACAGGATGTTTCAAAAGTGCGAAATAATACTTGTGGTTTACATGAGTATCGGGAATAGAATTAAATGGTATAAAAATGTTTCCGCCAATAAAAAAGTTATATCTCATTTTTTACAAACTCTTGCTTAGTACCTATAATAAGTGACTGCTACTACTAAAAGCAGTTTACACTGGTTTCTACGCTATTTGATGTGTTCTAAGGCCGCAACATAAAAGTCGTCACAGAGTATGATAGTTACGTATAGCCGGTCTTCACTATGCATCTACATATCTGAGGGCCTTCTCTGTTTCAAACGAAAACGAAATTTCGGACGAAATTCGCGTATTTCCTACTACAGTTCTCATTGATTCCGACATTTCTTACGAACGAAAATTGTTTGACGTTTTCGTCGTCGTCGAATCTAAACGTCAAATAATTTTCGTTCATAAGAAATGTCGGAATCAATGAGACCCGTAGTAGGAAATACGCGAATTTCGTCCGAAATTTCGTTGTCGTTTGAAACAGAGTAGACCCTCAGACCGTATATGTAGTATAATTATAATTTCGGACCTTTGAAACACTCTGTATATCATCGCAACCGGGTTATTCGGGCGCGAACTTTACACCCAAGGTTGTCTGTAAAGGTAACGGCGGCCCCTACACCGTGACCTATTAATCTTCATTTGCAACTGCGAAATTGATTATTTATTGTTCTACGCATTATGAGGCGCGCAACAAACGATAGATTAATCGATAATACACCGTCATTGACGTGATTCATCATAATAATGTTATTATCTGTTTATAGGTAGAGCTGCTATTACGTATACGTATGAAAGCAATAATCCGTTATGTGCGGGCTTCGAATTTTAAATTCGGATACAACTCTGTAGCCATTTATTGAACGAATCACGGGCGAATAAACGAACGAAACAGATTCGTAATAGGCCCCCAGTGTTGTGGTATTCCATGATTCATGATAATCAATGATGAATATCCAATTACATAATTTCGACCGGTTAAAGACAGACCGCTCTCGAAGTAGGGAAGTATCAGGTTCGAACCGTGAACACAATCTTAGCTTACAAGTATTCAGCACAGTTGGAGGAGCAAACGGGATAACTAATAAGATTGATCTCAAATAATCTTAATGCTATTGGGGTGATGACATTATTTTATTTCCTAAACCTAAATTATGATACTTTATAATACGAATACAATGTATAAAATAACATTAAAATTAGAATAATAAAGACTTTTGATGTTTCGAAAAATTTACTAACTGGGCTATGATGTTAAAACTGCTACTTTTAGCGAAATATACCCAATATCTTTGTTATAATTTAATGTATTTGCAAAATTACTTCACGTTATGGCAAAAACAGAATTGGTAATAATGAGTAAATAATAAAAATATGTAATGTAATGTAACGTCATGACTTTTATCCCCGTTCGGGGGTAGTCAGAGGCTTGAGTGGCCATACACCACCACATTGTGGAGGTATTAACCAACTCAAAGCCCACGTTAAACTAGATAGTCAGAACCCAACGTGACAGGTGGTGAACCGTGTCGCCGTGTATACAGGAAGTGACTATTACCTAATCCCGAGGGATAGGTAGGTTTCCTCACGATGTTTTCCCTCACCGTCAGCGAACTGTAAATTATGCACATAGATGAAAATTCATCTATTGGTGCATGCCCCAACGGGGATCGAACCTGGGACATTCTAAAAAAAAAAAAAAACTAAATTCAATATTAAGAAATATCCCAATTCAATTGGGGTTGATGAGAGATTGCGGGGCGACTGTGGCGCATCACGGATGCAACTGAACATGAACCCCACATATTACATTATGTAGAACAAAGTCAGCTTAACGGGCTTTCGACACGCGACGGGTGCTTAGGGCTGATTCAGTCATTTTTTGTTGCAAATTCTGAAAACGGGGGGGTTTCTGAAACCTACGTATAGACGTGGGGTTAACGGGCCTCATTCGTTTCGTACTAAACGAAGTACCTATGCGTGTTGATGGAATTACGTTCATCGGAAATTTCATTTTCAGGTGGTTAATTATTGAGTACGTTTTTGGGGAATTCATGGAACCCAAAGGCAAGGGTTAGTTTTTTGTATGTAATTCCTATGACTTGTTTTTTTCCTGGAGGGAAATGACACATTGCTGAAATGGTCTCTGTTGATGGAGTTATTTTAAGTTTTAAGTTGTTGATTGTTAAATAATGCAAGAAAATATAAAACAAAGTTGTGTTTAGGGCGTCAGCACAGCATTCGTTATTTCCTTGTTGACTCTACAGTATAATTTATTTTTAAATGGTAAAAGCGGCAACTATAATATTGTTTCAAACTATGAATAGCGGGGTCCAGAACACACGCATGCCGCGCGAGGCTGCTCACACGCATGCCGCGCGCGGCACTCGCAGTAGCTACAGTCTCATGCCGTGCGAGGTAAAGGGAGAGCCAACCTATACTGTACTAGATAGAGAAGGGTATAGCCGAGCAACCATTTACATGGTTAAATTATCGTTCTGTCCCACGACTAGACGAGGCAAATGACAGCGCTCGGGTGAGGCCGTGCGAGCATTTGCTTCGCGCGCGCCTTCTCAAACTTAGCGAGGCCGAGCTGCCTGCCGCGGCTTGCGTGTGTTGTGGACACGCCTATTGAGGTAAAATTATTAAATTTACTTATTGCAAGTTTGGAGAACTCTCAAGCCATACATAATAAATACCTAACTTAAAATAACATAAATCAAACATTTTAGACTTGACCCAAGTTTGATAACGGAGTTAGACGGTAGAAAACTAATTTAAGACGATACAAGAAAAAAATGAATTTTAGTTTCGGGGTGTGGCTAGCGTCGCGTGAGCTGCCGAAGGATATATCCCTCTCGCTTAGCTAGGACAGAACAGCTATGGAGTAGACTATAGTATAGTTATTTTTTGAAGGAACAATATTGTTTAATTCGTACAATTAAAATAATATGTCCCAGTGCACCTTTTAAAATAGATGAAATGGATGAAAATATTCAAATATATTTTTTTCGTTTTATATGGGATTTTTATGTCGAGTGTATTTGAAAAAAATAATTTAATTTCTATGTTGTTTTTATTGCTGAAGACAAAGTAAGTCAAAAGAAGACAAACGATACCTACAATATGCTGATAGATACGTATAACAATATTTCGATCGTATAATAGCCTATAACCAGCGGACGATCCAGACGCGTTCTAACGATATCTCATTAGTCAAATTATTATGATAAAAATAGTTTGGACGTTATACGGGAGCAGATGAACATACATACATATCGGTCAAAATCATAACCCTCCGCCCACCGTAGTCGGGTAAAAATGTACATACTCTGTGTCAGTGACTGACTGCCGGATATGAGTATCTTTTTCATGTTTCGTAGGCAAAGGAATACTTTGGTACTTAACTTCGATGCCGATCATGAAGTCATCAGCGGTGTCATAATATTTTTTTTTACCATATTTAATATTTTTTTAAATTTAATTTTCAGTTTTTATTAATTTTATTGATTTAACCATGCATTTATTTTTTGTTTATCTTTTTATCTTTATTTTTTTATCTATCAAAATCACCCTTAGACTGGTTACCGCCACAGGTGACAAGAGGGCTGGCTCTTTCCTTGCTCAAAAAATTTGCTTGACAACAGGAACAGCTTGAATACAGGGAGGACATGCAGCCAGTATCCCACGCGGACGGTATTTGTTTAATTAGGGGTAGGTTTTTATTTTATTGTATTTTATTTTAATTTATGTTATATTATATTGTATTTTAATGATAAAACATGAAAAATAAAAATAAATATATATATTTTTTTAATTTAATTTTACTTTTATTTATTGTTTTATATTTATTGTGAAATTATAATAATTTTAATAATCAATATTGGACTATGTCTGTAACAAATACATTGAATTGAATAATTTAAATACAAAAATTATCACATTAACTCGTTAAATCACGGTTTACACCCGCTAGAACGAAAAAGATCCTAACATGGTAGGTAGGACCTGAGGGTTGGCCAGTTAATTACTTAAAATACACTATATTTATTTCAAGAAAACATTCATAAGATCTGAAGGCGTCGGACTCGCACATAAAGGGTTCCGTACCACCGTAGAATAAACACATCAAAAATATCAAGTTTGAGACTTGATATTTATTTTTAAATGTTATTATATTTTTAGTATTTGTTCTGCACCGGCAACAGAAATACACATTCAGTGAAAATTTCAACTCTCTACCTGTTACGGTTCGTGAGATACAGCCCGCGCTGACAGACGGACAGACAGACAGACGGACAGCGTAGGCCTAGTAATAGGGTCCCGTTAGCACCCTTTGGAACCCTAAAAAGTAGCCTATGTTCTCCGCCAAGACCCAGTCTATCTCCATACCAAAATTCATCAACATTGGTTCAGCGGTTTAGCCGTGAAAAGGTAACAGACAGAGTTACTTTCGTTTATAATATAATAGATTGAATAGGACGGACAAACATTTTCCTATCCATATCTGTAATGTTATTTTTTACGATAATTTATTGATGTATGATATATTTATTACTTGCCCATCCATACCTACAACAAACGCAATAAAGCGACTCCATTGTTTTGACAAGCAATGTATTCCCACTGTCGGCCCAAGACCATGCTGCAAGTATATAACAGTAAGCGAAATAGGGAGTTTTTACAGAAATGACACGAATAACTATGAAATGACAAGAGATGACACAAAATGACAAGAGATGACACAAAATGACAAGAGATGAAAAGAAATTACACAAGACAAGGAAAAGCAAACGAAAATCACGCTGCAGTGCAGGTCGTAGGTTCGATTCCTGCCCAGGACATGCATTTGTGTGCATGAACATGTCCGCATGTCCCGAGTCTAGGTGTAATTAAGTGTATATTTAGTTTGTATTTACAAACAAAAAGTAGTATATGTAGTAATATCAGTTATCTGGTTTCCATAGTACAAGCTCTGCTTAGTTTGGGATCAGGTAGTCATGTGTAAAATAATTTCCAAGGATATTTATTTATTTATCATAGGCGTCGGCGGACTGTAAATACTGTACTGTACCTGTAATGTGGCACGACCGTAATATTTTTTCGTAATATTTTTTAAAAAATCCTTCACAGGTCCGACGTCGAACAAGTCCGACTGGACACTGACAATACAAAGTTAGAGAGAGACATGGTTAGTTCAAGTACTTAAAATGTGAGATGGCGATATTGTGCGCGCGCTCGGAAATAAACAACGTTAGCGCCAAACCACATTTGCTTGAATTAAAAAAAAACTACTTCATGAATTAAAATATGGTTGAAGGGTAGTTTAGATATCATTATTTGCTATGTTTTAGACATAATTTCGTGATCTAAATCGTAAAAACATCGTGGTAGCAAGGAAAATTGTAAATAATTAGAGCTCATTTCATAATTTTTTTTTATCGAGAAAATTTCATCAAATCGTGATTTGGATTTAAAGATACTCAAGATAATATAGTCAAAAATCATACATCTAAATATAAGATTCCTAGTCCACATACTTACTTAAAGAAACAGTAGAATAGAAAATCAACCAAATTTCGAACCCTCCTCTTAATATTATATTTCAACTCATAAATTATTTCGTTCAGGTCAGTAAGTAAACCAAACTAGATAATTAGAACCAGTTTACGTAGTTTTTGATGAATTATTCAATAATATGAATGTAAAATGTAGCTTCCTAATGTAGGTGTTTTACAGATAGGTAAGTATTAATTGTGCCATCTTTGCACCAATCCCACCCTCTAAGCTTTTATTCTTAAGGTTGGCACTCATCTATCAACTCGGCACCTGACCAGCACCGCCTCGTCGGGCGGCATCCACTAACAACCGGAAATAAGTGGACCACGCGCTGACCACGCGGCGTTCACTCGTTGACCACGCGTCAGTGAGACCGTTTTAAAAAAAGGTGATCAACTAAAACAATAAGGTTGTCAGTATTAAAAAATACTAAAATACATGCAGAATTATACTAAAATTATACTAAAATAAATCACATAATTGCATATGAAATTGTATTGTAAATCTTCATTTTGTGGAGACAAAATTATACTAATTTGGTACTGAATAGGTGTACCAAAAAACGGTCGCACTGCCACGCGCGGTCCACTGGTTGATCACGTGACGTTTATGGTGTCAAAGCAGCGTCCGCCCACGGACCACCTATCGACAACGAGTGGATGCCGAGCGGCGAGGCGGTGCTGGTCGGGTGCCGAGTTGATAGGTGAGTGCCAACCATTATTCTTGATTCGTTATAATTTTGAGAACAAAAAGACCCTAGATTAGAGAATACAATCCCGGGATCCCGAATCCCGGGATCCCGGGATCCCGGCCGTTTTCTGATCCTGAAAATCCCGGGACTGTACTTGGCTAATCTCGGGATTTTCGGGATTGCCACTAACAGGTCTAGTTTAGTATTAGACGTGAAATAAGACTGTTTGAAAATGGAGGAATTCGTGGATATCACTTACAAACCGCATATAAGTATCTATTGTCTTGTTGTACTGGTTGGAAAAATATCTCCAACCAGTGTAGAACCTGAGCGAGCGTTTGCAGCTGCTGCTTATGTTGGCATTAAACTACGAAGCAGGCTTGGAAGTCAAACATTGGATGCTTTGATATTTCTGCGATTGTATTTTCTAAATTCTAATAGTATTTTTGTTTTGTGTTTTTTATTTCTTACAAAAGTACCTTTGGTGTTTTGTTTTTGTATTTTTATATTCTTACTATTGTTGTGATTTGTGTTGTGTGCAACAATATTCAAAATATTTCTTAAGAATTTTTTTTTTATTTGAGCTCAATTAGAAACCACATAGTCTAATCCCGGGATAGCCCCGGGATCCCGGGATTACGCATCAAAAATCCCGAAATCCCGGGATTGAGAAACATGCTCGGGATTGTATTCTCTACCCTAGATCCTATAGCTATAGGCGCAGCTAAGTACTTTGTTAGTAAAGAATGTGTATTGCCCTCTTTCTATAAATATCCTCAGGAAGTAGTCATCCAAAAGTTGTATACTATTGTGATCACAATATGCCGGAGACTCACTCGAGGGGAAAACGCGAAGGGTCGTGATAATAAAAGAGGGGATATCGATACATACAATTAGTATACAAGTAAGTATATACTGTTACCTCTATTATTATGGTTCTTATGTATGAGAAAGTGTTTTGATGATATTTCAATAGCGGTGTCCACGAGTGGCGAGCGAAGCGTGAATCACAAGACATACGTCATGACTTTGCTCGAGTGCGGTAGCTCGGAGCTTGTGGACGCGCCTCATGATGTCAGTATCGAATTATAGAGCGATCGTTTTGAAGTCGTCAAGAATTAATTTTACTATAAGTCTGTCCGTTTGGGCCATCCATTAATTACGTCACACGTAAAGGGGGGGGGGGAGGGGGTCGACGAAATGTGACAATGTGTGTCAAGAGGGTGGGAGGGGTCCTAAGTTTTGTGACGTCACATTTAAAAATCTAATATATCTAAGTTTTAAAACCGAAATTTGAATTGTTAACGAAAAAATTCTGAAAATTGTAAAAAATATGTGACGTCACACAGGGAGGAGGGGAGTCTCGCAAATGTGACCAGCTGTGACAAGGGGGGGAGTGGTCTAAAAATCGTGAAATTCGTGTGACGTAATTTATGGATCCTTTCCATTGGAGAATATTTTCATAGTGTATTAACACTATGTTCATTTCTGCGATTACAATACGTCGTACGGTATTTATTCAATTTTCCAATTGGCGTTTCTTTTATATTAATCCACGAAGAAGAGTGAAGAGTGTTTCGTTATGAAACTAATCTATACCTATTTTATAAAACAAACAAGCATACAATAAAATACATTTAATTTTATAACGTCGAATGTTTTATACATTTTATGTTATTAACAAGTTTAGAGGGTTGAGTGAAGGAAGCAAGGGTTTAAGCCCCGATATTCGGGCTTCGGCACGTATCGCCGTTACTTCTAGTTTGCTGCGCAATTCAATATCACAAAAATTAACCCTCTGATTAAGAACAATATTAAAATTTAGAACACTCCAGATGGGAATGTTGAAAGGAGGCCGCCGTTAAAATAACAATTTCCCTTGTTAGATACCTATAATAGTTTATTGTTATCATAAAGTTGGCTGGTAAAAGATTTGAACATAAATACACTGTGAATAGAATAGTAATTTTAACCCAAAGTATAAAATTTAGGATAGGTAAAGAATAATGTATTATTTTATGTGTTATAAAGAGTAGGTATCTATCTAGGTACTTAAGTAATAAAATGATTGTACACCCATATTCTAAGGCGCTTCCTTGGAATGTCTCTAGGTAGAGAAATATGGTTTTCTAGAAATTAACCAATGTAGAGATAAATGCATTCGAGAGTTTCAGATAGGCATGCTTGCTGGTGTTTCAAGAATAAAATGAACAGCAAATTGATCACATGATTTATTCATATTGATTTATTTTGAGCTACACGATATACCCATTATGTACAAATTCATACTTATACGCTATATAATATATTTCGTAACAATAAGCAACAATGTCAACTGCGGCGACTTCCACGAAATTATCCATATAATTTATATTACATAAAGTACCTAACATTAGGGTCGGTCCATATTTATCGACACGGAACACCTAGATGAGAACGATGTACTTAACTGAAGGTACAACATACACTGGCATCATTCCAGTTCGAACGATTCTACGACAAACGCACAAATCGCGACCAAACGAAGGTTCCATTGTCTTACGCCATGTCGATAAATGTGTTGAGACCCTTATATGTAATTTTGTGATATAATTTTGTTGCATAAAATATGACAAAATCGTACATTGCAAGCCAAAATAAAAAAGATAATACAAGATATATTACATAAAGCGTTGTTAATTTATTACACAATTTTCTGTCAGTGTATTAAAACGTGCCTTCTCGTTCGGTTTTATGAAGTTAACTAATTCAGAAAATCTCCAATTACAAAAAGCCACATTATTCATGAAAACACTACACTTTCTGGTATTCACTATTATAGGGTAAAAATAACAAGTTTTCTCTATGAATTATTATTTGAATTAGTTGGGCTTGGTACCAATTACCTAGGTAGAGTTTATTATCCAAATAAAATGTGACATACAACTATAACAAACAAAGCCAATCACAATAAATTATGTTCATTTTATCCATGACATGCCTTTTAACTATCGTACCTACTTGTGTCTTTGTTTATTAACAAAGGAACTTGTAGGCCCTGATATAACAGGATTAGGTACGTATACATAGAGTGCCTTAAGCCATGTACACATCCATCCAATGACAAGATGGTTGTTTAAATGTGTCTCTACAAATATGTTTGGGGTTGACATAAACTGTCGATAAAGTAGACCTCGTGAGTAACGTTATTCCCATACATGTTATGGCGACGAGAAACTAAACGCTAGGCTATTCTGTAACGTCATACTCACTTCGCACGCGTGATATTTCCTAGTGAAATGTCAAATTTCAATACAAAATTTTACATATCACCTGCAAATTCACACGTGCGAAGTGAGTTTGTCGTTACAGAATAGCCTAGCTGTAGCCATTTTTTTCGATTGTCAGATGTTTTTCTGAATTGTTTGGGATTATGTTGTTTCACTCATTGTTCTGTATGTCGCCGGCTTTAGCATATTAATTTGTAGAGATGCGTTGTCTAGAGTTGCTAGTTCCTACATTCAACCATTTATATACAAATCTAATGTATATACAAAGGTTTACAATGACAGTTCTCCTTTTAATTATTTAATATATGAAATCAAATATTTCATTTTAGCTAATTGATACTTAATTACAGTGTCCCTTAACTTTATGGATACTTTGATATTTCAATATTACTTAATTTTGTACAATATTAGATGGTATATTGCTTAGCCTATATTAGCAATAATACCGTTAGAACGGAATCACAACGTTATGTAACTGGTTATATAAAAAACACTCGTTTAACGTCTGATTCTATCTGTATAAATTGATTCCACAGCTGGATAATAGTTTGTGAAACCATAGAAATACATAGGTACATAAATAATGTATTATTGTGTTATTTTTTTGGCAGCAAGGACATATCAGCCTATATCAAAATTGTTAGTCTAGTAGAAGTTTGAAGGCTGTTGTCGACTCATAGTTCTGGAAAACTCGTCTGATTAATTCAATTGTATTTGACTTTTATATAAATATCGATATAATAAATTGAAGAAAGATTTACCCCCAAATTTATAGACAGTTATGATGGCCTCACCACTAGCATTAAAAATCCATTGCAATCCGACCACTTTAAACTAGCAAAAATTCTCTGTAAATTTGATGGTTAGTATTTATCAATTTATAAAAGCTGCGGCCTTGAAAATAAACACGGATAAAGGGCTCGGTATAATTACAATACTTTAAATTTATTCAATACTATCTTGTATACCGTGACTAGGTAAAATACATACCTAATTATAAATACTAGTAATTTACAATATATACATTGCCAGTATCTTTATGTTTTTATATTTTATAACTTTAAAAATAAAATGTAACATATTTTCATGAAGCCCATGTTGTGAAACATGTTGTCTGCGACAATGTTTCATGTCCGTTGCTATCGTTTCACAGAACAAGTCTCTACATCGAAAAACAGATTGAACATCGTGGAGAAACATTCGTCCGTGTAAATATGAACCAATCTGAAATATATTTTAAGCTCTAATAAACGCGGTAGGCATGACTTATATTGAACTTACAATATTACACAAATCGCAGGTATTCAGTATTATCCTCGTAAGCCTTTTATTAATTTAATTAATAATTAATTAATCTTTATCGGCCCACTTCGAATTAATCCAACACGCCTATCAGATAGGCCTCCTAATTAATTGGATATTCTAAACATTAGCACATACAAATTTCGATTTTGCTCCTAAAATATATTACAATGATGTTTTCATTATTATTAGATTTAAGCCAAGTAATTGACCGAATGCGCAGAATAGTTAATTCATTACATTTGGAATTGATATTTAAATTAGTGTACTTTTGCATATAACAAGTTCCATTTTCTAACAAGTTTAATTCCTTCCAGTCTAGTTCGTCATTTTAGTTACGTAGCAGATAAGGCTGTGTCAATTTATTAATACTCAAGAAGATTATCAAGTAGGCATGATTTTCATAATAAGCTTCCAGACGTAGTGTGAAAACTTCAGCGTTAACTTCGGAGCTAAATAAGATATCTCATTGGCTAAGCTGCATAAGCGTGATATTATAAAGCTTACAGTATCAATCCTTAATCACTTAAAGTTAAAACTTGATTCGATATGTTAAGTTATTAAAGGACAGCATACAATATACATACTCTTAATTAAAGTAATTGTGGTGTATCACGTTTAATTGGAATGAAAAATAATATCTGAAAATGTGTAACTGAAAACTTTGGTTACTGAAACAATCTTTGGAAATAATGAGGTGAAAATTAATAAATATTTTTCATGTAATATTTCTTTTCAATAGATGGCACATTTTTGATCACAAACATTGAATATTATAAAACTGGATACATTCGTAGAAGCTTCCTTGCGGTAAACTAAGCGTATCGTTCGTCGAATGTTCTAAAATTCACTTTCCGAACTCATCACTATTATTTCAAGTTTCCCTAATGCTGGTATCATATTAACGTTATAATAATTATGCATGCTGCACACGGTGATGCTGCCGGAGAGCCGGACTTTGTCCAAATCCGAAAGGCCAAACTCGACGTGTGAAGCGAGAATTCCCGGACTGAAGGCCTGGCCGGAGGCGGCTTGCGTCATCATTTTATTGATGAACCGAATGGACTGACGGACTGAGTGGCGACGCGACACAGGACGCCGAAACCGGTGGGGCCTTTAGGCCGTCCGGCGTCATCAAGTGTACCTATTACACGTTAATGTATTACCAACATAAAAATGTTAAGCGTCCATTTATGAATAAAATTTTGACACATGTAATATGACGAGTATGAGTAGTATTTGTGGGGTAGCGGCGAGGGGGGTGGTGGAGCTGGGTTTGCCGGCGGACTGCACCCGGTCGGCCCTGGACGCACCCTCGGTGAGTTCCCGGGACCTGGAGTAGCCCTTAATCTTTTCTCCCTTCACACTCTCCTCGTTGCTCCGCCAATACACTGTTGCTATCGTAGCTAGACACTGAAACAACGAATACAATATTTTAATTTCAAACAGTCACATAAAAATACGATGCTGATCCAAGGTTCAGTGGTTCGAGTGTAGGCCATTTTATTGCATCATTGTAGGCTCATTACATCGATTCCGCTAGGGCAAATTTCGGAAACGACCTTTTCCTAATTTGTCCTTGTCTGGGTGTCACTAGGATCGCATCCAGTCCATTGTACAAGCGTTGATTAGTTGGGAACTAAACGAAAGTGAACCTGACGACAAATGTACAGGGTTATTGGTAAAACACTAACAACCTTGCAGCGGCGTATTACTGCCATCAAAAACAACAACTTTTGTTCTATGACGTTTTACAAAACAAAAAAAAATTAACAAAAATTCACACTCTAAAATGTATGAAACAAGAAAATATGCTCATCTAGAGGAAAGCTGTGGTCCGTTTCGGTACTTAAGGGGAAAGTGGAATACAACCACGTACCATGGCTTTCCTCGAGAGGAGAAAAAATTTTTTTTTCATAGAAAAGTCATAAAACAAAAGTTGTTGTTTTTGATGTCAGTAATACGCCCCTGCAAGGTTGTTAGTGTTTTACCAATAACCCTGTATAAAGTAATATATTCTAGTACCTACTAAACGTAACACAATATCCCCAATTTGCTAGCGTTTTTCCTCTCGATTATGTACTCATCTCATATAAGCAATGTCATTTTCATACAGATATCTGAATCCGAGCTGATCGCACGTTATGACATCAGCGTGTTTAGCCGCTTGATTGGATACACGGAACACTCGCATATTAGTTTCAGAGAATTGTTTGACGACGAACAACAATATGTAGGTACTTAATTGCTCTACATGATCATGCTGTTTATATACGGCGGATTGTGACGACATTTACTTACAGCGTCACAAACTTTATCTGGCGCATATGGTATGTCCTCATAAACGGAGTCCATAGACACCTCACCTTAGATTTTAAGCCTCCTTTCCTAAAATGCTTAACTCATCTTAAGTTTTAAGTCTTCTCCCTAAAATGCTTGACTCATGCTTAATTTTTAAATCTTCTTAATAAAATGCTTAACTCATCTTAAGTTTTAAGTCCTCTCCCTGAAATGGTTAATCATCTTAAATTTTAAGTCCTCTACCTAAAATGTTTAACTCATTTTAAGTTTTAAGTCTTCTCCCTTAAATGCTTAACTCATCTTAAGTTGTAAGTCTTCTCCCTGAAATGCTTAACTCATGTTAAGTTTTAAGTCACCTTTCCTAATAGCTTAACTCACCTTAAGTTTTAAGTCTCCTTTCTTAAAATGCTTAGGCTTCACTTTGAAGTCGAGCGCCTGGCTCGTGGTCTCCAGCCCGTCTTCATGCTTCTGATGCGTGGGGGGCAGGAGGGCACCCGAGGGCGCGGGCTCCCCGTTGATGTACCACGCGAGCCTGGTCGCGGGCCTCGAACGGCCTGACGTGCAGTTCACATGGACTCGGTCACCAAGCTGGTACCGGAGTCGGGAGCCAGTTATTGTTGGCCCATGGTCTGGTAACGCTGTAGAAAAAATGCACTTGTTAGAATACATTTTCGTTGGATTTTCTACTACTGGTAACGGCATTCTATATGACGTTTAGGCTATTTTTCCATATCGTTTCACATGAACAATTGGAACGTTAGTTGAAAAAGTCCACACCAAAGTATTTTATTTTAAAAATATTACTAGGTTGAAAAAACCTCTGTTCTTTTTTACTCTCAAATTAACTTTTAAAACAGTGTAATATTTTAGTACAGGTCCGTAAACACAAAATATGGCTGTTGTATCGGATAACGGCCATAAAAGCAAGTATTCAGGACATGAAGGAAAAACTCGAGACTAAACAAAAAGCCTACGTCAGAGGAGCGGGCAAGATTAATTTTAGTTTATAAAACGTGATGAAAAAAACTTTGGAGAGTTGAAGGATACATCCTATTAGGTTGTGATTATACAATATTGGCCCTAGTGACGTAAACAACAAACAAAAAATACTTGAAGTAGATGCGATTATATAATAATTATGTTGCAATTCCACCAAGTACGGAAGCAATAAACTAATGCTTCCTCCATCTCGAAATTGAAATTCACGTTTGGAGTAAACGCCACCATCTGTTTTCGAAAGCGAATTGAAATCTCATTGTTTTTCATTGCACTAAAAGTTTTTAAAAATGAATCGGCATAAACTCACTACTTATAGTTTCTGGTGATGATGATGATAAGACTGCGTTTGTAATCTAGATTCTAGAGAGCACTGTACACCTTACCGACTATGACCATGTCCCCGTGGTCAGACACGGTGCGGAAGAGAGGCCGCTCCCCGGAGACCTCGCACCGGTACCTGCCCCCTGTCTCGACCACCGCGGGAAACAGCGTCACGTTGGCACCGTCCTGACTCGATTTCTGTACCAAACAAAAAGTTTTAATAAGTATTACCGAGCTTGTATTCTAGGGGGCTTGTGAAGTAATTCATCAGAGCGAATGTTCGGTACAAACTTTTGTGTTCTACCAAACTACTGAGACTTGAATTTACTGAGAAATTGGAGGTTTGGCACAAATATACTAGTACCTACTTGTATTTGCGAAAGACATACGTACCTAATTGAATTGAAAACTTTTTTGGACATTGTTCTTAACAAATGTTATTACGAATTTAATTATTATTTTAATAAAGATTTCTTAAAATAAATAATAATTTACGTTGGATCGTTCTATTTTGATTAAATATTTCATGACGCTCCGATATTTGTGTACAACTGGTAAATAACTTGTTCGCCAGATTGCGTATTAACCCATGAATGCATGCATTCATGGGTTAATAAAAAAAAAACAAAAAAAAACCGGCCAAGTGCGTGTCGGACTCGCACATAGAGGGTTCCGTACTAAACACCGTATAAATTATATGAAATTTTATTGAAATTCATTCTGTGAAAATGTTAGTTTACACATATGCGACTAGATGGCGCCACAGTCGCTTAAAAGTTAAATAATTGGTAAAAACAATGTAGTTATACGATATTTTTTTTCAACAATTTATGTAAAAGCTATTATAATGATCACTAATGGTTAAAATATTCGTTTTCCCTTTATACATAGTTTAATTTATGAGTAATAAATAAAAACGTCAAAAATATCGAGTTTATTGTATTGTATGTCCCCTTTATTTTTAAACTTTTTTTTAATTTTTAGTATTTGTTGTTGTAGCGGCATCAGAAATACACATTCTGTGAAAATTTCAAGCCTCTAGGTATTACGGTTCGTGAGATACAGCCCGCTGACAGACAGACGGACGGACAGACAGACAAACGGACAGCGTAGGCTTAGTAATAGGGTCCCGTTGGCACCCTTTGGGTACGGAACCCTAAAAAGAGTCTAGTGCACTAGACTCTTTATTTTTCGAAAGACCATGTTATAGTAAAAAAATACGCAATTATTTATGGTGTAGGTGTTTTTATAAGTCCACTAGTACTTTGTTCCAAGATCTGAATTCCCCATTGGCGCTAATTTCTAAAACTTTGCAAGGATTTCGTAAGCTATTTCGTATTCACAAATTACTACTACAGGTTATACAGACGCCCCAACCAAGGGGCGTTTAGATTTTATCGGTTATATACGTATAGCGGTACCCACAAGTAGCATTAGTTCATAGGTATTAAAAGTATAGGTCTTGGGCGATTTGGTATCTTTATAGGCATCGCTTACCGGTAAAATGGTCTATCTAGGTACCCACGGATTTATAAAAAAATCGCGTGCGCGCTTTAACGAGATAAGTGCCTTTATTCAAATAAAATAGGTACGTCAGTTTCATACATCGGTTGCTGTCAGATGTACAGAAATACGCCGACTTCGGCGTAGTATCAATTGCCGCATTTTTTTAGTGCGCATACTCCATCTAGTTGGAGCACACTCGCGGAAGCCATGATTAATCTATGTATCCACTTATCCATATGGACATTTCGTCTGTTTTTGTGTTAATTAAGGTCTGATGAAATAAAAACAGACTAGTAAATTTAAATATTATGAACTGTCAACATACGTTATAGAAAGTCATTAATTTACAGAAGCAAGAAGCGAACATGAAGCTCGCATTAATCTTGAATCATAAATTATGATTAAATCTGCTTACTTGTTCGTAAGAAGAGAGTTGTTCAAAGTAAGTTATGTGAGCAATGTTGCAAGTACGCCAGCTAATTGTTATGTTGTCATTAGCCATCCCTGGCGGCGCTTTCCGACGTTACCGCGGCTTTTTCGCAAACTGTTTTATTAAATTAACTTTAGGCCCAAACTGGGCAAAAAATTCATGTTTCCCGAGGCTAGAAAAACATTGTACCAAAATTATTTACTTAAATAGCCATGCAGTACTTAATGACAGGCCACCAGAAATTTAATTATGAGTTCAACAAAGTATATAACAGCACCAATAACAAATTTTATTTATAAACTAAAATAAAAGATATCGCTAGACTTACATACCAACTGTATGGTCCCAAACTAAGCAACGCTTACACTATGTCTACCATACAATGGATTGGGGCCGATGCAAGTGGCACATTAGACTAGGACAAATTACGAAAAAGCCATTTCCGAAATTTTCCTCTAGCGGGAATCGTATCCGAAAGCACCCGATACAGTGAGCCGAGCGGGCTCCGCTCGAACCACTACGCTAGACGGCTGTTTAGTTCAAATATAAAAGTTAACTTCATGTAGACAAAACTAAAACAATGACGACCTACCTATTTTGTTATCATAGTCAATAGCCACGTCCAGTAGTCGCACATGCCGCGTGAGGCTGCTCACCCACATGCCTCGCGAAGCACGACGCTTGCCTCAGTCGCATATCGCGCGAGGCAAATGCCGAGGCAACTGACACTCTAGACAGAGAAGGGTATAAATACCCGAGCAATCAGTTTGACACTATCGTTCTGCCTCTTGACTATGCTAAACTAGGCGAGGCAAATGTGAGTTCTCAGGTGAGGCAAGGCGCGCATTTGCCTCGCGTGAGGCAAGTCAAACTTCGTGAGGCAATTTGCCTCGCGCGGCACGTGCGATATATGGACTTGGCCAATGGAGTACACAAATTTAGTATAGAACCTATAGGGATAACGCAAAGTACCTAAGTAAATAAAAGCGGAAGTTGCAAAAATAAACATCGTCGGAGCCTCGTTAACTATACGTAGTTGTAGAGAGGTCGCAGAGAGGAACTGAAAGAGGTCATCCGCTGTACTCTGCTTCCATTTGAATAGACCCTCTATTGCAGGGTCACAGATTTCAGAAAAATACAGATGGAGTGCGTAGAACACGAAAGTGAAGCCACCAAAGCAAATACAAAACGTGAAAGCGAATACAATCTCGCCCTATAGCTACACAACTTTACACGCACACAAATGTATATTTCCTTAGTGCCGCTCCTAGTTGTCACGCACACATAAAATGCTACCCGGCTTCACATCGTTTGTTGTCAAGACTCCATCTGTCTACTTCTATAATCTGTGTGCAGGGTAATCAACCAATTGCAAATTGACCTCCAATGATCCGACCGTTCATGCTTCATGTTAATTAAATCACACGCACACTCGCATTCAGAGCACCTTCAAAAGCATTAAAATATAGCACAACAAATGTAGGTAACTAAAACATACAACAGATATGTTTACCCTCCACCAAAAAACACCTCGGGAAAAACAACATTTATTTAGATTTGTTTTCATTGCGTTTTTGTTTACCTCGATAAATATAAAAGGCAATAAAAATTTGTAAATGGGTTGTAGATGATAAGCGGCGGCAGCTAAATGAAAGAAAGTATAAATGAGACCCGCACGAGTGCGAGTGTGTTTACACCTGTGCCTCTTCACGGCGTAATATCCGGTCCAGTTTTATATTGTTTCCTCTCGGGGAGACCTAAGCAAACTCGACTCGCGACCGGATTAATCCAATTATACGTATCTACTCTAAAAGTTCTGTATTGTCTGGCGCAGGCATTAACGCGATTGCTCCAGGGCTACGCAATCTCCGATAGAACTTGAAGCACTTTGCGTCGGAATCCACGGAAACTACGCGACAACCAGAACGCGTGGAGATATTAAAAATGTGACATGAATATCGGTTGCGAAATGTGAATTTATGCTATGGAAGCTATCTTCCCTGCGGCATGTCGACCGAGAAAGTTCTGTGTATATTGAAGCAATTATATACCAAGTACGTGGATTTGATTCTGTCTAGTTTTAACATCATTTGGTGCCATACCTTACCAAATTAGACAACATTGGAGAGGCTGACCTTACTCACATTATGATACACTTTTTGGTGTCTTTGCCAATCAAAATATTTTATTCATGTAGGCCAACAAAGCAGTTACGAATAGTCAGAATCTAACATCAGATCGGAATGCTGCTTCCGCGTTGCTCCTCCTGCGGCTACAAGAGGCGAGCGGCGCGCCTGACCAGTCAGTTTTTACTTCATTCAGAACGCATACATTAAAATGGTTCAGGTGCAGAAGCTCGGGGCTTGTGTACGCACCCATTGGTTACTGTTTTCAATAGAGAGAAGTTGGACTTTATTCTAAAAAAAGCGATGCAATGTGAACAGACAAAGTGATCACTAAAATACTAGAAAATAATACGAACCCTTACCTCAACATCTACTCCAGGCAGTGGGAACTTCCTCCTGGGCTCGACGTCCCGCGGCACGTGCCGGAAGAACTCCTTGCCGTCCTTGTACCACTTGACGGAGTACAGCACGTCGGCGGGGCCCAGCTGCCACCGGCACGTCAGATGCGCGCGCGTGCCCAGCGGCACGTGCGCCGGCACGCGCAGCTCTAGGAGATCCAGGCTGGTGACGCCATAGTCTGGTGAACAAATAATTTAGAATCAGTATAAGAGTATGTTTACCTCGAGTAAACGCAGCATTTCATGACTATCGAACTCCGCTCTTGGGGGAAGTCCTGTAGCGTCCTCATCCTAAGATCTTTCATTTTCCGGTAAAATATGTGCCTATCTATAAGGAATAGTCTGCAAGTGTGATTAAGATTCCTGCAATACAGTCAAAAACAAAAGTTGTGGATAATACACAGATTAAAGTAAAATTATTATTATTTCGAATGGTATAATGCTGCCGCAGTCGATGGTAAAGGTCAGTGTAATAAAGTCTGGTTTTTCTATCTATTCCTTAAGGACTAGCGTTCTGACATAAATCGTAAGAAAATCGACATATATCTCGGCCGGATGTATTGCGGCTATAAACATCACAGCGGATAAATAAATCAATACTGTAACCCTCCTTGCAGGTGCCACAAAATTGCTTACAAAAGGCTCTTCCTATAAAACCCGGTCGACATAAGCCGGTAGTTTTATAAGATATACAAGTATTTTTATTTGGCTGTAGGTAGCGTGTTATGAAGGCAAAAATCCATTAAACGCCATGTCAAATAATTTCCCATGTGACGCTCGCTCGCGGCCCGTAAAAGAGGCACTATTGCCCCCGCCCAGCGGTGGATAATATTACTTTACGACCCGCGGGGTGAAGCTGAAATGTAAGTAAATTGGTGAATAAAGACAACGAGGGTGCAAACAGTAACGGTACACGCCAATATTAGAGGAACAATTCGAGTTCGAGACAGCGCCGAGGAGCAGTGAGCACTAATAAGAATTCCAAACGACGCCTGACGTTCATTCCGAATGATTTGCTGTTCATGTTTATAGGAGAAAGTTACTTTTTATTTTTATGGAAGCAATATTTAAATAATTTATCTCGTGGTTAAATCACGGATTTCTTGTGAACCGTCTCTAGTTACACACCTAGTAGATAAAATAAGGCCTCAAGTCTGGAACATTGCAACCAATTGTATTTGGTGGTAGAGCCAAGCTGTAGCCAATTGACTGCAGCTCATAAACGGGCTGGCTCGACCGGGGTAGTACCACCCTCTCACAGAAGATCGGCGTAAAGCAGCTATTACAGCTGCGTTTCGTACGATGAGTGAGAGAGCCGTAAGCCCACCCCCCCTCCCCCTCCCTCCATCCCACTCCCCTTCAGGTCGGCAATGTGCGAGCAATACCTTTGGTATTGTAAGCATCTATAGGCTACGGTAACTGCTTAACATCAGGCGGGCCGTACGCTTTTTTGCCACAGCAGTCCTATAAAAAAAAAAAAAAAAAAATTGAAAACCATGTGGCATTAATATTATCTTCGCGAATTTGTTGTGTGCCATCACTTAGCAATCCTTTGCCCGCTATAATAATTTAGGAAGAGTTTAGGAATTAGAATGTACTAAGTATTCTCCATGATGTCTATGATGATATTAACTGTTACATCAGAAGTACCTGGACATAAAGCTATTTATAAAGTAAGCAGGAATGCTTGAGTGTGTGTGTCCAGGAAAAATCCGTGTCAAGAGGTCTTCTCGTTCGTTCCGGATAGTAACTTAACGGATATACCTACTAGGGATTTATCAAGATACTGATTTTATTATATTGATACAAGCATCTGAATGCATATAAAAGGCTAAGGTGATATAAAAGGATACGGGAGTCCATATTAGTATTTTATATTGACGCAGAATTTATTTGCTTTAAAAGATATTATTCTTTCTAGCTTTAGATAGACAATACAATGTAACCCGAGTTGGTAATGGATCGTAGACCAATCAGTTCAATGCACCAGGCGGTTGTGGGTTGGATTCCCGTCGGAGCAAATTCCAGAAATTGCTTAATCGTTATTTTTGCTAGTAGGTATGGGTGTTGCTAGGACCGCCCCCGGTTCTTTGTGTAGTAATCATAATACAAGCCATCTCTTGTTTGGAACTAGTATCCGATTGGTATATGTTGTCTCACGATATATTTTTTTCACCTTTTCTAATCGTATTGTTCAAAAAGATCGTGGTCTTTGCTAGCTTACAGAAACCACAAGATGGATTTACAACTGATAACCTTAAACGGCAATGACATTACCAAAAAGAGGGAGACATGGTACTGTCCAAAATAGCTTGTCCTAGTCCATAGGCTCAGTACCTACGGAACGTATGTCGGTATTGGCAGTCATTCAGTTTTTAGTGAATAATACGCGTCAAAATGGCTTCTTAGGGGGCGTCCATAAATTACGTGCGATTTTCGACCCCCCCCCCTCCCCCCTTGGTGAGATGTAGTGAGATTTTGCTCGACCCCCTCCCTCCCCGTCCCATCTCACATGAGATTTTTCAAAAGCCATATTGTAGGGGAGAAACATGTTTTACTTAATTTAACCCAGTTTTCTTGCAATTTTGCACTGTTTCTTGCGATAAAAAAATATTACGTGAGATTTGCCGAAACTCCTCCTCTCCCCCACGTGAGATTTGGCGAGATTTGGCTCGACCCCCTCCCCTAAATGCCTCACGTAGTTTATGGACGCCCCCTTATGTGTTTTAGGTGTTTTTTCTTATCGGTGTATTTTTATTCAAGACACAAAGAAATTATCAAGAAATAAATAATTATATTACACTGCAGTTTTACGTTTAGTGACTGCAATGTTACTAGGTAGGTAACATATCTGGCTATTCTGTTATATACTGATTTATTTTAGAAAGTGTTTATAAAAACGTTATAGAGTTAAGCACATACACTCAGGACAAATCAAACATAAGGTAGGTACGTATCTAAAGGGGGTTTGTGTAAGTACTCGTATGAAGGCGGAAATGGTGCTAAGTGAGTTGTCAGCACAGGGCGGGCGTCGGGCGCTGGGCGGGCGGTGTCGACAACCAGACGAGGACGACTAAATACGCGATAGTGCACGTACGAGTCACCGACACTTACCTTTACACAAGCCTGGTGCACTTAGGTCCGTGTTTAATTAGAGACAGGATGGCTTATTAGCTACGTCCAGATGTGTCACATGCCGCGCGAGGCAAATTGCCTCACGAAGTTTGACTTGCCTCGCGCGAGGCAAATGCGCGTCCTGCCTCACCTGAGCGCTGTCATTTGCATCGCCTAGTTTGGCATAGTCATCAGACAGAACGATGTCAAACGTGTCAAACTGATTGCTCGGCTATACCTTTCTCTGTCTAGTGTCAGTTGCCTCACCATTTGCCTCGCGCGACATGCGACTGAGGCAAACGTTGTGCTTCGCGAGGCATGTGGGTGAGTAGCCTCGCGCGGCATGTGTATGTTGTAGACACGTCTATTAAGGTGTACTGTAGGTAATATTAAAATTGTACAATTTCTATATGATATATTCAAAAGGAGGCACATATTGAAAACGACGATGGAAAAGCTAGACAGTTTGGTTAAATTTGTGATCCATATTTTATTTATTCTAATTTAATTAAAAATTTATAAATTCTTAATAATTTTTGGTATTGAAAACGAGGGCATTTATATTTCTTTAATACTTGTATATTGATATAATTCGACTCCAAAGTCGTCGCTCGGAGTGCTTGTAATAAAATCAATCATAGACCGATGAGAGATCATAAGAAGCTCTCAAAGTATCAAAGGCATAGAAAAACCCGCTGCTTACAAGTCTTATTTTTATTTATAAGCCCACCACTTCGCTCATATTAATTTAATATAAGTAGAATTTATTTGAAGTCGGTTACTGAGTCAACCATGGCTGCCTGGACTGTCTGACGAGGTAGGCAGTTATACTGTTGTACAACTACATTTTGGCTTTAAGGAAATATATAAGTAAAATGGCACGTCAAAACTTGGCTAATTAACAAACCAGGGCTCAATCTCACGTCGCCCACGAAAGCATTGACAGTGCTTTTGACAGGTATCCGGGCGGCCGCATTTTGAACCCCATTTAGTATAAAGATATCTCGTTATTATAATTTATAAGTCTGCCATAATACCTAACACGCTTCCATATTGTGGACTTCTTAATAGAAAACAACCGACCATAGGACAACCTGTTAAACCACTATCAGCCAAATACTCGTACGCAACTTAAATTTGAGAGCTGCTTAAATTTGACGCGCCATACAAAAAATGACAGTTAACGACGTGTCAAACTGCTAAGTGGGACTTCAATATTTAAGTAACCTTTGAGTATTCGGCCGTATGATTGACAAACGATGAAGGCAATCCCTCTAGAGCAAGAAAACAGTCAAATCACAGATATAAACATAAATTTGATTACAGATAAGCCATTCTACTTGTATAGTATCCCAAGTAGACATAAAACAATCGTCTCTATGTATTTCTGGTGCTATACAGAACAATTGGAAGCCAATAGTACGCTTCGACAAATCTAACGATGTTCTGGCCCAGTCGGTGTGAAAATGTTAGATTGAATAAGTAGGTATCGCTGGCGAAATTTCAATTTGTGTATAAATTATTGATTTAGTGGAGTTGTATATAAAGAAGTAAATATCTAATATCGGAGATATAGTAGATTTGTAGAGCACATAAAAGTAATAGTCGAATAAACTTAAGTCTTGTGAACTTTCTTCATTAACTGGTCCATTGAACCTAGGACTCACAATTACATACAAAACATGCTGGTTTCTAAACTGAGTATTTTCGAGATATGATTAGTGTTAGTGCATACAATATGTAAAGAAAACCTTGTCCGACCCGAAAACGTATTGTTGGGTATCGAGATTTTGTAAAAAAATACTTTTTTTAATGATTTTTTAAATTAAAAAAAATATAATATATATATTTTTAGCATAGTAAGGATCCCACTGCTGGGCAAAGGCCTCCCATATTTTTTTGGAAAACAAATACCCCGTTTACATTTAAAAAAAAACATAAAATTACGTCATCACATACTTTGTCGTCAATGGTACCGCCACACGATCTAACATAATTACTTCCGGTAACGGGTTGTCATATTTTTAAAATTTGCTACATTTTGAGGGAAAAAGGCAATAAAAATTGGCATTTTAAATTGACATTAATATGTTTACTATCATGAATATTTAATTTATTTTATTTTATTTGGTCATGTATTTGGGAAACCTAAATACCGGTTTCGGCTCGGACAGGGTTTTTTTAACATATTGTATAGTGTAGATACGATTAAATTAGAGAGTCTCTACCATTGGCTAATTGCGACAAATTTGCAGTACCTCTTGATCTCGACGATTGCTTGGCGCAGTCGTTCGAGCATAGGCGGCTCGGCTCACTGTATCGAGTGGTTGCGGGTTCGATTCCCGCTTGTGGCAAATTTTGAAAACGTCCTTTTCGCAATTTGCCCTGGTCTGGGGCACGTGGATCGCCCCCAATCCAGTACGGTACTCATAGTACAAGCTTTGCTTAATTTGGGACTATAGGTGGATCATGCGTACTCACCATATCTGGCGTGCCATACTTCGTTTCATGTCGCTTACAAACTGAATGTTGCATAAACCTTACATCATTACTAATTGCTCCAAAATACACACGTGTCTCTACATCCTGCTATACTATTCTGTTTAGATCGTCGCTACATCAGGGATTTATTTATCTTTAATTATATCCAGTGATATAAAATCTTCGTTTAATTATCTTACCGCTACAGATTTGTAGCTGAGATAGTTGTCGCCGTTGCGGAGTTTTTCCGTCTTTCATAATCTTTTTTCACATATTTTGCGTCGCGGAAAGTTATAATGCCGTAAAAACGCTCTTATAAATGCGTATAAAATATAGCTCATTGTGGGGTATATCTTGTGAGTTATTGTGACGGATATTGCGTAGAACGAGGCCGCTGAATATGTGGCGGTGTTTGCTTGGAATTCCCTAATTATAACATACAAGTTTATAGTTTTCGTTTGTCGTATTAAAACGTGTTTAAGTTTTGGGAACATGTATAGTAACTATCGATTGCAACGTCGATATGTATTTCATTCTACATGTTATAATTGTGTCACAACTGTAGTAATCATTCCAACGTCTAGATAATAAACAAATATTGCCAGGCTGACACACCAGCTGTATGGAAAATAAAAAAAATATATAACGTCACGAATTTTATCCCCATTCGGGGGTAGTCAGAGGCTTGAGTGGCCATACACCACCACATTGTGGAGGTATTAACCAACTCAAAGCCCACGTTTCACCAGATAGTCAGAACCCAACGTGACATGACGTGACGTGTTCGTGAGGAAACCTACCTACCCCTCGAGATTAGGTAATAGTCAGTTCCTGTATACACGGCGACAAGGTTCACCAGCTGTATGGTTCCAAACCAAAGCTTGTACTGCGGATACCAGTATACAGAAAGGCCGTTTCCGAAAAAAAATCCAACGGAAATCGAACCTGCAATCACCTGATGCAATGAGCCGAGCGGCCTACGCTCGATACGCTTCGCCAAGAGGTCGTCCAATATTAAGGTTTGATATAAATCAGTCAATAAAATACATTAAGTATAGTAGGCGACAGGTCGAGATGACATGCGGGTTATGAGCTTTTGCAGAATAAAATCCGAATCAAAATTACCAGGACCCGCAACGCAACAAAATAATTTAATTTAATAATTTTGTGGGCGATTTTAATTGTTTATCGGGTCCTGCTAATTTTGATTCGGATTTTATTCTGCAAAAAGCTCATAACCCGAATGTCATCTCGACCTGTCGCGAACTATACTTGTAATAACTGCGTACCTATTGCTGAAAGAACCCTTCCAATCCTATTAGTGGGGTAATAAATAACCAGGTACTTAGATACAAAATATTCGTACACGGAAATCCCACACGTAATACACATTTAGATTTTTAATCATCTGAAACGTGCGATAGTAAAAACAAAGTATACGATACCCTGAATACTAACCAGCAATCCTGGCATCAGGTGTACCGGTAATACCGAAGACGCCAAGTAATGTATGGTTTCAATATCTGTTATCAAAAAACGGCTTACAAACGTCGTCGGTTTGCATCTTTTATTATACGACGCTAGGCAACGGATACTTTTTTGTGTTTGTTAAAAATATTCACGTAACAAATACCGAACCGTTTTTGTTTTTCGGATATCTCTTGTAGATGCTTCACATGCTACATAGGGGTAATTTCAATCGGTGGCCGTATGAAGTCAGACCTGCGGGGCGAATGCGTAACTTTTTCGTCAATGTTTCAATTGGTTTCGTTCATCTCGTATTGCATTTTCAGTTGAAATTAATTGAAATCCGGATGAGTCTGGAGTTCACTCTTCCAGATTTCAATAAATTTCAATTGATAAAACAACACAGGATGAACGAAACCAATTGAAACATTGACGAAAAAGTTACGCAATCGCCCCGCTGGTCCTCGAGTCTCTTAACAATTGTCCATTGCGAAACCACTTAGCCCTAAGTAGCTTAACCATTGTGGCGCCACTGTGGTTATCGACTCTCTGGTCGGTTGATTCTGACTGACCAATCAGATGGTCGATCACTATAGCAGCTCAATGGCAATAGCTAAGCGACTTAGGGCCCTGGTCTTTAATATTATCTTTGTGAATTCTTCGTTGTAAATCGCAAATTCTTGACGGTTGACATGTTGTCGGATCTGGTAGCAGTCCTCTGGCCAACAACATGCTGCCAAGAATTTACGAGTCATAATGAAGAATTCAATTTAGGAGCTGGTAAATGATTGCCAGTATGCGTCGAGGGGAGCTTAGCATTAAGAAATAATATATTTTAGGAAGAGGATACGCAATAAGCTTCATGTCACGACTATTACTGAAGTAAAGTAATATTTTAAGAACGACACGAACAAATTAGGTTCGCTCGACATTTATTAAAAAGTCAGCAGGCGGTAACTACTTGCACTCGTTCGATAGACTCGTTCCGAACCTTTACATGACATGCTCCGGTAAACGGTCACGCGATATAATCCAGCACTAATGAATTGACGGCTGTCATTTTACTGATGAATACAATAGCAAGGATATTACATAAATCGGTATATTTATAACCGGGAAAATGACGGAAAGGACGAACGTCGAAAGGATGTACGCCACTTTTGTATTAAATTATAAGCGAGGCACAAAGTTTTTCATATTCCGCTTGCCCCATATGATAATTAAAACTTGCCCGAATAACAATCTTCGCACCAAAGATCCCTGCATACAGCCTATCAGACTATCAGTACATTGTGACAGGAGTTACCTAGTAATTAAACATTAAGGATGGCGTAGTTGCGGCAAAGAAGGGTCACATATTTTTATCCAAATAAAAACTTCATAAAACGTGGTTTTCCCGAAGGTTAGTCTTGAGTCACCAGCGATCGAGAACCCGTAGTAGGTGTGTACCATTCGAAGAATCGTAAAATACCATTGGCTGTTAAACAAATTGTACAAAAAGTTGCATTCCATTACATATACTGTTCGGGCCATCTGTTTTATGTCGTGAACAAGTGGTGTTAGTGTCGGCATCGATACAGTTCGCACATGGGCCTCTAACTGAGTGCCTTTTAATCGTGGCCCACTTACATTGATTAGACGAGGTGTACGAGAAATAAGCGCAGCAGTTAGAGTTACGATATCAATAAAGAAAAGTGTTTATATTGTAACGAAAACGGGGCGATTGCGAATTCAACTAGCGCATTGAAACTACAAGTGATTCCTTTTTCTGTTGCCTCATGACAGTACTTAGGCTAGAGCAGTGACTTTATATCATAACTGACCCCTTTTTAATCTTGCCCTTACAAAACCTTCGAGGTGAGTAGAGGAGACAAAGAAAAAACGTTCTAGAAAATTAAATCTAAGTTCTGAGAAATGGGAAAACGTTGAAGGTACTCGTAACGGCACGAGTGACTTGTTGCAAGCTCATCCTACGTCTGCATTATTGTATACGACCACGCTCATAGTTGGCAACAGCTGGTAGCGGTTCCGAGCAAAAACTAAAACTTTAATTTCATGTAACAATAAAATGGAGCATTATTCCGAAGTTCAGTAGTTAATTGCCAAGTTGCCTCGCAATTTTGCATCAAGCTAAAGAAAATAAAGCAGAAATAATTCCGCCAGCTTTAGTGTTTTTTAAGCGTTTTTATACGGCGTACTTTTGGAGCGTTTTGTACTGTTTTGCGAACGTTTAAACATTTTAATTAAACCACTTACCTGGTAAAATTTTGAGTGCCCACTGTACGATCGACGAGGGTTCTTAGACTCTATTTAAAAAATACAACTTTCTAAAAGACCCTAAACGATATACTTAGTTGTTGTAAGCGGTTTCTTCAAATTAATTTCTGCGGCTAATTTTATTATAAGTAATTTAATTACCTGCGACCAAAAAACCTTAATTCTATTAAATAAAGCCCCGTGTTCGTAATGATAAAGTAATTAAGGGGACTTTCCCCTTTTGAATAATAATTTTAAAGGAGAAATCTTTTTTGTTAGCTTTTTCTTGGCTTCCCAAGTTAAGGCACGAGGAAAAGATTTCCTATCAGTCATTCTCTACAAATGAACCCGATATTTTTTTAACATAGGTACTGCGTGTGAAAGTTCCAACCAAGTAGGTACAGTGAACATACAGAGAAGCTTGGTATAAAATGTTTGAAAGAATGACATCGTTAAACACGTCATAATAGTATGAAACTAGAAGATCTTATTCGATCACGGAGGAGGAGTATTTGGATTGTTTAGTTTAAAACCTTGAATTGTGATTATTTTAGACATTTGGTATACCAAGCTACTTTTGACGTTGACTGTAGCTACTTCAATTAATGTAGTGGTTATTTACTTAGATACTTATTATCTGCTGCTCCCTGGCTAGCTAAAAGTTACTGCTAGGCCTGCGAGCAAACAAAATCACTAGCCTTAAACAGATAATAGTTGCCCTCCAACATAGTACTCTATAATACATACACGTAAACACCCCATATACACATTTTAAACATCCCCCCACTTTCCTAACATTAACACACGCCTAATTAACCGCGTCCCCCTCTGCCCTTTGTAAATTAGTTTTTAATTTTACCTAGTTTTCCAGGATTTATTTTTATCTTTTGTAGATTTCAGGATTTAGTATTATTATTATTATTTATTATTATTACAAAATCGGTGGATTTAATAAATAAATAATAAATATCGCCAGACTTACACACCGACTGTATGGTCCCAAACGAAGCAAACCTTGTGCTATGGCTACCATAAATTTGCCTCTTGCGGGAAACGAACCCGTAACGCTCGAACCACTGCGGCGGTCATCAAAATAAATACATTTTCTTAAGGTTTTCATCTCGATCTTTTTCATGTTTTTCGGCTCTATTTCTGTTATTTGATTATGAATTAATCTGCCACGTGGAAGATTAATTCATTAGCCAAACACAGGATTTTATTAAAATACAAGCTTCTCTTGGAACTCAAAAATTAATCTTGAAATTTTTGACGTTGGCGTTGACGTTTAACATCCAAGCCTTTTATAACTGATACTACAAGAAAGGTAGTAACAGTATTTTATGATAAGGGTACTACAGGTTGAGTAGCTCTAATTCTAGATCAGTGTTTAAAAGACACAGTGGAGTGCCCCTTCACTTGAATTTAGAACTTCAGATATACTAGGTACCCTTACACTTCTCATTGTCCAGTCTTATCTGACAATGTCTAAGTACCAATATTTCAGTGTTATAGGTATCCTTACTTTTACCGTCGGAAATCCTCTAAGCCGTATTGGTCATCATGTTTTGTGCTTTTTCGCGTCGAGGTGAAAAAAGTACAGCACTCTCCTAGTGCATTACATTCCCCGGTATGCATTAACATCCACAAATTCGGATACAAAACTTGCATGCATCTGTGTTTCCTTTGAGGTACTCAAAATATCACGTAAGTCATAGATTAATGTTGGTTTCCACGAGGCCGCGCGCGAAACTTTTATAAATCTATGATGTAGGTGTTGTTAAGAACATGTATTAATGCCTATACTGTTGTTCTATTGAGTGTTCATCATCACAATACTGTTCTGTCAAATATTTACTGCTTGTCCATAATTTTGAGATCTACTCTATATCCAAACTGAGTTACTTAATTTAGCAAATCTCTAGTTTCGATCGCCAATTAGTCTTATATTGTATCTAACATCGGAAGCTCAACGCCTCTACATACATGCCTTTGCATAGAAAAAGCGGTCAAACTGTTCGCTCTATTATTACAGCTCTCCATGGTATACCTATATTAGAGTCACAAATACGAATAAACATGATAAAAAATAAAAATAAATTAATACGAGATCCGAGAGAAATAGCTCAGCAATTTAACAATACCTTCATAGAACAAATTATACCTGTACTCGGGGCTAAAAAATGTACACTTCCTCCAAATCAACACAGTTCTATGTTTATGTATCCTACCATCACTGAAGATATTCATAAAATAATTACATCTTTAAAAAATACAGGCAGCGTTGGCTATGATGAAATCTCAACAACAATTATTAAAAAAGTAAATCACATTATTGCCCCTGTTCTAAGTCACATCATTAACTTGTCCATACAAAATGGTAAGTATCCAGAAAGGCTGAAAATCTCTATCATAAAACCCCTGCATAAAAAAGGGAATAAAGACGATATTAATAATTACAGGCCAATAGCACTTATTCCCATATTCTCCAAAATTTTTGAAAAGGTAATATATATTAGCCTATATAATTATCTAGAAACAAATGAACTGTTGACAAAAGAACAAATGGGATTCAGGAAAAACAAATCAATAAACATGGCCGTTTATAACTTTTTATATAAAATTATGACCAATATGGATAAAAGATACCCTGCTGTTGCACTTTTTATGGACATGACGAAGGCATTTGACCACGTAAATCACAAAATCCTACTGGATAAGTTGTATACATATGGCATAAGAGGTAACGTGCACAATCTGATACAATCTTACTTAAATGGTAGACAGCAAATAACACAAATAGAAAATATCTGCGTCAAAACAAAGATACAGAATACATACTCATCTGACTTGAAAAGTGTTAAGTATGGTGTACCCCAGGGCAGTGTATTGGGCCCACTGCTGTTTCTGGTGTACATAAATGACCTACCTCGCGTTACTAAACATCCTATGACTCTTTTCGCTGATGATAGCACTGTACTTTTTATACATAACAATTTACAAGACTACGAACAATCAATAAATGACACATTAAAATCAATTATAGACTGGCTAGAGAGCAACAACTTAAAAATAAATATTAGTAAGACCAAAATACTTAATTTTAAACAAAGGTGTAATAAATTAGAAAACCTAAATATAACCTATCGCGGTGAATGCATTAAAGAGACTGAGTCTACAAGATTTCTAGGATTACTTATTGACGATAAACTCACATGGAAACAACATATAAAGTACGTATGTAAGAAGTTAAGTCAGTACTCTTATGCCCTGTATAATCTTAAGAATGTAGTAGATACCTCAGCAACACTTACAGCATACCACGGCTACGTATCATCTACTCTAAGATATGGCGTGATATTCTGGGGCAACTCCACAAATGTTGATCTTGTATTTAAAGCCCAAAAGAGATGCATCAGAGCAATCTGTCGTTTAGATCAAACTGACTCCTGCAAGCCGTATTTTGTCAAGTTAAGACTTTTAACACTACCGTCTATCTACATATATGAGACTGCAGTATTCATTAAAACCAATATTGAGCTTTTCCAAAATCGCACTAGGAAACGCCATAAAGACAAACTATGCTTCCTACCTTCCAAAACGGCTCTTTTACATAAAAGTATTTTTTGTATGGGTCAAAGAATATACAATAAAATTCCCACGCAACTACGAAAAGAAAATATCTTAAAAGTTTTTAAAAATAATCTTAGACATTTACTCATAGAAAAGACCTATTATTCTGTAAAGGAATTTATGGAAGATTCGAGTCTGAAATAACAGTGATCTGATTGCAAGAGTAATGAACCTAATGACTAGTAGTGTAACTGACCAATGTAGGCATCAGCATGTTATTTCCATATTGTTTCTACATTTTAAATTATATAAATCTTGATTATCAATATTAATTATTTTATATTATTGACATTATCTTTTGACATTTACGTTTCAATGTGACATTTCTAGTTTATTATCACATTTACTATCATTATTATTATTTTATTAGGTAGGCAGGCAAAAATTGTACGCCGTATAGGCCGTTCATAGAGAGCAAAATATTTTAAGTAACCATGTTCACCTCTGTACTTACCTATGATACACAATAAATTAAATTGAATTGAATTGAATTGAACAAGTATCAGTCTCTAGTAATTACTGTGTGTACGCACGTTCTATGGTAGAGTACAAACACTGGTAGAGTTGTGAAATCAGGTAGCGCAGGGCTGCGACCTGTGCTGATTAAAATGTAACGAGGCGTATTTAAATAGCGCCGTGCTGCGTTTAATCTAAAGTAGACACGCGAAGATTAACATTGGTTTAGTTTAAAATGCGTGTCCGTATTTGCAGTTTGTGTTAATGCAAATAAAAGATCTGAACTTAATTACCTACCTACTAATAAAGTTAAGGATACCAAGATTTTAGAAGTGTATACTACATAGTATGAGAAAATAATACTAAGCAGTAGGTAATTAGGAATGCTACCTAATGAATAATAAAATATTAGTCATGCTATCAAAACTAGGTATTTTAATGTTAGAAATCACAGTTACAATTTAGGATTCCAAATTATGTATTTAAATTATCCAGATTTCGACATAATATTATGACTAGCATAAAGGAAAATCATCTACAAATAGATCAAAGAAAACACTTATAAAAAACTTAACTATCTCGTTCACGTTAAAAACACTTGTACACCCATAATTATTTTCCATTCGCCAAGAAACTTGGCAGCCCTACAGCCAGCCAAGTGAATGTGTCAATAAACTTCCCGTTCAGTGCTCGATAAGTGTCGTGGCGTAGTAAACAAGCAGTTGTGCATTTTATGTGTAATTAAACTCGCCCGGGGACCCGCACTTGTTACTCCGAGCCTCCCGACCTCGAGTTTCTGACGACCTTGTTTACGCCAAATAGCTTTCGCCATAGACCACATGCCCTGACACCCTATTGGGCAAATTTAATTTGACAAAATTAAACTTCGGATTGAACTATTATTTAGTTTAGCTAAATTAAATTTGTGTATGTGTGTAGAGCCAGTGTGTCATATTTCTTTAGGGCCGCCACATACATACGGAATTCCGTTTCGGAATATCGAATCGGGATTCCATAAGCTTATCACACACATACGTTAATTTCCGTTCGGAAAATTCCGGACGCACAGGCTACCATTCGGAATTCCGAAACGGAAAAATTCCGTACGAAAGGGATACGTCCATACATTTGGATGGATTTACTGCGTTCGGAATCCCGATTCGATATTCCGAAACGGAATTCCGTATGTATGTGGCGGCTCTTATACAGCTCTGTCCCTCCCTATCTGTCTTCTATATAGAGTTTATAAAGATGTTGACGTTGCTGACGTCATAACTGCGTTCCCTTAGCTTATATTTTTTTGCGAAAATGTACCAACTTGTTTAGAGTTTCGAACGTTAGCTATCTGGTGTGTACTTTGTTCGTCCATTCTGTGAGCATAGTCGGTTATTAAAGGAAGAAAGTATGCCGGGAGGCGGTTACAAAGTAATATTGCTGGTCGTATTACTGCGGTCAAAGTAAATTTTTAGAACATTTTGAATGTTTTAGTTCTAAATTTTGTTGGAATAGGATTTTATTTAAACCATACAAGATGAAAAAATAAATAGGGCTTTTACCTTCTCCCCTAAACTGGAAATCTTAAATCGCAACAGGTGGATATATTTTAAAGAGTCCTATGGGGCACATAGACATTCATAATCATAAGGTTTCATTCTTAGTAATAATTATTATGACTATCGCAATATAAGGCGATTTAATTTTGACGGCTCTGACGTCATGATTTATAGAGTAGATGTGCCGGCGCATATTTCGACAAGCAGCTTATGCGACTGTGCTTGTTCGATTCCGGTAAGCTCAACCTATAGTTATATCGTCGTACAACGCCCAATCTGGTTCGAACATTTGCAAATGGAGCAGTGCGTTATATTAACTTAATTGTAAAAAGCAATTATTAAATTAACTTTTCAGGTTATTGGAATATGCAATTTATTTATTTGCACTTTAAATGAAAATAATGAAAGATTTTATTTAAAGAGCTTATTACACTTGGCTAAATTTAGAAGCCTAAATTCAGAAGCTTCTAAATATTTAAACCATTCTAGGGTTTCTCTAACGTACAACTTTCGCAAGTAAAGAATGTGTGTATACCATGGACCAATTACTAAGGGGACTGGCCCTAAGCAACTCGGCCGAGTGGTCGGCCTAGTACTAACATCGACATAAAACGAAGCGAGTAGTTCAACTATTTACCGGTAGATAGAACAATGAAAATGAAAAAACAATGACCATGTTTTTTTTCATACATATATCTAATAAGGGCACCTCTTTCTTTAGTCTTTACTCTGTGGTGTATACTTATTTGCTAACTGCGGTGAAACTAAAGGCAAGCCGCATAACTACCAACAAACATGTATGTGCCTACAGAGTAAGTAACGCAACCATCTTAATATTTTAAACAAACAAATACCAAATATAAACTCGTCAACACAAGAAACTCTATTGAAAAGTGACATAAATATTATTATAATATGTACCTAATACATATTAACAAATTGTTACACCTACAATCGTTTTATTTCTAGGTATTTCATTGGAAGCTCTGTGTTATGTGAAAAACAAACATGTTTACTTGGAACCGGAGGCGGCACACTATGTTCAGTGGAGTTTGAAGTATTAAACGAATGGGTTATAAATAATTCTGTACGATAAATTAAACTTTTTTTACTTTGAAAAATGTTAAGAAATAATAAAGTGCGTCTTAATTACAGAGCTCTGAAAAGACATTGGGAACTTTCTGACCCGCTTTACGAAAAATCGGGTACATTAATTACTATCAATCAGCGCGATAAGGGGTACCGGCAAGCGCAGCGGACGGGGCAAGGGCACGATACTTCCATTAGTTACAACAATGCGCTTCGTGCTAATTAGATAATCAAACCTTTAAAATCTATACTAATATTGTAAATGCAAAAGTATCTCTGTCTGACTGTCTGTTACATTTTCACGATTAACCAATTTTGGTATAGAGATAGGCAGGACCTTGGAGAAGAACACAGGCTGAATAGGGGTGAAATAGGGATATAAGTTTGTATGGGAGAGTATGGAGATTGATGAAAGCTTAGAGACAAAACTAGGCTCCTACTCGAAGTACAAATTCTACGCAGACGAAGACGGGGGCACCAGCTAGTAAAGTATTATTCATATTTTTCCACTGTGGGTATTTTTCCATAGCATAGGTCTCACTGTCCTTTGAGTAACGTTTCAGTATTCAGCAGTATGAATTTTACCATACCTAGTGTTTCAAGAATAAGTATAATATCCGAGAAACCTTATAGATCTCACGGGAAATCAGTATAAGCAGGATCGGCTAGTTGCACAGTGCTCCTGGATGTCTTAGGTCACTGGGACAAAGACTAGACAAAGAATGTGGCAGCCAATTGCATCTTATATGCATAATATAATGCTCTCCTTGTTTAAGGTTAAAGTAAGAACTATTGAGAGGAAGTGGTGCTAAGATCTAAACCCTGAGCTAGGATCTATGTGGGTTTTATCGTTATCAAATAAGTTGCTTTACGTTGGTTGCGAGATGTGAGGTCGCTACAACAATTTTTCAGTTTCTTAGTTAGCTGTCATTTCTTGTGTAGGTATTCGGCATAAAGTAATTTTATAAGCAAAGTATTTGTACTATGTTTACCACATTATGTGCTTAATAAGCTTCTTACAATCTTGCATTCATTTGCAATGGTAGAGTCAAGGTAGAGTTTCTTCTTCATCAATTTGTAATTATGAGGGCAAAATTGCTCACGATATCTCTCACAACTTGTGGGTAAGAATGTGGTTCATTTATTTTCTTTGATTCCCACATAAGGGTGGCAGGATTGCCGATTAGACCCCAAACACGAAGTTGCGCTATCTGATACTATACGTATATAAGATATGAACCAAACGCTTATCCTTTCACACACATTGATAAAGTTTTAGCGCGTTTGAATGGCAATGGCTGACATTATCGTAAAAGTCGAAACTTTGTGTTGAAATAGCTCCGGCGAAACATAAGGGGTTCACGTACGATTGCTAAAGTTTCTAATATACTAGGATATACGCCGCTATTGTTCCCATAATATCTCATAAAAATGTCGTAGGATGTCTGGTGGTGTTCCGACGCCGCGACAGCGACTGTAGATGGTAGATGGGTAGATAGGGTAAGTATATAAATTAAGGAACAAATGCCTTAATCCTGGAGTGAAGCCGTCGTCGCGCCAGCCGGCAGCGCCGTGGGTCTTCCTGCCGATAGAATTACACCGGGATCGGGATTCACTTGAACAAGTGCTCAGCTACTTTGAATGAATATTACTTTGTTAATGTAGTCTAACACTATTAAATAAGTAATATGTATATAGTCAAAATATAATTCTTATTTACAGACAAATAAGTATCTCCACTTATAAGAAAGTATTACCTACCATAGGTACACTATCAACACACACGACAACCAAGGTTACAAGAAATAGTATTAAGTAAATTCACAAAATGTTTCATTGATTTAGGCACATTTTACGAAAATAAACCGGACTTATTTGCACTTCAAGAGTATACCTGACTAACAAAAGAAATGTCATAAATTGTTTTCAAACTCTCCATTCATCACCACTAAAACTACTTCGCACCTCATACAAATCTGAATAATGATGAACATCATACGAGAACGGCACCGCACGGAGACGATGTAATTACTGCTGATTGTTTACGCTTAATGCAACGATGTGGGCACAGTGAGTGGCATTAGGCGGTTCTCACGTGGCCTAATTAAGTGTTACACTTAGAGTGCCGGCTGAGCGAGGGTGCCACTCAATTATTCGCAACTTGATGCGGGATCACGAACACCTACTGCCACGGCGCGGGGGCGCTGTAGGTCGCCTAATAATTCGGTAAATGTGCTACTAAGTTCCTGGGCTGAAAATTAATCTTTGTATTGAGATATTCGTAATCAACACAATTTTCTACTTGACCTCCTTGGTTAGAGTCATCCAAGACCTTTAGAAGAAGAGTATTCTTGGTCTTAATTTTTAATTTTCGTCAATGTGTTTCAAAATATAAGTACCATAGAGTATCCACAAAATGACAAATACCCACACTTCGAGTCAAAGAAAGAAAGAACGCATATCAAATAAAATATTAACGTATGTTCCTGGCGAAATAAGGGCCATCCCACGTAAATCGTAATATCTGGCAACCCTGGGCGGGCGGCCCACAAATCCGACCGACGCATAGCAAAATTCCACACCGCAATTATGTGGGATCCACGACACACGGATGGATTATGTGAAATTAAGCGGAGAACAGTAACTAAGAGGGCGTAATTCACACGTCTCGGAGACATTGTTCAAACAAGGGGTTGTACGTAACATTAGCGCTGACGGGTACTTTCCTGTACAGTAATTTTTCCTCAAAGATAAATGGATCGCCTGAAATAATTACATACATTTGTGAACACTATGAGCAGGCATTTAAAAAACCACTTAGCAAATATGATTCCCTTTAAATATAATATTTGATTGAATTATTACGACATTATTAATAGTAAAATCGTGTTATTATTCCGACATTGTTAAATGGTAACACAGCAAGAACTATAATTTTGCAATGCTTCATTCCATTTTCAAAAGTTGATGCTGATGAATAAAAAATCGATTCTTTACTTTTAAATGTAGTTATTATTCAAAATGAATTACACAATTTATATTTTCGAGCATGAAAATGTGTTTTATTGGATTGTTTTAAGGATTACTTTCGATTGTGAGGTCCGTTGGCGGTGGGAGATTACTGGCGTGTCGTTACGATGCTCGTTTAGATACGGCGCATGAGGAATTGCAACATCTAGAACTGACACGAAGTCCGCCGGGAAGTCACGATGGTAGGTCTCTTATTTTAATACCATTTAAATACAATCCGATTTTAGGGAGCGTCCATTGATTACGTGAGGCGTTATGGTACGCCTTATCTATTCTGTGGTTACGGGAGGAGGGGGTCGAGCCGAATCTCACCCACTCTCACGAGGGGGCGAGGGGAGGTCCCGGCAATTTTTTTTCGCAAGTAACACTTTTTTTTATAGTTACGTTTACGTAATTAATTGACGCCCCCTTACTATGGTTTATATTTTAGTCACAAAGATTTGAGAAAATCGGACCAAGAAATTGTATCGTGTAGATAAAGTCATAAAAAAGTACCTACATAATTTTAACGTTACTGAAACTTGTGGCGTACCTATGTTACATTTTAGTTGGTTACTTAATATGTAATTATTTTTAAGCATGCATTTATATTACCTGATTAATGTAATTAATTCATATTTAAAATAAAGCTATGTGGAAAGTGTTTAATATAATTCAGATGCATGAAATCCTTTAGATTTAAAGGATCTGTAATAGGTACATGGTGTTAATACTAAGTAAAATTTATTCTTACTATAACTTACTTACTATGTATTAACTTGACATCTTTATAATAAATAATTTACAAATAATTTTATTGGTCCATAATCCGCAATAATACGCCAGAGCACAGATCGAACCTCGAACCTATCGGTTACAAGGGCCCCACCACTAGACCACTGAATCAAACTAAGTAAAGTTGTCTTAATATTTTTTGGTAATTTTGAACTAAAGTTCAGGAAAACGTTGTATTTTAAAGTTGAGGAATCCTAAATACGAACGACAAGTAGACATGGAATAGCAGGCGCGCACTGATTACGAGTGTTAAGCAAATTGGGGTGCAATATTCATGTTAAAAATAATAAAAATCCAACCTCGTGCACCGAGCTCGTTCTTTGATCTTTATTATATAATAAAGTTAGTTCATTTCGCCCCAGTAATGAATATTAATGTTCTCGCTTAAGTCATAAAATAAACTTTATCTGAACAACGCGTCGTCGTTCCTGCCACCTCGGCCTCAGTGATAATTCACCAAGAATGAGCCGAACTCGGTCCGTTTTCAATTATAACCAGAATTTCGTATTGTGTACTTTCTAACTTCAATAATATCATGAATTATTTGCGGGCCGCCGTTAATAATAACACGAATTTGTTGTGTTTAACAATGTTGGGCACCATCTGTACGTTATGCTGAATCCATTAATTTCAGGCCGGAATTCCGTGATCTATAAAATTGTTTGATCTGTGATATTGTTGGGGTGCTCGGTTATAGTTCGGGTTTACGGTTCAAGAATCAAAACACAAATTGAAACTTGGTGTTTATTTTCTTTGAAGCATTGCAGCTATCAAGCTTTGAAGCTACGTAACTACCTCCTACTTGAATAGAGTTCCATGGTAACTAATATAAATAATTTCGGTTATTAGTCAAAGGCAACTAGCCAAGCGACATCGCGGCAGGCCGAGATGGAGATGGCGGGATGAGTTGGACTTCTACATGAAACATTTTCCCACTATAGCCATAAACAGGGAGGAGTGGAGGAAGGAAAGGGTGATGACACCGATTTAAAAAAAGTTAAAGCAATTGTGAGTATATTTTTTTCAGTTTAAAAAAATTCCTGAACCCAATTTTCTTGCAAAATATCAGACTTATATGATCTATGCGTGTGGAATACATGTCGCTTATCAGATTTTATACCACAAGATAGAATTTTGCACACCAACATCGATTGCCATCCAAATTAAGGCGCCCAGCCCTCCGGCCAATACGAAATTACAAGGGTTTACCAGATCACACGTTCCATCAAACCCGGTACATCCATTTGGTACATTAAGAAAATCAGCGCATACGTTTATAAGTAGCCGAGAAAGGTTTGAAATGGTTCACATGGGAAATGAATATTCATAACTTGGCCGCCCACGCGGGGTAGGCCGAAAATAAATACGGCAACGAGACTCATCATAAGTAGGTAGTGTCTTATTCCGTGGGTTTTCCATCATCACGGTAGAGAGATCATGCCTAATAATAAATGCGAAAGTGTTTTTTTTTTGTAAGTCTGACTGAGTATCATTAAAGAAGTTGTATGGGTATACAATTAGATTTTCATCTGCACTACCATATCCTCGAAATCCACGATAGGGGGCCGTGGATCAAATCAGTAGTTAATAAAAACACTATTAATCGCCCAGCGGTGATACGACACTGCTTTGTATAGTAGGTTTTTTTATACCTATTCGGTATAAAAAACCTATTTGGTAACTTGTCCTATTTGGTAAGCAAAGGTGGCGTCTAGCGGGGCGATTGTGTAACTTTTTTGTCAATGTTTCAATTGGTTTCGTTCATCCTGTGTCAATTATATACGAAACCAATTTAAACATTGTCAAAAAGTTACGCAATCGCCCCGCTGGACGCCATCTTTGCTTACCAAATAAGACAAGTATAAAAAACGTACTATATATGATCGATGCTTCGTTGTCGACTTATATCACTACTCTTTTTCCCGCAAAACAGTATTGTGGCACCCCCACTCGCAAGCAGCGATAGCATTCCCAAATAGCACCTGGCCAACTGACTCACAAGGAGCACAGCAATAAACAAGAGCTAATCTCGTTCCTACGTTACGTTTGTTCCACAAACAGGCAGTCTGTTTGCACAGACAATGGCTAAGTACAATAATTGTGCATCAAGTGGCGAGAGCCGCGCCTTGTTGGCACAACGGCCGCTCCGAGCCTTTCCGATGTGTGACTAATGTTTGTATATGCTAATGAGATGGTAATGACTGCTCGCTTCGCCTAACTGGATCATTTAGCCCCCGTTTTCATTAACCCACTCGTTCGGCCAATGGTGCGGCGCACGAGTGGTTTGCTGAGACACGGCCTGCGCGAGCTTTCTGAATAAACAATGCTCTTGGATAGCCTGTGGATTGTATGACCAGTAAAAAAATACTACTGTCTATGCTCCGCACGGACTGCCCACGGTGCGGGTAAGCTCATTCACGGTTTAGTTCTGATGAAAGACACACAGTAAAGCTTATGCGCTGTTTTATGTTTAATGAAGATTAGTACTACTTTTTTCCTTAGATGTTGTTGTTTTCAGCTAATGAAATTGAGGTCAGCAGTTACGGATGAATAGGTAGTGAAATGATACTCAACTAATAACGATTTCTCTCAAATTTTTCAGTCTCACTTAGGTGTTTGAGTTATCGTTATCTGTATTTTATATGGCGTTTTAAAAAGCTCTTATGTTTTAGTAGCGTTTTAGTAATTGACCGTTCGTCTAAATATGCCGAGCGGTGTGCTCGAGCAATCAGTTTCGACGTCTGACCACGCAGACATAACGTCATACATGGGCGCCAAGTCGCTTAGCCATTGAACTGCCACTGTTGCGTTTTGCTATTGTGACCGATCCTCTGATTGGTCGGTTGATTCTGACTGACCAATTGACCGCCCTGATTGCGCGGGCGCGGCTGTTCGGGGTTTTTGAACGCGGCCAATCTCATATTTCAGTGCCTTGTAATTTATAAAACTTAATTTAAAAACAAGGCTTGAACATGGAAATAATTAGAGCTGCTAAAATTATCGTTCGCAATATGCAATGTTTTCTTTAACAACATACTGTGGGTAACACATAAAAATGGTTTATATAACCACACCACCCCTCTATGTAATAAGATTACGATGATAGCTTTTCACAAATGAACCTCCCGACTCTAATTAGGTTACATCAATATTCCAATTAATAAGTAATAAATTATATTACATTTGAGTCCACGTTGTTCCCGATTTTTTCATAACAATTTTTTTAAGTATTATTCATGGTAATAGCTGTGGTAATAGCCTGTTTCTTAGAATAAGATGAGATTAAAAAGGATTAAAATTAACTGAATCTATTACAACGAGAGGATAGATAACAAGTGTCTGAGTACCTAACAAGTAATCTTTTTAAATGTTAAAGGGTCTCGTTTTTTTTTTGCTACAATTTATTATTTTTAACAGGGATTTTGAAACGATATTGTGGCAAAATTAATCCATTTTGACCCTAATTATTTTTCTAAAATAAAAGTAACCTCAGTTACTCCTTATAACATCAGCTATCTGCCAGTGAAAGACCAGTAAAAATTGGTCCAGCAGTTTCGGAAATTAGCCGGAACAAACATGCAGACAGACAAAATAAAGAAACGGCTTTTTTGTCATGAGTACCGCATATACTTTCATATGCATTTAGTAAAATCTGTTATTTTGACATTACAAACAGACACTTCAATTTTATTTACTTGTATAGATTTCCAGTATAAGATAAGCTCTATGTATTATTGACACACGTGATAAAGAGAGCTCAGTTTACTCTGGCAATGATCCCCGAGAGATGCAGGTGAGTGGGTAGTAAGCTCACCATCGCAGTAACCAGAGCGGTGTGACAAGCGCTTCTAACCGAACATGAGGCGTCTACTCGGCTGCATGGCACCACGCAGTTGACGTAAGCTCGTCGTAATCCGCCTTTGCTTTGTTGCTCCACTAGTTAATTGTCGTTTAAATAACTTATAGTTACCCTCACAATTCACTCAGGAGCAAGATTATCACAGGATTGTACCAATAAACAGCTTGACAGGAGGTTTATTTCTATTTAACGACCGCTTAGCGCAGTAGTTTGAACGTTGGCCGCTCGGCTCACGGCATCGGGTGATTACGGGTTCGAAAACGGCCTTTTCGTAATTGTACGGTACCTATAGTACAAGCGTTGCTTAGTTTGGGACCATACAGTTGGTGTGTAAGTATCTTTTCTAAAGTTTCTAAGATTATGAACGATTTGAAATATTTATAGTCTCATTGCGATTTTCTGTGTGTAGGTTCTTGTTGTGAACGTGTCGTCTATTTCCGTTCCGATAGCTGGTCATGCACACCTACACCATATTCTGAGATGAAATACACCCACACAAGTATATTTGACATGTTCTGATAGGTATATTACTTTATTTATCACTCGTTTCATAAAGCATGTGTCTTGTTATAATTAGGACTCTTTGTCGAATACGGTCAATTGAATTTAAAAGGAATGAAGGGTTCTAAGAATAAGTATTGTTGAGTCTTTATACCGACAGAATTACAGAATTCAGTATGTAACACAAGGCCCTCGCAATCCCATAGCCATAGGCAGAATTATACAGCCTGTTATTTTTCTCTCAAGCTTTGCAACGGAGAGAAGTGGATAATCTTCTTCCAACTCCTCCTATCCTTTCTTTTGATTAAAGCCCGCCCCATACGTACGGAATTTTTCGTGCGGAATTGCGTTCGGAAACACCGATTCGATATTTCGAAACGGGATTCCGATTCGAAATTCCGTATGTATGTGGCGGGCTTAAATTCGTGCGGGTTCCATGACAACTTAGCTTTTCCCCGGGACTCGTCGAGGGTCAAACCTTGGCGTCATCGTTGGACACCATTGTCGATCCTGGCTCACAGAAGTAACTGCAGTGGTGGGAGTGTCTGGCGGGACCAAGTCCAAAAAAGTCTGTTAAGTTAACATATATGGAAAATCTTATAAATTCCATGAACATTGCAAATAAATACGGACAGCGATTCTACGAGGTACTTCTGGATTTGGGAGCTCGTATAAAAATGCACTGTTTATACAGGGTGAAATCTAAATCGTGGGCGATATTTTAAAATATGACTCAACACATGAATATTTTGGGAAAACAAATAAAAAAATCTTTTGATAAAAAAATATTGCTCGGGTAAGCAAATAAGCAAACCTTTTAACTGTTATAGCTTACCTGGGTAATAAATTTTTATCAATTGATTTGTTGATTAATATTCCCTAAATATTCTGAATCATGTGTAGAATCACCGTTTAAAATATTGCCCACGATTTCTTCACCCAGTATACAAATTGATGTTGAAACTGTGATCCAACAAACGCACCCACGAACATCATCTCATAGAACGATCTATCAATGACACTTCACGGTAAACTTGTCGAGCACACTCTATTGTTGACTCAGTGGTCATTAAATAGCGCACTCCGTATTTACCGCGCTGGTCAACAACAGTAACCATTTCATAGTCGAAGAGCTAGGTACTACACCACCAAGTCAACTAGGAACTCGTATGGAATGCGGCTTCCCCGCCCGCATACCGCACGCGCACCCGCCACCGGCTGCGGCTTCCCGCCCGCCACACCTCCCGCAACCACCACCGCCTTTTTGTACGGGTGACGTCACATATGACAGGTTCCTCGTTGGCTTGGTCGATTTGTACATATTTCATTTTGTCAATTGAAACGTCACGACTTTTATCCCCATTCGGGGGTAGTCAGAGGCTTGAGTGGCAATACACCACCACATTGTGGAGGTATTAACCAACTCAAAGCCCACGTTTCACCAGATAGTTAGAACCCAACGTGACAGGTGGTGAACCTTGTTGCCGTGTATACAGGAACTGACTATGACCTAATCCCGAGGGATAGGTAGGTTTCCTCACGACTTTTTCCCTCACCGTCAGCGAACTGTAAATTATGCACATAGATGAAAATTCATCCATTGGTGCATGCCCCACCGGGGATCGAACCTGGGACCTTCTGATTGCTAGCCCAACTTGTAAACCCCTAGGCTACAGTCGCTACATATTTCATAAAACTATAATAAATTATAATAAGTCGACAGTTTCATAGAAGTGCCAGTTATAGGAGTTGTAGTACGAATATTATTGTTGTCTGACCTTATTTTGGCGGAATAATTCAATTCAGGGAAAACAGATACCTAATTTAGGTATTCCAAGAATAATAAAATAAGGTAAGTATGAAAATGAAAATAGGGTTTTGATATAAGCTAACGCTAGTTTCATGTGCTCATATGACCTTATTATGATAATTTTGAGCTATAATGAATAGTACCTACCAAACCATATTATCACTTTTCTAGTCGTCTAGGTGCGATTCATAAAGTTAACAGCAAAATTGCAACAACATTGTTTACTTATCAATTTCAATTTCTAATTATGATATTTAAAATTATTGTTAAAAATATTTTTTGTTCTTAAAACTTTTAGTTGATGTTAAATTATGCCTATCATTATTTGACTATGCTATCATTGTTCTAAATCGTCTTCTAGCTCTTGGACTATAAAACAATTACTATGAACTACGGTGCGGTATGCAGCCCGTTTACACGTTGCATTTGATTGCTTAAAGACTTTCTAATGGGAGCGGAGGAAGTAACACATTACTATTGTTTTTTACTCTGAATTATTTGAATTAATGGCGCTTTGTTTGCTCGTAGCGTTTTATTACTCACTAGCTTTTGCCCGCGACTTCGTCCGCGTAGACTTCAAAATAAAAAAAACCGGGCAAGTGACTTAAGACTTTTTAGTACTTTTTAGTGCGCCAGGGTTTTTTAAGTCAGTATTTGCTTTCTTATAAAAATAATTTTATTTCACGATTTTTTTTGGAGCCATACAAACTTTATCACGGTACCTAATTCGGTGAATGCGTGTTTTGGTAGGTAGGTATATAGAGCCAAAATCCCAAATCCCCCTCCCCTTCTCCACCCCTTTTCCGCCCCTCTCTTCCTTCTGCTCCCTCCCCCTCCATTTCCCTTTCCCTTTCCCCTCCACCTTCCACTTCCCCCTACCTTACGTCTTCCCCTTCCTCCCTCACCTACCCTATGCATACTAAGTTTCAAGTCAATCGGGTACAAACATATTTTTCTGCCGTATTTTTCTACCTTTAGTTTCCCCCTTTTGGGTGTTGATTTACGAAATGATTTTTTATGGGATCAAACTGAAGTAGTACCTACCATATTCAGCTCAGCTTATACCCCATTTATTTAAAATGAATAATCATGACCAATTTCGAGATATGGATGACTAAAAATTCGCTGACCCCGCTCTCCCCTTTTCCTTCAAAATATTAAAAACACTGAAACCCCAGTCATTTAAAATGAACAATCATAACCAATTTCGAGATATGGATGACTAAACATTCGCTGACCCCGCTTTCCCCTTTTCCTTCAAAATATTAAAAACGCTGAAACCCCAGTCTGATTATTTAAAATGAACAATCATAACCAATCTCGAGATATGGATGACTAAACATTCGCTGACCCCGCTCTCCCCTTTTCCTTCAAAATATTAAAAACGCTGAAACCCCAGTCTGATTATTTAAAATGAACAATCATAACCAATTTCGAGATATGGATGACTAAACATTCGCTGACCCCACTCTCCCCTTTTCCTTCAAAATATTAAAAACGCTGAAACCCCAGTCTGATTATTTAAAATGAACAATCATAACCAATTTCGAGATATGGATGACTAAACATTCGCTGACCCCGCTCTCCCCTTTTCCTTCAAAATATTAAAAACGCTGAAACCCCCGTCTGATTATTTAAAATGAACAATCATAACCAAACTTGAGATATGGATGACTAAACATGCGCTGACCCCGCTCTCCCCTTTCTCGTCAAAATGATTAAAAATACGGAAACCCCAGTCTGATCAATTCAAATAAGCAATCATAACCAATATCGAGATATGGATGACTTATTAAAACATCCCTTGACCCCGTTTTCCCCTTTCCCGTCAAAATAACAAAACTCGACCACCCCTATACAAACTTTCACTCCACATTTTACCCCTTAGGGGTTGAATTTCCAAAAACACGAAAGAAATCTAAACACAAACTTTCATTCCCCTATTTCACCCCCTTAGGGGTTGAATTTTCAAAAACCCTGAAATTACTCTTTTTTATTTTTGAAAATACACCTAATCACCAATTTAAGTAATTCTAACTTCAAAAATGACGGAACTTCCATACAAACTTTTATCCCCTATTTTACCCCTTAGGGGTCGAATTTTCAAAAACCCTGAAACCCATATTTATTTATTTTTCAAAAGACACCTAATCAGCAATTTTCATAATTCTAACTTCAAAAATGACGAACTTCCATACAAACTTTCATCCCTTATTTTACCCCCTTAGGGGTTGAATTTCAAAAAACCCTTTCTTAGTACACCTCTACACATCAAGACAAACCCACCCTCCAAATTTCAAGTCTCTACGATCAGCGGTTTAGGCTGTGCGTTGTCTGTCAGTCAGTCAGTCAGTCAGTCAGTCAGTCAATCAGGACTTTGATTCTTATATATTTAGATAAATTGTTTCATTAAGAAAATGTTTATGTGCAACGTAAGTTTAGACAATTTATAATATGTAAGGAGTGCCTTGAGGGTCTTGTGGGAGGAAGTAGGTGGATTAGACCCTTTGGTGTTTGTGTTTTTTTTTCTTTTAGTCCTGGGAGATCTATCACCTGTACCTGATTTATAATTGTCTTAATTACCTATAGGTCACTACTTTTTGCCTCCCTTTCCCATCTTCATCACTCTTTTGTATCTTTACTTCGTTAAATAACAAACAAAACAAATTATATCCATCTATATATATAGATGGTCTCAAAACAAAGCTTTCTACATGGCGTACCAACCTATTATTACTTGAACATGATCTTATTGCTGTTACTGAAAGCTTTTTGGACAATTCTATTGAAGACGCTGAACTTACACCCGATGCTTGGAGCATACTACGTAGAGACAGAAACACACCATGCGGAGGTGTACTGCTCGCTGCGCGTGCGCCCATTGTGATGCGTCGCCGTACCGACCTAGAAACCGATTGCGGAGAAGATTTGTGGGCAAGCTTCTTGTCTCGAGGACGCACCATATTTGTGTGCGTTGTATATATAAAGCCTAGTGCGCGTGATGAAGATTATATGAATTGGTTTTGTAAAGTTGAAAGTTTCATAAATACTTTAAAAGGGATTGTTGTAATATTAGGCGACATTAATTTAAATAGTGCTTCCTTATATATTAAGAACTACTATTGTTATTTTATGTCTTTTTGTAATTTAAATGATGTGAATGCTGTGAAGAATTTGCATGGAGGTATGCTAGATGTGGTGTTAATCCAGGAAAATGATTTCGCGCGCGAGACAACTGTTTCATCTATGGCCGGGTTGGTCCCCATCGACACCTACCACCCTGCACTAGACGTAGAGGTAAGAATCGAGTCAGCTCAGTGTTCCCATATTATCCCACCCACTAATATAGATTCAGCTAAAGACTGGAACTTTAGCAAATGCAATTATGAACAACTTTACGAATTGCTATCAGAAAACCCTTGGGCTAATGTTTTAAACTCATGTGATGTACAGTCTGCCACTGACCATTTTTACAATACTCTTTATAATATCTTTGACACTTGTGTACCCAAAAAATCACGAAGGAAACATGCAGACAGACGTTACCCCGTCTGGTTCACTAAGGAAATTATACAGGGACTGAAACTTAAACGCAAATTACACTCGACTTGGAAACGAACTAACTGTACAGAACATCATATGTTATTTTCACGCCTAAGAGCGCAATTAAAGTTAAACATTGCTAAAGCGTATACTTCGCATCTCACTCGAATTGAAAATAACATAAAAACTGACCCCCGCCAATTTTGGCGTCATATTTCGGATCTACGATCTAAAGGAGGCTTTCAGGCTAATGTCATGTACAAAGGTAATAGCTATAGTGGAATCGAGGCAGCTGAAGCATTTGCGAAGTTCTTTGCCGACGTTTTTCTACATGACATCCCTCGGCTGGATGCAGATCATACCTGTGCCTCGGATAGTAGTGCAAATAGTAATTTTATTAGTATGAATCTCCTTACTCCTGAGGACGTATCACATAGTATCAGTAAATTAAAACGTAACAGCTCAATAGGTCCCGATAATATTCCACCAGCTATTCTAAAATACACGAATAAATTTTTCTGTCCGCCGCTATGTCACATCCTAAATCTATCACTGCAATCTGGTGTATACCCATCCCCTTGGAAAGTTAGTAGGGTTACTCCTATACCTAAAACACACAACAAATCATCCGTCGAAGAGTACCGCCCAATCGCCATTTTATCGTCTCCAGCCAAAATCTTTGAAAACATTCTACATGAACATATATACAAACAGATTAATAAATATTTATGCAACGAACAGCATGGCTTCAGGAAAAAGAGATCAGTTAACACCAATCTGCTTATTATTTCTGAATTTATATCTGCGCGGATGGATCAAGGACACCAAGTAGATGTACTCTACTTTGACTTCCGGAAGGCGTTCGATAGAGTCAATAATGACATACTGCTGACCAAATTAAGTGCAATTGGATTCGCCCCTGCTCTTCTTCGACTCATCGCCGACTATCTGCGCGATCGTCAACAGTTTGTCAGACTCGGTATCTACGAGTCCCAGGCCTATCACACGCGCTCCGGAGTTAGTCAAGGTTCAATTCTGGGACCTTTATTATTTTTAATCATGATAAATGATCTCCCGACAGTACTAAATACCGCTAAATGTCTTTTATACGCAGATGATCTCAAGCTATATACAGAAATTATTTCTGAAAGTGATTGCCTAGCACTTCAACGCGATATTGACTTAGTTCTCAAATGGAGCATACAGAATAAAATGGAGTTTAATCTTTCGAAATGCTGTGTAATGACATTTGGCCGGAAGAGACACCCAATTCATTTCGAATACAAATTAAATGACAACACCATAACCAGGCAAACAACCATGAAAGACTTGGGAGTCACATTCGACTCAATGCTTACATTTCATGGACACATTATTACAGTAGCAAAGGAGTCGTTCCAAAGACTAGGATTTGTCCTCAGAAACACGCGTGATTTCCAAAGCGAGCATGCTGTTCGTATTATATTTAATGCGCTAGTTCGAAGCAAACTCGAAACTAGCGCATGCGTATGGAATCCGTACGAATCTAAATACACGCTCATCTTAGAAAAGGTCCAAAAAGCCTTTCTAAGATATCTTTACAAATTAACACGTACATATTACCCCTATTTGTACCCCACTAATTTTTTATTGGGATGTCTGGGATACAACTCACTGGAAGTTCGTAGGAACAATGAACAACTCACAGTGGTCTGCAAAGTTCTCCGTGGAGTGATAGATACACCCGATCTCCACAATGAGCTGGCTCGATTCTTTGCCCCAGTAAATTATTGCCGCAATAGAAAGCACAGAATGTTTGCCGTGCCCTCTTGCCGCACAGTAGTGCGCGCCCACTCCCCGGTGCCTCGCACCCTTGCCACGCTCAATCAGCTCCTGGATTACAATCCAAGGTGTGATTTGTTTGCAGATGAATGGCTGAAGATTTTATCAGAATGTTTGAAGTTTTGCGAGAAGAATGTATGAATGAAGATATGCTTTTTATATTTATTTTAATTATTTAGGTGTACTCTCTTCTTGTTTATTTTTTTTACTCAATATGTTTTCTTTGTGTTTTATGATAATTAGTGTAATTGGTCAGTGACCGTTCTAATTATTAAATAAATAAATAAATAAATAAATATCCAATCCAGTACTGCCAATTGTTGAAGTAAAAATATAAAACTCACTTTATATTTTAGTACCTAATAAAAAAACATAAACATGGGCCATAAATGTGCTAGTAAGCAACTATTGTTATTATAAATAAAATGAGTAAGTACCTACCTACCACTTAATTTTGATATTCATCTGTTTGAGCATAGTCACCTATATAGTTAGTGCTTATTCAAATCCTTTAAAACTCATAAATTACAAACAAGCCAGCCACGTGCACAATGCATTACCTACTCAGCTGGCCTCATAACAATAAGTTTCAAGTATAATAAAATTCATAGCGGCTGCATTCAAAACGGCACGTAGGTATAACGTACAGTCCAATTTTGGCGCACAATTTACCTGCAGATGCAACATACACAAAGAGGCTATATTTTCGCGGAGGCTCCCCTCCGGCTCGCGGGGGAGTGCCGAGCCGCGTATTTCGAAAATGTAACTTCAGCGAGCGCTCCGTATAGTTGAGATCGGTTATAGGTTCGAGAAAGCCTACAACAGAAACATTATCTGAATATGATGAGTGATGAAGTCGGGAGCATATTAAGCTTGGGATACACGATGACACTTGATACTAATACACTCAGTGTATACATCGAGTGTCTGCGTGTATACACCACCGCGACACCTTGTTACAGTTATAGTGTAGGTGTCGCTACACTGAGAGATACACTGAGTGTCGAGTGTCAAGTGTCGCCGTGTATCCCGAGCATTAGAGTGCCTAATGTGGCTGCCCTGCACTCTTAAATTTATACGATGCCAGCACGGTCATTGACGACACATAATATGTTGAGATGAGTTACAGTATGGAATGATGAATTTTGATAGGACCCGTTGACGGGCCCGTTGTTGGCGTGATTGGTTTAGATTCCACCTATCACGCTGCAGGTCGTAGGTTCGATTCCTACCCGGGACATGCATTTGTGTGCATGAACATGTCTGCATATAGTATAGTATATGTAGTAATATTAGTTATCTGGTTTCCGTAGTACAATCTCTGCTTAGTTTTGGATCAGATAGCCGTGTGTAAAAGAATGTCCCAGGACATGTCCCAGGATATACCTAGTGTACTTTATTCCCGATGTCGTCAGCGCGATCTGTGACGTCACGATTCACGAGTGTTGTCATAAGTTATATTTTCGAAATACGCAGCCGTGCCGGGTCGGAGTCGGATTACGGCGGCCATCTGCCTGCGACACCGAACAATCAGGCTAACGAGCTGGCTCGCGGGACCGGATTAAAGCCTAATGCCGTCGCGAACAATACCGTCGCCGCCCTTTATCAGTAACACTTAGACGCTAACAGATCGGCCGCGTCGCGACAATGGCCCTTCTTGTTTATGGCTAATCCTAAGTGGATTACTCGCGGGTGACGCAGTGATAATCAAACAGTAGTTCAAGTATTTGCGTAATAAAAATAAATGGCATAGCCAAGTGCAAGATTTAATATTATCTTAATGGATTCTTTATCTTTAATTGACATGTTGTCAACCGCCAAGAATTTACGATTCATGATTAAGAATTCACGAATATAATTTTAATGATCAATGGTTTTAAATTGATTGGTAATTAGCAGGCTTAGAGCCCTGGCCATCAGTCTGTCTGCTAAGTCCGCATTCAATCAATAGTTATTCGGTCGTAAACACCAATAAATCAATGGTTTAAATAACAATACTTACATCACATTAAACCGGAACTAATATAGCAATGCCATTCCGATGATTGCACTATTATTGCGTGGCTTTACCTCGTATCGTGGGTACATTGAGCCCGAACAATCCTAATTTTGTGATTGGCAAAAAGAGAAACATGACAAATATTTTTAAAATCCGATAATTGTTACCACAATCGTACCCGTTATGAAGCCTGCACTATTATTCCATCGAATTGTGCGTATAAATTGCGTACGCATTGCGTACACGCGGCACGGATCGCTTCGCGCCGACGATATGAAACCGCACAAAATGAATGTCGCTCCGCTGCGAGAGCACATTTGTCGAACGCAATATCGTTTGAACGCGGCTTGTTCATAACCCATAGACGTACAATGTATTGCCACTTATTAAAGATCAACTTTTGCGCGCCTCTGTTCGCTGTATCGTACATTTTGCTCATTTTATGGATGTATTCCAAAGGCATTACTCAGGAAGAGGGAGACATGTGACTGTCCAAAATAGTATGTAATACTAAACGGAGTCCATGGACACAGTACAACTCAGTCGTTCGCGGAAAATAATGTTGAAAACATGTTGGTATTGCCAACACGGCTCGTCTTCTGACGAAATACGCATCAAAGTGCCTTTAAGTTGATTGTCGAATTGCGAGTGCGATAACAGATGTGTAAATTTCGCTGCATGTAGTGGTGCGCGGATCACAAGTCCAGAGGGCCTACTCTGTTTCAAACGAAAACGAAATTTCGGACGAAATTCGCGTATTTCCTACCACGTTTCTCATTGATTCCGACATTTCTTACGAACTTAAATTGTTTGACGTCTTCGTCGTCGTCGAATCTAAGTGTCAAAGAATTTTCGTTCGTAAGAAATGTCGGAATCAATGAGAAACGTAGTAGGAAATACGCGTATTTCGTCCGAAATTTCGTTTTCGTTTGAAACAGAGTAGGCCCTCTGTCATTGCAATGTTAGGAGGTACCATATCTGCTAATAGAATACATCAATGTCGTATTATCGTAAAAAAATGTTCATTGGATTGCGTTATTTTATCAACAGCGCTGAGTGTATTCGTCGCTCCAATCACGTAGATAAATATATCAGTATTTATGTATAGTACGTTTTTTTATACTTGTCTTATTTGGTAAGCAAAGATTGCGTCCAGCGGGGCGATTGCGTAACTTTTTTGTCAATGTTTCAATTGGTTTCGTTCATCCTGTGTCAATTATATACGAAACCAATTGAAACATTGACAAAAAGTTACGCAATCGCCCCGCTGGACGCCATCATTGCTTACCAAATAGGACAAGTATAAAAAAACGTACTATAGATGAATGAACCACGGACGGACGGATAGTGGGGTCCAATAGTAAACTAGTTCTGACTGACTTAGCGCCATAAAAAGGTAGAGCCGTAAATAAAAATAAAAACGTAAACAAACGCTAATATTGCGGCAGCGCTAATATTTGGCGATTTTATTTTATTGCCTATGAAGAAACACGAACAGACGGTTCACTTGTGCTGACCTTTTAGGGACCTGTAAATATGCCCTTTGAAAAGCCCCATGTTGTTGTGTGAATATTAGCGTTTTTGCGTAGGCTAAAGGGGTCGCCCCCTTTTGTATGTCCATGAAGTTTACCTAACCTTCTTCCGACTAGAGCCTGCAAATCTAGAATGGCTATCAAATGCTGTGTTATAGTCAAATCTTCTTCTTATCGTATGGTTAGTGGCCAACCTGGTGTCAGAGTTGTTCAAGCCGCCCGAAGGCCTCTGTCAAGGCTAGGCTAGGGTATAGTCAAATGATCGCGGAATAACTGCTTGCTTTTAGCCATGACATTAAAGATCGGCACTCATCTATCAACTCGGCACCCGACCAGCACCGCCTCATCGCTCGGCGCCCACTCGTTGTCGACAGGTGGTCCACGGGCGGACGCTGCTTTTACACCACAAACGTCACGTGATCAACCAGTGGACCAGAGTCAGCCAGAGTCAGCGCGTGGTCCACCTATTTCCGGTTCAGATAGTGGATGCCGACCGACGAGGCGGTGCTGGTCGGGTGCCGAGTTGATAGATGAGTGCCAACCTTAAATCACTATCCAGTGTTAGCCATAGCCCTACAACCAAGAACATTTGCTTAATTCAGTTAAGAGTTTGATTTAGATGTCAATAGATGGCAGTAGTACCTACGTCACTCAAGTAGCTGGATAAGAATATTTTCGTTGACCTATTACCTACTCGTTTACGTAGCTCAGTGGTCTACGCGACGTCTGCTCAGTTGGGTTCGAAACCTCCAAGGAGCACACATTTTGTAACTTTTTATTGTCATTTACATAACACCTGGATGCGCTGCGCGCTTGCATGCTTGACTAATACCTCTATATAAGTTAATAAAATATACTCTGTGGTGTTATCTCACTTGGATCTGTCGTCACCGGATATAGCCGCGTTAATTTAACTGCTGCTATTTATCTGCAATGCAACGTAACGTCGTGATGTCCCGAGCCACAGTGACGGATGGCGGCCGCTTGTTTATTCAATAGTTCCGGAGCTCTCGCTCTCGCCGAGGCTGATCCTTTCAACGTTTGCTTTGTCTCCGACATCACGACTGTCGACCCATTGAGTGTTTACATTGTGAATGATGATAGATAAGTGTATTGATAGTCGCTTGGTGAGTGTGCAATATGCTGTATAGATGCTTACGTTATGTAGGTAGGTGGCACTACAGGCATGACAATTTGGCGATATGTCATAGGTGATGTCCACTATTTCCATCTGCTAGTCCGGATACCTACTGATTAATCCTTACTCAGCTGAGCTGAGATACCTAATGTCATACTTAGGACATGTTTATTAATTAGCTCGGCATCTCAAGCACGGATTTAAGTTCGATCTCATCTTGAGATCGATTTATTACTACCGGCCTAATAAGATTCATAAGTCTGATGGGGCCGATGGGGCCCTATATACAGGGTGGATTTTTGAGACGGGGCAGTAAGAGTAGGTACCTTAACCGTTATATGTAGTTAGAGGAAAACGTTCCTGGGAGACCTTCCCTAACTTTTTGAGATATTCTGAACTGCATTCAGAGATTTTAGAAAAAATGGACAGTCACCGAAAAAAAATGATGAAACACCAAAATATTTTTTTTTATTCCCATCGATCCCATTTCATGTAGGGATCCAAAGACTCTATCGGAGCATTGAAGGTTTGAGTACTATAAATGACAGAAATCGCCAAAAACGTTTTCCATACATTTTGTACTGAAAAACGATTAATCAACTCGAAATATTTTTTGTTGCCAAACGATCCTATTTCTTACTGTGATGAAAAGACTATTTGAGGCCATCTGAAATTTGAGTACAGAAACAAGTCACAAGACCGGGTTTACACGCAAGTACCTTTATCAGCGGGCATAACTTAACCGTATAACTTACCGTACTTTCTGTACTCAAACTTCAGTAGACATCAAAGAGCCTTATCTCTGTAAGAAATAGGATCGTTTGGCAACAAAAAATATTTCGAGTTGACTAATAGTATTTCAGTACAAAATGTATGGGAAAAGTTTTTGGCGATTTCTGTCTTTTCTAGTACTCAAACCTTAAATGGTCCGATGGAGTCTTTTGATCCCTACATGAAATGGGATCGATAGGAATAAAAAAAATATTTTGGTATTTTAGCATTTTTTCGCTGACTGTCAATTTTTTCTAAAATCTGTGAATGCAGTTCAGAATATCTCAAAAAGTTAGGGAAGGTCTCCTAGGAACGTTTTCCTCTAACTATAACGGTTAAGGTACCTGCCCTTACTGCCCCGTCTCAAAAATCGACCCTGTATACAAATTGATGGGATCGTCCCATCAATTTTTTCGTTCGGTCTTCGAATTTTGAATTTTGACACATTTCTGGTCACATTTTAGTTTATATCCTTCTTCTTGTAACATTAAATATACGTGGGGGGGACCTCTTTGCTCGTGTGCGGCGTAACTAAACAAAGTTAAATTCGAAAATGGCTTCTGTTTCAATTCCACGGGCAACTGATAATATTCCTAAAGGAGATACGCTCGGCTGAGATGTCCGCACTCGGTTTAGGTATTTCAATTATGGTTTCATTGTTTGGTGTTTAAGGAAGCGGAAATCTATTTACTTGTCTGTACATTATATTCTGATAACCTGCGGGTTGATTACATCGCTGACTAAGCAGCGCAGCGATACCTAGTTACTCCTGTCACATACACTTACCTATTGTTTACATCATGATAACACTCGGACAGGGCCCTAAGTCGCTTAGCCACTGTGGCGCCACTGTGGCGTTTTGCTATTGTGATCGACCGATCGTTTAATCCGACCGACCAATCAGAGACCGATTTTCTTTACTAGTGCTCTAATAAGCCCGTATACAGGGTGGTGACGATATAACGACAATAACTGAAACCGCATACTGGGTATGACGTGAATAGTTCGTACTTACAAAAATTGCAAAATATATTCAAAGGTATAGCCACGGGATAGCTTTTTTACTTCTACCATTTTAACTTTACACCGCCAAATACACCGACACCGAAACGATTTTGCCACCCTCGTACCTACAGGTCAGTCGATGAGGTCAGTAGACGATTATAAAGGATGTAGTGTTATATTTAGATTATTTCCGCATTTAATTTGTGTGAAAATTTAGATTTTACAATTTTGATGTAAACCTAATTTGTCAATTTTAAAGTATTATGATTGACTAGTAGGGATCGTGTTTAAATTTATTGTCGTAATGTCGTCACCACCCTGTATTTAGTAGGTATCCACTACAAAGTGGACGGGTTATTCGGTTTTTGTCCCCTATTGTTTAACACCATCACGATAGCACACTGTAGCGCTTTTGTTTCTGACTTGTTCAGAATATCGATTATTAACTCGAGTGAACTGCAGTGTAGATTTTTTAAAATTGTTTTACACATGTAGGAACAAATTGCTTTTAGCGGTCAGCAAATTGCGTTGGATTTTTGCAACAATTTTATCTTCTGATTATGTGCAATAATAAACGTTCAATACACATAATTCATGTTTATTTAATTTTATGGCTAAAATAAATGTGGGATAATTAAATTACCTACTTGTATTATTTACTATTTATTTAACTAAATTTTCTGAGTACATAAATGGGATTTCAATTTACGGAAAGATTTTTTCTCTCAATCAGGACACCATAAGCCAGTCCCTGGTTGTGACAAATTAAAAAATGTTATCGCGGATTAGTCTTGATTCCGACTGACAGCTCCATGAATGGGGATGGAAGGCAATGAATAGCCATCGGTCCAAGCCCAAAGTGGCCAATCTCTGGCAAGATTACGTCACATCAAGGGCCTTTTCTCAGAGCCCTTGTATGAATGAGGTACGCACTTGACTACTTAACCCTATTATACAGCATTTCGAGAACCACTTTGTCAATTGACGAACAATAATTTATCTATAATAAAATACTCAATATAAAAATGTAGGTATAGGTACTTAAGTGTTTTGACTTTTGTAAAGTCTGATGTGGCCATATTTGAAATTTATAGAAAGTTATGGTGGACTTCCACTGGCATTACTATACAGCGTGTAACGGAAAGGGTATATCTATCCGAAAGGGGTGAAAACTGTATCTGCTATAGAAACGATATGCAAGATTTCAGCTCAAAATAATTTTTCAAAAAATTCATACCAAAATATTAAATTTCGTAAGTTTATTGAATTCCCATAATAATAAACGTATAACCGCACTACGAGTGTCATTATCCTTTTGACGTCACTTGGTGCTAGTGATGTCGAAATGTAAATTTGACATGTTTGGTATTTTGTGTTCATGTATTGGAATGTCTCATATCTCTGTAACGTGTAGATATAGGATTTTAAAACCGTTGCCGTCTTGTTCGTTATCATCCAAAGAAGCCGTGCACTTCGTATGTATATACCCTTTCCGTTACACCCTGTACATTACATCACTTTTGTTGCTAGAAACGCTTTGTAAAACTATTGTAAACTGGCTAAAATATCTATAAATTTGGCGGTTAGTATGAAATGCTGCGCTATAGGTGAAAAGATAAATGCTAATGATACTTTTCATTCTGTTGAAAACGCTGCCTGCATCGCGCGCAATATTTTCCACTTATCGCCGTCCCAACGAAACAATACACGATACATCACAGCGTGTAGCGACCACTTGTCACCGCGGCGGGTGGCGCCCCCTCCAAACTAAGCGTTTCTGCCAAAAGTACGTGACCTTAATGTATATCAATCCGAACGTGATTTATACTGGGGGGATCTGTAAAATATGATATAAAATAAACATTGACAACCAAAACGATGAAATACGACGCAGCTCTGTGATTTAAGGGCGCGTTTCACGAGATTTTACGATGCTATAAAATCAGTTCGCGGCGCTCGCCGCTCTCGGCGCTTCGGCAAAGAGCGCACGTACTGCACAGATTTGACAAAACAGACGACGGGCATTATTTGTTTGCTGGTTTTTTTGCAAGTTTTATGGACTGGTGCCAAGTTTATGGGCCGCGGACAACGGGCGCGGGCTTTGACAGTGTGAAATTGGGAGATGCGATTTGATTTGTCTATGTACAAATAGGGATAGAGCTGAGCATTAGTCTATCAACTGTTTTACAATACTGGATTCATGTGCATATGCAAATTATGAATATTAATTTGTAGTAGATAGGTAAGTATATAATTTTAAAACAACTAGGTAGCATTTTTTTCCCTTTCCAATGGCATCGCTCAAGTATGGTTAATGGTTTTTTTTTAATGATTATATGTTGTTGACCAGTGTGGCCTTAACAACTTCACCGGTCAGAGGGCGAGCGCACAAAGTGCGGCTCCAGCCGTAAGGGCAGGGGGACAGCTGGCTCAAGGGCGCCACATTGGGCACGGCCTCGGCTAGGGCTGCTGTCTTTTGAGCGAGCGGGGTAAAAATTACCACCGGAACGTAACGTGACTTCGCTGAGAAGATCCGGCAGGAAACTCAGCGAGGCTTGTCGGGTGCCCAGGTGCGTCTATGTCCTGCTAGGCGCATAGTGGCACCTATTGGCGGCGGTGTGTGTTCGTCGACCTCGCCGGTGAGGTCGATGTCTGTTGGGTGGTGTGCGTGTGGCGGACTCCTCAACATCTGAGTCGAGGAGAACGGTGAGTGGATCGGGAGGGTTATGGTTAATGGTTCCTCAGCCAGGGTCCATACATTTCTGCCTTTAATTCTCAACGGTAGAGTCTCCCCACAATTTGAACATAATGAAAGTATTATTATTACTTATATTCTTTATAAAGCGCGCCTATTCTACGAAAATTATCTGCGTATCAAGTTTACGGTCCATAAGCCCCGCCATAACGCCCAAACTACACACTTATTAGTTCAAATGTGACAATTACTAACTTTTAATGAGCTGTGATAAAAATATTTATAATATCGTGCAGACTGGCGGGATGGCGAAATGTTTACCAACTAGATTTTTAAACTTGAAATGTATTTGAAAGTCAAGTCTGATATTATAAGTTTGTCCTTAGTTTAAAAGTTTCAGAGAGGGTTCTCTGATAGCCTACTTATAAATTAAGGCTCACCTCACCTCATCTAAAATATTTACGGTTACATTTTTAAATAATTAGTCTAGGCCGGAAAGGCTATACCTACCACAGTATGGCATAGAAGTAGTGAACCGGATAGGCTATACTAAGGTATTCCGGTGCACCCAGCATAGCCTATTAGTAAGTATAAAAAATAAATAATTTAAAAAATTAAAAACACGACTGCCCTGCCAAAAAACGAACTAAAAAGTATAAAACAAGTGCAGTGTCATTGCAGTCGGGGGACCGTTCTGTGGAACATATTTAATCTAAGAGGGCCCCCGACTGCAATGACACTGCACTTGTTTTATACTTTTTAGTTCGTTTTTTGGCAGGGCAGTCGTGTTTTTAATTTTTTAAATTATTTATTTTTATTTTATGCATTTTAGTGACAGCAGCCAAAAATGATATATTTGTTTTGCATGTACACCCTACCTATGTTAAATTATGCCTATAAATTCTACAGTTTTGGACTGTGCTCATCAAGGCCTTCAATTTGATACCCATATTGTAATAATGGAAGAAAAATTTTTTTTTTCACATATTAAAGTTGAGCCATAATGCCGCCATATTGATTTTTTTCAAAAATAATATACCCAGTGTTACCCGGAATGATGTAAGGATTCTAACGATACCCCATACATCGAAATCCGTTCAGGCATTTATAAGTTATGGTGGAATAAAGAATCTCACATACAAACATACAAACTTACAAACATACATACATACATGAACCCTAAACACATATACACTCTTTTTTTTTGGGCAGTCGTGTAAAAACATGATGAGTATTAACCTTCTTAGAAGCCTGTGATAAAGTTACTATATATTTTTGTTTTGTTATTTAATATTGGGTTAATACCTAACTGCTCACACAGCGTGGCTGTTTGAAAATGTGTAGGTACAATTTAACTTTTTCTATTGAAAAGAGTAACCATTGAGTTTCTTGCCGGCTCTTCTCAATGGAAGCAACATTGCGAACCGGTAGTATCCCTAAAAAAATAGGTACCTCTAGCTTACATGAATAAAAAAATACTTTGACAGTCAGTTTAATATCTCTGATAGATTTTTCTTGAATGACAATATTTTATTGATTAACTTATTTATATCTAAGGTAATACTTAAATAATAATCTAAGGTAGCCCAATTACCCTTCTTATTATCCTCGGTATAACAAAATGCTAAATAAAACGACCTAAGTACAATGACAATATGTCACACGCAACACCATGTACACAAAGGAACACATGTACCGACGACCAAACAAAGACGTTGAGTGAAAACAACTCAGCCATGAACCCATTGTCTCCAGATCACCGTCGGATTATAAAAATCGTAATGGGATTATTGTTTAAAGACGGCAACGAGGCGGCGACGCGACGGTCACGGTCGGAACACATTTCAATTACTACACGCATTGTTTGGCCCTGTAACTGTTTGCCCAGCCCCTGATGCCCTGATGAGAGCCAGCTCAATGATTAATCCTGTTGCTGTGAGCTTGGGAGGTGGCTGCACTACGGTGTCTATTAGATGTCAAGAGATTTGAACCAGTCATTGGTGCGTCCAGATGCCGCGCATGCCTCGCCCGAGCACTCATGTTCTGACATTATGTCTATGCATTCCGACGTCAAAGTGCTCGGGCGCGGCATGCGCCTGATGTAGACGCAGCCAATGAGAAATATGACGTAACAAAAATAAAACACGAATTAAGTGTAATGTAAATTGTACGTTTTATTAGCTGGTTACAAAAAAGAGACAATTTCTCATACCCCAGCTTCAAAAAATAAATAAATTATGTAACTTACGAAAATTATATCTTGTTCATCGTTGCTTAGTTTGACGCTGACTGTACTAATTGTTAGTTCGACGAAAGCAACAGACCTAAATGAGGCTACATGTCCAAGACTGATGAAAATCATCACGAAATATCAACCGGCGTCTATTGCGGCAATCGAAATCGTCTGCACTAGTGATGTAATGGATATTCGCATTCAAAAATATCCGCATGCTTTTTGAGATTCGCATTCGTAAAATATCATGCGAATAAGTCGACTTTTCAGTTCAGTTCGGTTATAAAGCCAAGAATACTTGCGAGGCTCAGCTATGATGAGAGCCTCATTGAATGATTATACCGCTGCTATACGCCTGATAGCTGCTGTTACGTCATTTAATACCGCGGAAGTTCGTTAAGAGCTTACATGTTAATAACTGGTTTAAAAAAATACCGCTCACGTTATTTTCACTTCTACGCAAAAACTGAATTATATAATTAGCGAACAATGCTACAATGCTAGTGCTATTACACAAACCCAACCTTCAAGGCAATTGCATTAGTTAGATTAACCAAAATGACATCACTGTAAGCGCTGAAATAAGGCTAAACGAGTTTTTACGGCAATTTAGCATTTTATATACAATAATAAACAGAAGACGGCGCAAATACAAAATGTCAACTCAACGGAGTAACGAAGTAAATTATAAAAATTGCTTGTATTTCTCTTGTCTTAGATAACGGACCGGGCATTTCTTAGAATATTAACCCGCCTTAATTCTTCGGAGCGATAAAATAGTGGGGATCTTTGTTTTTATAAATACATCGTTTGTTTTCGCTTTAGAATTTATAAAAACATTTTTCGTTGGATAAATAACAGTGTCATGATACCGCAGTAGCTAAATTTCGGCTGCGGGGCGTATTTTAAGCGGAAAGATGATTGTATTACATAATGTCTTGTGTTTCCCGCGATGGCTCGGGTTGCGTGCTGGAGGACATATTTATTAGCGTGTTTTTTTAGAGGGAGCATCACACGTGACGATATTTTTTATACAATACAATTTTCAAAAACAAAAGGACTATTGCAATCATCATAATGATGATGGCTGAAATGATAATGATCATTTCAGCCAAAAGATGTACACTGTTGGACATAGGCCTCCCCCAAGGTTTACCACAACGACGGGTCCTGTGCCACTTGCATCCAGCGGTTTCCCGAGACTTTCACTAGGTCGTCGGTCCACCTTGTGGGGGGCCTACCCACGTTGCGTTTTCCGATACGTGGTTGCCACTCAAGAACATTTCTACCCCACCGGCCATCAGTTCTTGCATCAATGTCATACAACTTCTTGAAACGACTGTACAGTGGAAACAAGAGGCCTAGACCATAGTGATCTGAGCGTTAGCCGGTCGGCTCACTGAATCGGGAGATTGCGGGTTCGTTTCCCACCTGAGGCAAATTTCGGAAACGGCCTTTTCGTAATTTGACCTGATCTGGGAGTCACTGGGATCGCCCCCAGTCCATTGTATGGTAGCCATAGTACAACCGTTGCTTAGTTTGGGACCGTAGTTGGCGTGTACGTCTGGCGATGTTTTAAAAATAAATTATGCTAGAGGCTTGAACATTACGATGAAAGGCGAAATTTTCTATCTACAGTTTTATTCAAGTTCATCTTACTTTTATGATAAACCTTTTAAAGTAGAAATCAATTTGACAGGCGATTTTATTACGGTTGTGGATTATGCTGAGCTGTCCTAATCGAATCATAAGGACGCTCGATATAAAGTTGAAAGTGATTTTCTTTATTCACTCTGCTTAGAAGCAAAGACAAAATTGAAACTTCCACTCACAAGCCTAATGCTAAGGATACACTAGACACTAGACACTCAGAGTATCGACACCGCCACTACAACTGTAACAAGGTGTTGCGGTGGTGAACACACGTAGACACTCAATTTATGAGTGTTTTAGTGTCGTCGTGTCCCCTTAGCATAATATATTTCATTATCATCAGCACACATCTCGAAGTAACAGGTCATCGCTCCACTCTAAAGTAAAAGAGGAAATTCCCAATATACCTAATAATATTCGGTTATTTTTAAACCAATACCAATATAATTACCAATATTACATTGAGCCTCAATTATCCTTATCTACTTTACATTATATTTCCCCGCCGCCGCTATCGCACTGCGATTTAATCAAGCGTATTGCTGTTTCCACCACTAATAATATTTCACAAAATAAAAGCATTCACATGAAATCACATGGTTAATGATTGTAAGCGTAAATTAATTGGACAGTCGAAGGCAAAAACATGTTAAATTTTATTGTATACTCCACGTAACTACTTCAAAAAACAGTGGAATGTAACAAACACACAACCGTATTATAGTCCCAAACTAAGCCAAGCTTGTACTGTGGGTACCGTAAAATGGTCCTGGCGCGATCCGAGTGACACCTAGACCAGGGCAAATTACGAAAAGGCCGTTTCCGAAATATGCCTCTGCCGAGCGTCCTACGCTCGAACCACTGCGCCGAGCGGTCGTCAAAATTATTGTTAATATTTAGTCATATTCTTCTGAATTTCGATTCCATGATATTTCTTACAGCCATGAGTGGCATCTCGTGGCGCGATGCAAAAAACCCTGTCGCCGGTCGCTGTCGCGTGAAGTCGTGGCCGGCTGTTAAGTACTTAGGTATTCGTATACTGCGTGTATTTTGAAATTGTAATGGGTGTAAATATTTTTGCCTTTGACTGTACCACACACCAATTTATGTGACGTCAGAGACGTTACTCTAATAGCTGTCAACATAATAAGTGATGCGAACGAAATAACATCCCATAACACGTTTTAAATAAAAAATGCCGCTGTACAAATAATAACAGACTCGGCTTGACTTAAAATTATTAGGAATACCTACCTACCTATGAGCAAAGTTTAAACTTTCCAAATTCATATATTCAAGCTATTATTGGTACTGATTCTGTTGGTAGCCGAACTAAACTAATAGTATTGCCATCCTTCTTCTTCATCTTATGGTTAATGGCCAAACTGGTGTCGTCGTCGTGGTGTCAGAGTCAAGCCGCTCGAAGGCCTATGACACGGCTTAACGACTGCTGCCTCTATGACCACACCCGGGACCGCCTTTTTCCGTGCTCTCCAAAGCCAGTCATATCATGATGAACAATACGTATGAGCAAGATAGATATATTTCAGATGTGTCAACTTTAGTTTAGTTTACCATGCCTTTGACCATACCATCAGACTAGTGGTAGTCAAGCAAAGTACCTACCTATTGATGAACGGCCAAATTTATAGAGATTTTTAATCAGTTTACAATGGTTTTACAAATCATTTCTAGGAACAAAAGCGATTTGTAATGCCAGTTTAAGTCCATCATAACTTTCTATAAACTTAGGGATAGTTTTTATGGTTCCATTAATTTGTTATTGGGCTCAAAAGATCACAAGGTTTCGACATTCATCATAATGAGATGAGATTTGGCGCAACCATTTTATGGAGGAAACCAACGGATATAAAAGATAGCCCGCGCTACTCCCATAATACCTATGAAAATACATTTAATGCATTGATGTATTATTTCAGCAGATATACCACCTTCTAACATCGTAATCACTAAACATGTGCTCAGCGCACAACATGAAGCGAAATTCACATCTATTATCGCACTCGCAATTCGACAAATAACTTATTAAATACATAAGAAGACATAAGAAATACATTATTCACCTGACGATGAGCTGTATTGTAAATACCGAAAGGTTTCAAAGTTATATTCCCGCGAGCAACTGAGTCGTACAGTGTCCATGGTCTTCGTTTAGTACAAACTATTTTGGACAGTCACGTGTTTCCCTCTTCCTTGGTAATGTCTTCGATTTAATTAAAATGTGACTGCCAAATATTTTATTTATAAAAGAGGTTAGTTCCCATTTACTATGTTTTTATAATTCGTGATGTACACACAGAAAATCCTGAAATACAGCCGGTAATTAAATCGCCAACGCTAACCGACCACTTTGTTTGTTTTGCTTGTTTCATTACATTAGTTTGCGGCAGCTTTTATTTTGTTTTTGCTTTTAATAATTTGGATAACTGGGTTATGATTCTGCATTGTTTTATCTGGCTGTAAGTGTGTCACTGCCCACGGTAGAATATTATGATGCTTGAACAGATTTTATGGAGAGAAAACAATAGATGTTTGGTCTCGTCTCAAATATCACACGCCGCCGCCCGCACCGCACCACTCTTTTTCAAAACTTCCATAGTCCGCTTGACAGTGATTATGATTCACTAGACATGTCCACAATATGTGAATGCCGCGCGAGGCAGCTTTGCCTCGCGAAGTTTGACATGATGCGCCCAAGGCAAAGGCTCGCCCTGCCTCACCCGAGCGCTGTCATATGCCTCGCCTTGTTTGGCTTAATCATGACACGGAACGATAATGTTGGCTATACCCTTCTCTGTCTGGAGTGTTGGCTCGTCCTTTGCCTCGCGCGTCATGTAACTGAGGCAACAGCGTGCCGTGCGGAGCATGTGGGTGAGCAGCCTCGCGTGTTAGACATTTAGACATAGACTTAAGACAATGACATTCACTGACTCAAAAAAACAGATTGATTCTTTTAAAGCAAAATTACAAATGGAATTGGAATTTGTATCAGACATTTCCGTAGTAAAGTGTCAAAATCGCCAACGAAGGGACGAATCAGACAGTCCGGATTTGTAATAGACCCTCTACTCCATCACGATATGCAGGTCACCTTAATATCTAAGGTAAGGAGAGTTCAGGATGTATTGCCCTCATACATCAAGCGTCAGATGGATCATTCCGGGGCCGATCTGACTGCTCCATAAAAATAATGATGCCAAGTAATAGCCTATTAATGTGCCAAGGTGCTGGACAATGGCAGTCATCAGAACAATGACAAGTCATTTTGTAATTCTGATCTGTCATAGGGTCCGTAGTGTCATGTTTGTATGGATAAATGGGATAATATAGGAAGCTAAAACTTCGATTTTGAGTAAGTACTTAAATTTATCACACTTTGAGACAATAGGAATAATATTACCTGAAAATGATAGTAGTACCTACTCCTATGGCATAAGTCTGCTAATGTTTATACATGTCAATGCAGTAATAATTAATAAAATCAATTATCTTCGTAAATCCTTGATCGTAAAGAGTAAATTCTTGGCAGTCGACGTGTTGTCAGCCAGACTTTGGTAAAAAAACAGCAGACGGCCATGGACTGACACTATAATTTTCAGCTGATAATTATGTTACTTCGAAAAGTTATCGGCAAATACCCACTAATATGTATTAGTGACGCACACGAATTAAAAAAGGTACCTAGCTCCAATAATTTGTATACCATTTATTAATATACCTGCAAAAACTTCCACGTCCATACATTCAGCATAAATAAAGTAATATCAATCCTGTTGGATTCGCAGAAAGTATTAACAAGCCGTTATCAACGTTACTAACGATGTTGTTAATTCGGTCAATCAGCGCGCTCTTGTTGCGCTCAGCTTAGCGCTCCCGGAACCGGTCGAGTGATGCGTCAGAGCTTCACTCGAACGCCGTCATAATTATTAACTTAGGGCCTCCGCAGACTTGCTACTTTTAGCATCGGCGATCAGCGATTTTGATTCTGCGTCTCGCTCGTTCGCGCTCGAAGAAACGCGACGCAGCATCGATACGTCACAAAATCGCCGGTCGCCGATGCTAAAAGTAGCAAGTCTGCGGAGGCCCTTAGTCAAAACATTGGACATTTGCAATGGAACTTGATTAGTTAAGTGTCACCTAAAATTAGTATGGTTCTGCCCACAGAGTAATGACTAAAGAAAGAGGTGCCCTTATTAGATATATGTATGAAAAAAACGTGGTCATTGTTTTTTCATTTTCATTGTTCTATTTACCGGTAAATAGTTGAACTACTCGCTTCGTTTTATGTCGATGTTAGTACTAGGCCGACCACTCGGCCGAGCTGCTTAGGGCCAGTCCCCTTAGTAATTGGTCCATGGTTCTGCCACATCAAAAATCATACAATTAGTGTGAGCTCCAAATCAAATCAAAATATTTATTTCTATAAAACATGGTAAATTCTATTATTAGCTGCGTTTCGCCATAATATTATGTTTATAAGGGTTTGATCGCTAACGCGTCGCTATCGCACCGCTTGCCTTACCAGTGTAGCCCCGGCCTAATAGGCTATATGGTCATTACATGATAAATTAATTACCTTTCATTAGAACATTTCAGGATTTAATTACAAAATGAAATATAGTGTTTCTTGATTTTCTCAGATAAGGAAATAATTTCCCTAAAACTGTAAGAATACAAATGTAGGTTCTTTCATTTTGTTAAAATTATACAGTAAATACAAAATATTCAATATAGGGTCGGCGAGGCAGCAGTGGTGGGCCAAATTAACATATTATGGCCTATGTCTATACGGTATCTTCCCGGGGCACGTTTGTAAACAAGATTATACCTTGAGGGTCCCACCTCGCGAGTTATGAACCCTCCGGCCTCCATACAACCAACAATGAACATTTACAGCGCCGCATATTGCCAACTTTTTATCCTTACGCGCAGTATGTCTTAACGATGCCTCGGGAAGTTACCGTTCGGCACACCGCTACCGCTGAAAGACTGTTTTACCAAGTTTTGGTAAATTTTATTGATGAAATAAGAACAGTTATCACGACACAACAACACACAACGGTACTAATAGGTGGTAAGAATTTGGTAGAAATTATACTCCTTAAATATTTTAGACTGTTACTTATTATTATTTCTTATATCTTCTAGATGTACGTCACAACTAGGTAGGTATACAATTTAATTACTTAATCTATCAGATCATTATATTAGCGGCTTCTTGTAAATGTAAATGTAACGTCACGACTTTTATCCCCATTCGGGGGTAGTCAGAGGTTTGAGTGGCCATACACCACCACATTGTGGAGGTATTAACCAACTCAAAGCCCACGTTTCACCTGATAGTCAGAACCCAACGTGACAGGTGGTGAACCTTGTCGCCGTGTATACAGGAACTGACTATTACCTAATCCCGAGGGATAGGTAGGTTTCCTCACGATGTTTTCCCTCACCGTCAGCGAACTGTAAATTATGCACATAGATGAAAATTCATCCATTGGTGCATGCCCCACCGGGGATCGAACCTGGGACCTTCCGATTGGTAGCCCAACCTGTTCACCCCTAGGCTACAGTCTAGCGGCTAGCGGCGTTTTTAGCGGCTTCTTCTTTTTAAGTAAATGTGTAGGTACGTAACTTCATTATAGAGTTTTTATTTCTCATCCAATAGGTACTACTAATAAAGATTAAGTAGGTACATTTTGTAAGTAGGTACTCCATGATCACAATGAAGTAATTTATTTACGAGCTAAGTTTCCAAAAGCTATTCAAGATGTTTAATCTAAGAACGTACGACTAAATAGCACCACCAGCAAAACAAATTAATTTATATAAATAATATAATTGGCCCTGACACAAATAAAAGTAAATTAGCGACAAGCCCATTTTCACCGAGGACTCGCCGGGAAAAATTGAAAACGTCCAGCTAATGGGCGGCGGAGATAAAACCTCCATTCCTCACTGCTGCGGCTTTTAAAGTGAACAAAGTCATGCGCAGAGTTACAGCTTCCTTAGAACGGCGGAAAACAAATATTGCATAGGAATCGCAATTCTTATCCTACTTCCTACTCATATTATAAATGAGAAAGTGTGTGTGAATGTTTGTTACCACGTTATCACGACACAACAAGAGTACATCTCTGTAGCTACTAAACCGATTTTAATGAAATTTGAAACGTAGATAGTGTAGGCTCTGGAATTAGACATAGGCTAATCTTACATATCAATTTCCATGCGGGCGAAGCCGCGGGGCACACCTAGTAAAAGATAACACTAGAGTTGATTGTCCTATGGATATCTTGAAATAGTTCCACAATATTTCTATTAAAAACAGTTTATGCAAGGCCTAATAAACTCTTAGCTTTGTGAAGATTGAACATCCAGAATAAAAGTAAGGAATGTTGTTGGAAAACTAAAATCTTTCTTCGAAGTTAAAGAGTAGCTTTCTAATTCTAAGATAGTTCACAGAAATATTAATAAATATAATAAACACATCTCAGTTCATTAGTATTAGATATTGGCCGCCGATCACTTGAAGCAACTTACAATCTATTCTACAATGATAACATTATAACACGGGTTGATAACCTGGGACACAATGTCTCTATCAGATTTAATGGAATGGCAACAATAGGTTGTAGATGATATAAATAGTACATCGTATCATTAGGTAGGTACATTATTCTACTGCACTCCCATGCGCTAGTAGCGTTAAGATAGGATACCTACATTATGTAGTTTCGAAGATATTCTATGCAAAAACTGTCAAACTGCCATATTTATTTGGTGGATAAAAATTATCTTACGATTCTGAAACCGGCGCTAAGTAACATAATGTAAGCATTTACTTTAATTTCCGTTTCATAATGTTCAGCGTCGTTATTTATACCGTTTGTTATTATTTTAAATGCAAACAAGCTCTTGTAAGCAAAGTTTGTTCCCAACGACGATAACTTTTGGAAAATTTCGAACCGCTCTGAAAAATTATCTCAATATTACACGATGACGCAGAACCGACGGCAGCCATTTAAAACTGCCAACAAAACAATTGATCAACAAAATATAAAAGCATTTTTTAAACGTTAGAAGCGATTTTGTTGCCATTCGCCATTTTTAACAAGCTTTTATTCTCTTTTCCCATTGGTAATATCGGATACGTATATACATTTATCCAATGTATGACTGACTCTGAATTCAATATTTATATTCGGCGAAAAATATTTTCCTTGTTATTAACAACGGCGATGGGAAGTTTTAATTAAATTAATTAAAAGTTCCCTGCGTAGTTAATTTGTTACGTAAGATGTATAGGCACATACAGCGGTTTTATGTATAAACAAGCCATATATTTTGTGTCGACTAATAATAAATCTCTTAAGTGTAGCGTATGGGAGCGTCTAATTGCTCTGTGGACGAACAAAAAGTGGACGGAGCCCGTCGTAAACAATGGACGAATTTCGTCAATGTTTTCTTTTTGTGGGAAAACGCTTGATGTATAGGTTGGTAAACGAACACGTATTAAAATTTATATTATATCAGAATGCCGAAAAACATTTTCTTCGTGGAAAGAAAAGAAAAAAAATGTTATACAACTTTCTAGAATGAAACCATACAACAAATGTGAACTTGGCCAAAATACTTCAGCTTCGTTGCTTTATTCCAAAATAACCCATTATGTACATAAAGTTTATAAGTACCTACTTACAGAGCATTTCATATTTCTAGGTAATTTCAATATTTTGCATATTGGGAACGAAATAGAGTCACAATTTACTAAGTAAGTACTTGAGTGGACTACCTTAAGCTGTGTTAAAGTTTAGTTTTTTATTCGGTATGCTCATATTTGTATTCAAGGTCCTACAGTCACAAAATGCTTATTTGACCGACCGAGCGTCGCTACTCGCTAGTGTCATTTATCTATTTAAGGCATTAGTTATTTAGTTTTCTTTCGGCCACCGGGCTAGATAAGTTTGTGGGACCGCACTCAAAATTAAACCTGCTTATTTTAAAAACAGTAGATGGCAATTTGTTATTATTATTTTATATCTCTAAATGTATCAAGCTTTTACAACGTCATTATTCATGTTGTGGGGCTCCGCTTGAGCCTGTCTTGCTTGTCTTGAAAACAACATTGATTACTCTACTCGATCACATCCTTTGTCACGAGATAACATGCTCTGTTTTCATTTCATTTGTTGAGCCAAATAGTTATACCTATATGATAATACGTAAATTTGCATTACCCCAATAATGTTCCTCTGCAGATTTTAAACAGTGCTATCATACCCGTGCATCAGATGGAAATGATAATGTTAATAAGACGAGACACTCGCGATATTGAACCCCCATCAAGAGTTCTTATTAGATGCGATTGTATTACAGATATGACTGAGACCGGTGCGTTGCCGGGGTACTGTGGAAGTGATAGCTAAATAGCAATTTCTTTCCAATATAACGATATTGTTGCTAACACATGCAAACTTCCCTAAAAGGTACGTTACTGCTATGAATATTAAACAGATATAATATTGCTCCAGAGTTATATTTGGATGGGAGTAAATATGATTATATTTCGCGAGTACTTCGGTACTTCACGGATCGCATGTTGTTAAGAAAATTACGGAGAACTTTTTATAGGATTCGTAAATAGGCACTAAAGTCAACAAAAGTAACAATCAATCGCTGAAGAGGGCGAAGTCGTATCCAGGACTTTACAAAAAAATATAATAAATTACTCTCTTATTTCTGAGGAAAAATAAAGCTAAGAAAATCCGTGATAGAGTTAGGTATTTTAACTCGATTTTGTATATTTCGATTCTCCGAAACTTAGAAGTATCCATAGTTAATGAACCTTCGATCAAATCATGGTTTACTACCTATAGTTAAGGTTGGTTTTTCGTGGAATCCCTCGACTAATAGATGTTTAACGGGGGGGGGGGAGGAAAGAAATTTACTTATCGCACAATTTCTTGTTACCAGAGTTGAAGTAATTACAAAGATATCGAAAGATAACGCCGGCCCGGTGCACTCACCGACTGAATATTGATGGCAGAGCTTCACTCCAGCCAATCTGCGTTCTATGCATAAGTAATGAAGAAAATATGGAACCTAGAGGCAAACATGCGATAAATATTGACATCAAACGTCGCTTCAGGACCCATTACTGAACAAATCGCATACATCGTCAGAGTATACAAACTAACGATAAATGTAAATACAGAGCTCTGGGAGAGCTTAGTATTATATGTAAATTGCGTTCTGAAATATTGATAAGTGAAAACATTAACATTATTTTTATTTTTTACTAGTTGAGCCCGCGATTTCATACGCGTAGAATTTAATGGTTTTTTTTTGCGTTTAATTCTATTTCTTAAATAAAAGTATCCTTACTCCTTATAACATCAGCTATCTGCCAGTGAAAGTCCCGTCAAATCGGTCCAGCCGCTACGGAGATTAGCCGGAACAAACATACAGAAAAACAGACAAAAGTTTTAAAAATAGCTTTTTCGTTATAAGTTCCGTATAAACATTAATATGAAATTAGTAAAAAGCTGATATTTTGACATTACAAACAGACACTTCAATTTTATTTATTTGTATGGAGTGAAATTTCTCAGTACTTGGATAATGTTACTATTAGTGTAATACTTCAGACATGAGTACCTATATGTGTTCTACGTTTCAGGAGTGCCTTTCACATCAACCTACCATTTACTCTTCCTCTTTTACGATAGGAGATGGCGGTATTAAGGAGGTAACTCTTAAATGCACTAAAGCATAAAGTAGGACCGACTAAAACGTATTTTAACGTAGGTTAAATAAACCTACGTGGAGTAAAATGGGAGACCTTTGCCCAGCAGTGAGATAATGTAACTTGATTAACAAAAAACTTAATGTAGGTAAATACAGTACCACGCTATGCAGCTACCAATATACTATAAACTATATAATATTAAGTATACACCGCGTAGTATACGCTGCGTTTCGTACGATGAGTGAGGGAGTCGGAAGCCCAACACCCCTCCCCTACCCCTCCCTCATTCCCACTCCCCTTCAGGTCGGCAAAGTGCGAGCAATGCCTTTGGTATTGCAAGCATCTTTAGGCTACGGTAACTGCTTAACATCAGGCGGACCGTACGATTGTTTGCCACCTCAGTCCTATAAAAAAAAACACCTATTTAGGTACTGTAAAGTGCAGCTACTGAAATAACTACATTATTTCCCCCCCCCCCCCTCCCTGACTCCCCCCGAATGGGGACAAAAGTCGTGACGTTATATTTTTATTTTTTATTTTTATTTTCCCATTGATTCATGAAAAGACGTGTCTACAACATGCACATGCCGCGCGAGGCTGCTCACCCACACGCCTCGCGAAGCACGACGTTTGCCTCAGTCGCATGCCGCGCGAGGCAAATGGCGAGGCAACTGACACTCTAGACAGGGAAAGGTATACCCGATCAATTAGTTTGACACGTTTGACATCGTTCTGTCTCACGACTGCCAAACTAGGCGTGGCAAATGTGAGTGCTCAGGTGAGGCAGGGCGCGCATTTGCCTCACGTGAGGCAAGTCAAACTTGGCGAGGAAAATTTTCCTCGCACGGCACGCACTTTTTGGCACTTCTGGACGTAGGTAGCTAATGATGATTGGCGGCGTCTTCATCAGGCGCATGCCTCGCGCGAGCACTCACTTTTGACGTCGGAACGCATAGACGTAATGTCATAATATGAGTGCTCGGGTGAGGCATGCGCGCCATATGGACACATCTATTGGAGATTAATTTAACGATCAGTTAATACACTGACAGCAGCAGTCAGTAACACTCCTGTCACCATCTTCTGCCATCCTTTTTATACCTACACAGTACGTACCATGGACCAATTACTAAGGGGACTGGCCCTAAGCAACTCGGCCGAGTGGTCGGCCTAGTACTAACATCGACATAAAACGAAGCGAGTAGTTCAACTATTTACCGGTAGATAGAACAATGAAAATGAAAAACAGTGACCACGTTTTTTTTCATACATATATCTAATAAGGGCACCTCTTTCTTTAGTCTTTGCTCTGTGGTACGTACACACAAAGGAAGCGTACCGAACGATCGAACAAAATAAACAGAATGTGAATAACGTTGACGAAATAGAATAAATATTAACACCCGCGAATTTTCAGCTGAATACCAATTTATTGAAATCGTCTCCGCTTTTATTTGAGAGGAAAGCAATCTATTCTTAATCTTCTTACCTACTAATGTACTTATGAAAATGAAAATTCATCCTATTCTTCTTGCTACCCGCATCAAATAAACTTAAATAGTTTTTTTTATAGTCCTGAGGTGGCAAACAAGCGTATGTTCCGCTAGGTGTTAAGCAGTTACCGTAATCTATAGATGCTTGCAATACCAAAGGTATTGCTCGCACGTTGCCGACCTGAAGGGGAGGGGCACGGAGGGAGGGGGAGGGGGTGGGGTGTTTGGTCTTCCGGCTCTCTCACTACTTACGAAACGCAGCTGTAATAGCAGCTTTACGTCAATCTTCCGTGAGAGGGTGGTAGTAGCCCGGTCGAGCCAGCTCGTATATGAGCTGCAGTCAATTGGCTACAGCTGGGCTCTGCCACCAATAGTTTCCTGATAATGTTTTTATTAAAAGTATCTTATTAAATAGTGACTGTAGCCTAGGGGTGAACAGGTTGGGCTAGCAATCAGAAGGTCCCAGGTTCGATCCCGGGTGGGGCATGCACCGATGGATGAATTTTCGTCTATGTGCATAATTTACAGTTCGCTGACGGTGAGGGAAAACATCGTGAGGAAACCTACCTATCCCTCGGGATTAGGTAATAGTCAGTTCCTGTATACACGGCGACAAGGTTCACCACCTGTCACGTTGGGTTCTGACTATCTGGTGAAACGTGGGCTGTGAGTTGGCTTAATACCTCCAGAATGTGGTGGTGTATGGCCACTCAAGCCTCTGACTACCCCCGAATGGGGATAAAAGTCGTGACGTTATATAAAATAAGTACCTTGTGACTTCCATCATAAATTTTCAAGCATGAAAATTAAATAATAGTGGATTGTATAAAGCATCGGTTATTATTTTCCAATTACAAAACATATCTGCGGTGTTCGTTAACGGTAATCCCTCTACATTCGCAAAGCGATCTAGTTAATATTTCAAGTATATTAATTATGCATTGGAATACATAAATGAACAGGGATGAGCTCAGTTACGTAGGCACTTAGCTCTATTAGCCGGCTAACTCATTTAAAAGTGTAATTAAAATAGTCCTAAGATAATATTGTATGAACGCTCCACATCGTAATTGCGGAACCCCAAAAGGTTTTTTGGACGGGTTAAAATAAGAGGAATTATTCTTTAATGCATTTCAAATTACGTGAAACTGATGCAAAGCTAATGCAGAATGGTTAATGGGTAATACTCAGCTGCAGAAGCCATAGGGCCTAACATAATAGCGTATTCTGTTATCCTGAAAGGCTCTAGGGCTCCTTAAATTGTACCTACTCAGCCCTTTTTATGCCCTACTATTGAGTACAGGCCACACATAAATACGAGGGCATTCAGGCCATAAACCAATATGCTCAGGAATGATGAAATCCTCTATTATTTATATCCAAGTTCTATTCGCCGATTTCATCAATTACTATTCACTAAAAGTATACATCAAACAGTTCATATTAAAGAGCATCATACTCATATACTTTATTATTTTAGTAACGTAATCCTAAAGCCTTTTTTGTATTCAAAGAAGATAAAAATAGTAGATTATGTATTATTTATCAAGAAGAACACAGACACTCAGAAAATGATATACTTAAGAAAGTCTCTATTACTCAACGAAAAGAAGTCTTTCGGAGAGTATTAAACGTCGCTTTTACGTAGTCTATATGAAAAGAAAATACCGTCCCGTACGACACCATTACAGGAGACAGCCCTCCGTAATGGAAATTTGCATACGCAACTTAAAATTTTATTCATAAGGAGAAAATTGTTTCACATATTCGGAGGGCGCGGGTCGGCGGACGCGTCGCGCACTCGGGCGAAGGAATCGAATTATTGCCGAGAATTAGGAATTTGGGCCACATTACCTGCTGGTAACGACCGAGTGCGATTATCGAGAGGAACGCAATCGCGACCGGCGAGCGATCGGCTCCTCCGTGAGCCTGCAACGGGAGATTGAATTGGTACGCCTCAATTGGAAAACCCGAGTTTTGGTACTATTCGAGTCAATTTAGTTGTACGTTTAGTTCGCATTTGTTATGCATGGCGGATTAATTAATTTTCTACTAGGCTGTGAGTTCAGTACAAAGTACTATATGGAGTTTACAAGTGAGTTTAGAAATAGAGACTCTCTCTAGAGAGTCTCTATGTTAATACAAGAACTGATATTTTTTTAATGTCACTATATGGTGGCAAACATGCGTATGGTGGCAAACAAGCGTACGGCCCGCCTGATGTTAAGTAGTTACCGTAGCCTATGATGCGGGACAGGGGGAGGGGTAGGGGGGAGGGTAGAGCTGCTAGCTCTCTCACTCATCGTACGAATAGCTACTTTATACCGATCTACTATGAGAGGATGGTACTACCCCGGTCGATCCAGCCCATATGAGTTATAGTCAATTGGCCACAGATTGGCTCTACCACCAATAAATCAATCTATTCCAGTTTTTAATTTACAATAGCACCAAAAGCATAAAGTCTACATAAATTGTTTATCGATTTTAACCCTTAGCGGCCACACCTCAGCCAGGCCACATAGCGGCCACATGGGGTAACTCATTACCCCACGCTGAAACACCTAATTGTACAAGACATATAGGAGTTTTAAGACTTTTAACCAATTCATTTTTGTTGAAGAGTTCTTCAACATTTCTAATGATTTTTATCGGTCAATTTATAGATGGCATCCTAAAAACTGGTCATATGTGTGAAAATTCAACATAAACGGCCTTTTTCAGAAAAAAAATCATTACTCCGCCGTTTTTCAATATCAAGGGCTAAAATGTTAGGATTGTACGCACAACAGATGCCACTCCCATAAAAAAAACAGTATCCGCCGATCATTCAAAAAGCATATTTATTTTGCAAAATTATAAATAAATAAATAAATAAATAAATATAACGTCACGACTTTTATCCCCATTCGGGGGTAGTCAGAGGCTTGAGTTGAGGTTTGCAAAATTACTAGAGGAAAAAATGAAAAATAATTAATACAAATAATAACATTTGCTTTTTTGTGTTTTATTAGATTCTAAATACATATTTATATCTATGTAATGGAGTCACATCTGACTCTGGCTAGTACCGGCAGATATCGTTACATGTATCAACTTCACCTCTAATTTCACTTTTTCTGAGCCTGGGGTAACTAGTTACCCCGTGTGGCCGCTAAGGGTTAATTCAAATGTCGAATCAAATTGATACTATAATAACATATCAAAAACAGTTTTGACCTGTTCTGTTCTGGCCCGTTTATCATATTATATTTTCTAGGAATATTGGAATCAATATGATTATCACTTGCTTACGGTGAAGGAAAACATCGTGAGGAAACCTGCATGTCTTTAGACATGTGAAATCCACCAACCCGCACTGGGCCAGCGTGGTGGATTATGGCCTGAATCCTCCTCGCATTGAGGGGAGGCCCGTGCCCAGCAGTGGGACGTTAAAAGGGCTAAATTATTATTATTTATTGGAATCAAATATAAGTCCCTCAACCGAAATCTTCTGAGCGTTATTTAAGCTTTCATCGATAACTATATAAACGTGAAGTGTTTTATCCTCACGGCGGCTCTAGCCTTTATTACAAAGGTTATTATGTCGTAATTCATAAATTATTTGAGGCAGCGATTACCCGTGGAGGGGCGAGATAACAAGGGGGTGGCTACTCGCACTTGCCACTGTTTTAGGAGAAGGCCCACTGAACCTGCCCCAGTACTATATTTACTTTCATCTTTTCAATTATGCTGGTAAGGACTCCTCACTGGGGACTATTCATTTAGTATTACCTACCTATAAAATAAGAATAGCATTTTAATAAAAAGATTAAGTGGCAAAAAACAGTACAATCCGCCTGATGTAAAGCAGTTATCGTAGCCTATAGATGCTTGTAATACCAAAGGCCTTGGCACGTTGCCGACCTGAAGGGGAGTGAGACGAAGACATACCCCGGCGTTGGTCTTCCGGCTCTCTCACTCATCGTACGAAACGCAGCTGTAATAGCAGCTTTACGCCGATCTTCTGTGAGAGGGTGGTATTACCCCGGTCGAGCCAGCTCGTGTATGAGCTGCAGTCAATTTGCTACAGCTTGGCTTTTATTTTGTTTGGCTTGGCTTGGCTTGTTTCTACCACTCTAAAAGCAGATTAGATTTTTAACGCAGCCTATGCGTTTGGACGTCAACACTGAGTGCTCGGGCGCGACATGCGCGCGATATAGACGCACTCATTTAGTTACAGATTATAGCTACGTGTATACAGAAGGCATCCTCCAAAACGAAAAACCAATATTTACATTAGTATATCAGAAAAAATACATTATGGTGACTTTTGTTCAAAACGATATACCTATAGGCGGTATCGTTTATTTGGGGATCATCTATAGAATAATAAATCGTTTTTCACGGTTCGATCGTGAGAAGCGGCGCCCACTCGCAGAGCAAACGCCGGATAAGCCCACATCCAATACAAAAACAGAACAACACATCGAGGATATCAATAACTTGTTCGTAAATAAATGACAATATGTGATATCCAATAACTAAATACACATTTACCCGAAAATGTTTATCTTATAAAATATGTTTACAAATTTACAACGCATGAATCAAATCAATGAGATCAATCAAATTATTTTGATTTGCTAAAACACGGTACAACAATGTAGGTATGTTGCGAGTTGTTATTGATTAAATTGGTTATACCTCACAATCGGCAAGCTAACATTAGTAAAAAATCGAAATTGATAAGAGGAATTCTTTCATTAATTTATTGTTAAATTCTTATTAAAAAAGACATTCCCAAGAAGTTAAAAATAAACTATACTACGTAGACGTAGAGAATATGGGAAGTAGACGATTTAGAAAAGTGAAAGAAATGTTTACAAACTAATGTTTTATGTAGACAGCGTTCATTGTTTAACAAATCCTAACACACTTTTTTGAATTGGCTATGTTTCGCATTCTTCTTGGAGGCCATTCTATACAAAAGATTCCGCGAAAATCCTGGACAGAAGTTCACAATCCTTGACACAAACAATCGAATCAATCAGCCGATGCAATCTATAAAAATCGTGTCAATTGTACTAACGTCATGCATTGTGTTTGTTTGTTGTTATTCTTTGTACAATCGTCGTTGGAGACAGGTTGCGGGCAAGTTCGCTTTGAATACCAATGACTACACAACTAACTACTCGTTTCAATTTGCACGCTGTGCAACACACAATCAAAGGCCCAAGTTCGCTCATACACTAACGGCCCGTTAAAAAATTAAACACTTGTACAAGTAGACATATCAAACATTCGGATACTGTATACAGGAAGGCAGATTTACACAAGACACAAGTGTGGAAAGCCGTAGCTTACCAGCGGTTAACGGTCCGTTAATGTGTTGGTGATCTCGGACCTAAATGTAAAAGCGCAGCACAGTACACCTGACAACAGATTGGAGGTAGAGTCCGTTTCACGAAAGAAGTCCCGCAGACGCGGCGCCACAGTCATGCGACTAAATTTTGTTAACCCTCTATTGTTTTAAACCCTCCAAAAATTCAATGTTTAATCACTGTAGGATAAATCCGATTTTATTGTTGCAGTAATTTATTTAAATTGATTTATATTAAAACAGAAAAAAATATTGAAATTAAATTAGTTCCACTTATTGCCGTGGGACCTATTTCGTGAAACGGACTCTACCTATAGCGTCCTATATCACAGACTTACTATGCCAGGCCAAGATATGCACTCTCTTAATCAGGGTATACCGTCATAAAATTAACTAACTAAATACCTATAACTACCCATTTTTTTTTGCCGTAGACGGCAAAATGCAATCAATTTTAATCCCCCTTCTACTAAACATCAATTAAATAAACGTTATTGTCGCGTGGCTTTGTGTGTTTTTGTCGTTCGTACACAATCAGGGTTGAAGGCAGGTTGCGGTAAGCCGGACGGTTCGGGTTGAATACCGATGACGGCGCACTACGCTACTCGTTTCAATCTGTACTTCTATGCATAAGTAATGTGAAAAGTATGGAGATACAGCCACGATGCGGAATACACGCTCCTCTAAAATATCGTTGGATATTTTTATGGTAACGACTTCAGTTATTTGTTCTTAGTAGCGCGCTGTTTGTGTCTATCGATGTACGTGCATATTTGGAATGATATCCATATTTCTTTACGATACTTCGGCGGAATCAAGATTGTATTTTTTGATTAAATTATATTATTTCACAATGATCCTCGAAATCATTACCAAGAAAAAGGGAGACACGTGAATGTCAAATATAGTTGGTCGTACTAAACGGAGTCCATGGACACAGTACGATACAGTCGTTCGCGTAAAATAATGTAAACATGTCGGTATTGTCAATACGGATTGACTCTTGCGATATGTATAAAATACAGGATGTTGTAGCAATGGTTTTTAGGTAAGCGGCATAAAAAAAATTGAAGTAGAAAAAACCTACTGTCTATGTTGAATACTTTCTCGATTCAGCGTGTATTCAAATAGTTACACAAAACTTAGTAAATTTGTACCCTGTATGTAGACTAAGGTTGATTATTTATTGATTAGGTTTTGAACCCTACACCTAAATAACAAACGACAAATTAAACCGTACCGTCGTCGTAGAGTCGCCAAGTTATTTCCAATAGACCCCGGCAACAATGGTAACGATAAATTTATTATTTGTGTAGTTTATATTCATGATGCCCATCAATTCATAATGGGGTAGAATAAATCACTGCACCTAAAGTAACATTGTCTTTGGCTGACAGGCAGACCAATTGGAGTAATCTGCTATTTATTAATTTAATTAAACGTCGGAATAATAATAAAATTAATTTTAGTTATCCGTTTGTCTACGATAAATTTAATAACGCATGAAAATTCAAATTAATATATTGGTCAAAGTACTGGTTGTCGAGCCAAACTGTAGTCAATTGACTGCAGCTCATATATAGGCTGGTTCGGGGTAGTACCACCCTGCCCTGAAGATCGGCGTAAAGTCGCTATTACAGTTGCGTTTCATACGATTAGTGTGAGAGCCGGAATACCCCCTCCCTTCCTCTCCCTCTGACCCTTATTTAGATTTGAAAGAGTTGTTCAAATATTTATGAAAATTGCCAACTAGCAATATCTAACAAATTTGATAGCACGATACCACTTTGCCAACGAATAGATACCGTCGTTCGGAATAGGTTAATATAATGAAGATTTTTTAAAGTTTCTAAATTCGGTATTCTTTTCTGCTATAGTTCATGCATTTATATCGATTCATTTTGCTCAGCAACCGATATCTAGTTAAACGGATACCTAAAAGGCGACGAAACCCCGACGCAGACAGAGTTCGTATGTCCTAATTATTAAATCTTAAATTTTGTATCCAAATAGGATAATTTTAGTATATATTTTACTGAAGAAAACTTCGGTTGGCGTATCGTCGTCATCATAATTCATTGGTTGCGTCTAAATAAGGCAAGCAGCGCGCCCAAGTAATCATAATATAATGACATTATATCTACGTGGTCAGTCTTCAAACTGTTTCCACGGGCGCGCTTCATATAGACGCACCCTATTACACAACCTTGCGACCTCCAAATTACACCCAATATGTCATTGTTACAACGCTGAAAAATTATTACTTACCCTGAAATTTCATTCAGTTTTCAGCACGTAAGCCTTCACTCATTTTAACTTATTGCTTAGGCTGAATTTTAAAACACAAAATATGCTCTAGGAACAGTATAAAGTATAGCTCGTTATATTGGTCGATTTAGCATAAAAGCCACTTATAACGTTAACTTTTAAGAATATATTGACTTAACAGCACGACATTCACTTAAAATATTGAACCTTGGGACCATCTGTCGCAGGCAGAAACGTCGCTTTACGAGCCACCGGTATTAGCTTCTTACAAAATATAAAATGTAAATTACAACATTATGAAATTGATGCCGTCTTGGACTCCCACCCGGATAAGCCCAAAAATATTTTAATATTCTATTCATGGTACGCTCGTTATCAATATATCGCTTTGATTGCGCCAATTACCATTCGTTTGTAAGCATTAATAGCCGGATATAACGAGAGGGTCTCTACGTAGAGATAACAAGGAATTGTTATAACGACTATTAAGAGCTATCGAGACCAACAAGTGTAGCGAATTGAGGATTGATTGTATAAGTTTCTCTTTCCAATAACTTTGAAAAGGCTGCGGACTGGCTGCGTGATAACCACAGATCAATAAATCATAGACGCGCATAGCCGAGCACCCCCATATTACGCATTCTTCTTCGTTGTAACACTCTTGGCAGAGTGGTAGTGGCCATTACTTAGGGATTTGTAGCACGCTTGCCAACATTTCGCCACTTTTCACGCACTGCTGCTCTTTTGGTATACTCGTATAAGGGGTCATTAATTGCATCACTTATTCGGGCCTGTACGATGGAAGTTAGACTTTTCTTGATACCAGATTCGTCAAGAATTGACTAGTTAGATCTGAATTCAGTCCAGGATATCCCAAGCATTTTTCTCTACCACCACATTTCTAGGGCGTCTTTCCTCGTTGTCTCATATTATTTATTACCCCCCAAATTCATAGAAAGTTACTATGGACTTACACTTTCATTACCAATCACTTTTGTTCCTAGAAATGCTTTGTAAAACCATTATAAATTGGCAAAAAAAACTACCACTACATAGATGTGACCGCACCTGCCATCGTTCTAACATAACCTCGAACGGACCAATAAAAATTCGCCATCTCGCCAATACGCCGCTAAATGTTCAAAACTGAATTCTTATTCAATAGTGGTGTCTTGTCTTAAGGGTTTGTGGTAACAAAACATTTCTGATTTCTGTGCACCCGGAAGCGTGATACCAAATATCACGTAGTGAATAATGTAGATATTATTCGTGTTCTGAACGAACATCATTGGTTACCGCCGGCGGCATCGATCAGCGGCGACGCCCGCGCCGCGCCGTGAGACATTTCCCCACATAACTGAGTTATATTAAAGCATGGGTTATGGCATGTAAATAAACGAGCGGTTGGCGTGGCTAGTGTCTATTTCGACATGGGCAATAACTGCGCGATTATCCTATTTGGGCGCAACAACGAACAGGCGTGACTTGGTTCGCATTTTTCATATTAACCAACTTGGGACGCATTAGGCCCGAACTGAATTATGTCTTACAAGTAGGTTTACTAGTTATTTAACGAGTGTTGGAGCGTAAACAGTTTTTATGGCAGCTGAACTTGTAAGGAGGACGGTATGTTCACATATGGCTCTTTTGGAATTAAAATTATTCGGTGTTGCTGTTAAAGAATTCGGTACACCATTCTACCTAATTAGATGTGTCCATATGGCGCGCATGCCTCACCCGAGCACTCATATTATAACATTACGTCTATGCGTTCCGACGTCAAAAGTGAGTGCTCGCGCGAGGCATGCGCCTGATGAAGACGCCGCCAATAACTTTAGATAGTCCTTATTGAGGCTAACATTTATTTCATACTAAATTTTCTATTTGAAAGAGTCAAATAGTAATATCGCAAGTCGTTAATTCTGACATTACTAAAACACTAACAAATCATTACTTATTCTTAAGTAAATTCTAATAAATAAATCCCGTTAGACAATTTCGTTTTGTCAAACATTTCAAGGGACGGGATTGTCAAATTTACTCAAGAACAAGTAGTCAATTATCTATAGATACGGGGTTAGTACCTATTTAAAACTGCACTATTTGATAAAAAGAAGTTTTAGCTAGGCACTTAATATGACCTAAAAACTTCATATTGATATTATTAAACGTCCACAATAAATACGTTGGCCGCAAATTAAAATACAACACCAGCTTGGTTTCGACATTAATTTATGCAGACACAAACAAAATTCAAATAAACTCACTTAGTATATTTTTCTCGAAACGCAAGACTGAGTTTTTCTCGACTCGGTAAATTTGTATTTGAAGTGACGGGAATGCAAAATTAGGACCGAAGACATAAATATTCAGCAAGACTATATAAATAAACGAAGTTTGGGCCATTTATTCCGATACACCGGGACTCTGTGCACGGGCTGGAAAAGTTAGGCGGAAACGGGATTTCCTAATGTGATTTTAATTCGTTCTTCCCGCGACGAAGAGGGTAATTTCAATAAAAGCAAAGTCAGTGGATATTTCGTCTGTAGAGGGAGAAAAACGTGGAAAAATAGCGGTGTGCAAAGACATTACCAAGATATAAGGAAACATGTAACAGTCCACAATAATATGTTCTACTAAACGAAGTCCATGGATACAGTATGACTCAGTCGTTTGCGGAAAAAATAATGTTAAAAACATATATGACAAATCCAATATGACTAATCTTCTGGTGAATAATGCGCAGCAAATGCTTCGTTGACTGTTGAATTGCGTGCATTTCGCTGCATGTAGTGATGCGCTGAACACAAGTTTAGAGATTGCAATGTTAGGAAGTAACATATCTGCGTAAATTATACATCAATGGCGGCGTGTTGTTTTTTATAGAGTTGCAGTGTGAGTGCAATCCCATGTCGCGTTACTGATGCGCTAATTACGTTGTAAGTGATCAATAACTGTCGGCAAACGCCATTCAGTATTACTTTTAATTATTCACATATCAACTATCGACAGAAGAACTATAATGGAATGGGAATTTGAGGTTTATTATTGAGATAGGTCTACCTGTTGCCGCTAATAAACAAAATACTTGAATAGGTACAACAGTCAGTGTATTCTTGTGTTCTTTGAATTATGCCATGGAACTTACCAAATAATGTGAAATCTACTTACACTAGCACATTTGAGTATATAGCTATAATGTGTTACCAGTTTCAAAATTCAATGGCTGCGTCCAAACGTGGTGAACGGCGCGCCCGGGCAATCAGTTTTGACGTCTAACCGCGTAGATATAATGTCATAAAATGATTGCATGGGCGCGCTGCTCATCTAATTACCCGACTACGGCGGAGGGTTATGATTTTGACCGGTATGTATGTATGTATGTATGAATGTATGTATGTATGTATGTATGTATGTATGTATGTATGTGCATCTGTTCCCACCTAACTTCCAAACTACTTGTCATAATTTGACAAATGAGGTATCGTCAGAAGCGGCTTAATGGCGCGCTGGTTATAGGCTATGTGACGTCACATAAAATTGCATATGGCGCCCTCTAGAGGACATAATGTCATGAATTCAAAAAATATCATTTTTTAATAAAACCGTGTGGGGTTTCAAATGAAAGAGCTTGATGAGCACATTTCAAAAATATATATATTGTTACCTATAACTCCAAAATAATTAAATAAAAAGTAAGTTTAAAAACTAAAACCCGACTACTGAAAAATCGCGCTCTAAAAAGTATGAAACAAGAAAATATCCTCATCTAGAGGATAGCCGTGGTCCGTGTTCATATGCCATTTGGCCCTAAAGGACCTACACGGACCACGGCTATCCTCTAGATGAGGATATTTTCTTGTTTCATACTTTTTAGAGCGCGATTTTTCAGTAGTCGGGTTTTAGTTTTTAAACTTACTTTTTTTACCCGACTACGGCGGAGGGTTATGATTTTGACCGGTATGTATGTATGTATGTATGTATGTAAGTATGTATGTATGTATGTATGTATGTATGTATGTATGTATGTATGTATGTGCATCTGTTCCCACCTAACTTCCAAACTACTTGTCGTAATTTGACAAATGAGGTATCGTTAGAAGCGGCTTAATGGCGCGCTGGTTATAGGCTATGTGACGTCACATGAAATTGCATATGGCGCCCTCTAGAGGACATAATGTCATGAACTAAAAAAAAAACATTTTTTAATAAAACCGTGTGGGGTATCAAATGAAAGAGCTTGATGAGCACATTTCAAAAAAATATATATTGTTACCTATAACTCCAAAATAATGAAATAAAAAGTAAGTTTAAAAACTAAAACCCGACTACTGAAAAATCGCGCTCTAAAAAGTATGAAACAAGAAAATATTCTCATCTAGAGGATAGCCGTGGTCCGTGGTCATATGCCATTTGGCCCTAAAGGACCTACACGGACCACGGCTATCCTCTAGATGAGAATATTTTCTTGTTTCATACTTTTTAGAGCGCGATTTTTCAGTAGTCGGGTTTTATTATAAAATGTAATCTTGTGTCTTTTGTAATGTCCAAATGAGAGAACTCCGCACTGTGGGCAGAATTTCAAAATTCCATACTACTTCGTAACACAATAACAATTTCGCTAACATTGGGACTAATCCTTCATTAACCACAATGTTTATTAACTGTTCAGACGTTTACGGATCGCAGGCCACAGCACACTGCGAAACATGCTTAGAAAATTAGCTCGAGGGAATCTGGCGTAAACGTGATCCTAGTTCGCTATTACGCGAGCCAATTTGTTTGTATTTACATACAACGGTGCTAGCGTGACTACGGTACTAGCGTAACTACGGTGCCTTGCGCCACGTGCGCTATTTAATTAACTATTGTTGCGATGCGAACTTGTAGTACGAATGTCGGATGAGCTGAGAGTTTGTTCTTTGACCTATTTGGATGGAGATTTTGTAAATGGGAATGATTAATAATGTTTGCTCGTTTCAATGAAAGATGGCGGCAACGTGTGGTCCACACCCAATGCCCAAGCAATCAGTTTTGCCATTTGACCTCTTTACTAATTTCTTGGGCATGGCTCATCGGGACTAGGGGATACAGCTAAAAAAATTTGTCAATAATAAAATAACAGACAAAAGAGGTTCAATTTTTTACCCGACTACGGCGGAGGGTTATGATTTTGACCGGTATGTATGTATGTATCTATGTATGTATGTATGTATGTGCATCTGTTCCCACCTAACTTCCAAACGACTTGCCGTAATTTGACAAATGAGGTATCGTTAGAAGCGGCTTAATGGCGCGCTGGTTATAGGCTATGTGACGTCACATAAAATTGCATATGGCGCCCTCTAGAGGACATAATGTCATGAACTAAAAAAAAAACATTTTTTAATGAAACCGTGTGGGGTATCAAATGAAAGAGCTTGATGAGCACATTTCAAAAATATATATATTGTAACCTATAACTCCAAAATAATTAAATAAAAAGTAAGTTTAAAAACTAAAACCCGACTACGGAAAAAACGAGCTCTAAAAAGTATGAAACAAGAAAATATTCTCATCTAGAGGATAGCCGTGGTCCGTGTTCATGTGCCATTTGGCCCTAAAAGACCTACACGGACCACGGCTATCCTCTAGATGAGAATATTTTCTTGTTTCATACTTTTTAGAGCGCGTTTTTTCCGTAGTCGGGTTTTAGTTTTTAAACTTACTTTTTTTAACCAGAACGAAATCTTAGAACATGTAGAAAAGTCGCTAATATTAACTCTTTCAAGCAGTTTCAATACCAGCCTTTAGAGAATATTAACTACATATTTTCTAACCGGAATTCATCGAATAAATCCAACCTAAGAATGTCGCTATGATTCATTGTTTCGCTCAAGTCAAAGTATAACACATTGGTAGTAAAAATTCATCGTTAATCTATTTTCACATAATCCGGTACATCTATCAAATTCACCAATATATACTTTGCACATTTGCCGCATGTTTACCGACTTAGTTATTTGGTGTGTCATGTTATGACTTCGACATTATGTCTGCGTTCCGACGTCAAAACTGAGTGCTCGGCCGCGGCATGAGCCTGGTGTAGGCGCAGATATTTGCAAATAAAATCCGAATACCTGCCCAGAAAAGTAGGGTGAACAGGCATCTTCTGGGTGCGCTCGCTCCACCGTCGACCTTATCTTTGCCCCTGCGGCAAGATTGTGGTCAAGAGCAAGCCCATAAAAAAACAGCCAAAAACTCACCTCTACACAATAGCATGAGTACCAGTAGCAGCAGGCGGGTGAACGGTGGCGCCATGCTGCTGGCTCACTGGGGCGGGGCTGATCGCAGGGGATCCCGGGCCGGCCCTCCGCAGCGCCGACACCCGCTCATCGTACCAACACACCTGGAACAACACCCCCGGATTAGGGCTAAGGGTCAAAACGCCGACTACGTAAAATTGTTAATTAACCCATTGGCCCATGAGCTTTATAAAATACTAGCTGTCCCCGCGGTTTCACCCGCGTAGTAATTTATAGCTTCAAGAATAATGTAGCTTTCTACTAGAGAAAGATTTTTCACAATCGGTTCAATAGTTCAAGAGATTACTTGCTACAAACAAGCTCAGAAACTTACAAACTTTACCTTTTTATAATATTAGTGATAGGTACCACATTAAATAAACTTCAGACCGTCTGGATTAATGTTTAAATGTTACCTTTTGTAGAAAACAAGTTCAAATAAGACCTAAATTGTAAATTCTCTTCACAACGGCTCACAGATACTATGTGAAATCTATACCAAAATGATGCTAAAGACCTTTTAAATACAAAGATTGACAAATTGACAGATTTCGAAATTTACCTACATCAAGACTATCGCGATCCATTCGGTCTTCGATTGGTTCATCCACAAGCCCCGAGCAGCCGCAACACTGACTGCTCTGTTGCGGCTGCATCTGGCTTGTGGACGCACCTATTTGCTGTGATATGGATTGCGATACGCGCGATATTTCGGATAGCGTGTACATCTCCTCCCTCTACATTCCCCGATGTTGTTGGATGTGATCATGAATGGATTTAGAAATGTTGTCAAATGTAAAATACCAACTCATCCAAAATACATAATTTAGGTATTGTTTTATTTCGTGGATTTTCAATGTGGCAGACTTGTTTAATTGAGCTTTTAACAAACTGTATAAAATGACGTTGCCATCATTCGCAACAAGAAGACCGAGTAGCGAAGTGAGTTTACTTCAACTGTATAATTAGTTGCTCAAAAACTTTCTGGATTCAAATGGGCGCGCAACTTTGCCAGTGGACAAGTAAGTCTATGCAATATTGATAATGCAGAAACTGAGCATTATGGATGGTTAGCATGAAACCATAGGTATAGGTGCCCAGTTTAATGTGGTATAGGTGCCCAGTTAGCAGTCATTCACATTATTAAGACGATAATACTCACATAAGAACTCCATAGGTACTTATTACGGTATACGGGTGCAGAATACGGCCATTATCTGTTAATAATGCATAGAAAAAACGTTGTCGTGTTCATAGTCTTACTAATATTATAAATGCGAAAGTGTGTGTGTGTGTGTGTGACAATGTTTGTTACCACGTATCTCCATAACTACTAAACCGATTTAAATGAAATTTGAAATGTACATAGTGTAGGCTCTGGAATAGGACATAGGTTAATCTTACACATCAATTTCCACGCGGGCGGAGCCGCGGGGCACAGCTAGTATTATTATGAATGCAGCGTTGGATGATCACCTAAAAACTACGTTATATGCCATTACTCCGGTCTCCGCCGATTACTTTCGAAAGGTCCTGCGCTCAAGATCTTAAAGCTATTCTCAATTTGGCGAAACTGGTCCCTAATATTATTATCTTTGTGAATTCTTCATTGCAAATCGCAAATTCTTGGTGATCGCCGATAACATGTTGACCGCTAAGAATTTACGATTTACAATAGGTATGTCCAGATGCCGCACATGCCTCGCCCGAGCACTCATATTATGACATTATGCCTATACGTTGCGGTGTCAAAAGTGAGTGCTCGGGTGAGGCATGCGCCTGATGTAGACGCCGCCATTTAAGAATTCACGAAGATAATAATTAGACACCAGTTTTTTCGCAATGGACAATTTTAAGGGATTTAAGGCCCAGCATCAATACTCCATTCATCGTTGCCCAACAGATACATAGACTCAGGCCGATTTCAACGACCGTAGAAATAATTTGGTTAATTGCCGAATTTTCGCCAAAATACCGCAAACATAATGACATAACCGACATGACATAACCGCTCATATAAAAATGTAATATTTTGTGTAAGCCTACTATAAATAGCCTTTTATATGAGCTTTTATCGTCTCCTCGAATTAACGTGCCACAGCGATTGAGAAAAATCCAAGGATATTTAGTTCCAATTTATCTTGATTAGACATTCATTGCGGCCGAAGCTTAAGATTTAATAATCTCATTTGAACAATTACGCCTTTATGATTAAACAAACGCGATGAATAGTTAATGAAAAATCAATGTAGGTTAGATCCGGGCTCTGTTTGTACTTGAGATTGGTTTCAAATGTCTGGAAACTTTGTTGTTGAAATAATACTCTTTACTAGCTAGGTATGCCCGCCATTTCTCATATAGGTAGACTATAGTTCGCGACAGGTCGAGATGACATTCGGGTTCTGAGCTTTTTGCAGAATAAAATCCGAATCAAAATGTCATCTCGACCTGTCGCGAACTATACTTTTTATCATTTACCTGTGACATAAACCAGGTGGAGATAAAAGAATAGATGCTCTTCATTGATGTTTCATTTTAGCAGATGTTACCTTCTAACATCTCAATCACTAAACATGCAAAAAATTCACACATTTTTTATCGCAATCGAACTTATTAAATACATAAGAAGGCATTTAGATGCGAATAATTAAACATTAAATGAGCCAGATTGGTAATGCCGACATGTTTTCAACATTATTTTCCGCAAAGCGACTAAGGGAGAGGCCCCACTAGCGCGTTAAGTTGCGTTGTCGCAACGGATCAAAGGGTTGACGGGCGAGAGACGAAGCGGGGGAGGGTGATGCGCCAGTACAAAATCTTGCGACGACGCAACGCAACGCGCTAATGGGGCCCGGCCCTAAGTCGACCTGTGTTCATGGACTCCGTTCAGTAGGGCTAACTATTTTAGACTGTCACCTGTCTCCCTCTTTCTTGGTTATATCATTGATACTCTTATTGATTTAACAAGTTTATTAGATAACACTTTCATGAATAATAAGGATCATTAGAAAATCGGGAAGCAATTACTCCCGTTTAAGTGTAATGATGGTTCTTGTTTCAAGTACATATCTTCTTCCTTATTTTTTGTGTCTTCGTTCTTAAAACCATTAGACATTTTGTATAAAACACAGTCTAACAAAAAAAGTGTACAAATTAGCGAAGGGTCGTTAGTTCCCTCGTTTGGCCAACTGATTTCGATCAGGGTTTTACATTAGCAAGTGGAACATGGCATCTATTGGCATTGCACGCTATCCCAAATTCCAGCTGTTTAACAATTCAGCTTGTCAATGATTACTCTGTTGTCATTGCAATATTGGGAATTAACTGCATTTAACTAGATATTTAGTGTTGTTCAAAGACTAGTCTGCACTGAATCTACGTACCCTGGTGGTATTATATCTATATTTTGTTAGTCACGTACAGACAGTGGTTCAGGTCCAAAATGGTCTCTTACCAAAATGTTCCCTTAACCGTCACTAATTTACCACTTCCCAAAATAGCCACTCTGTGGTAGAGCCAAGCTATAGCCATCAATTGACTGCAACTCAGGTAGTACCACCTTCTCACAAGAGATCGGCGAAAAAGTTGCTATTTGAACTGCTTAATTTCAGGTGGGCCGCAATCATGTTTGCCACCTTTGTCACATAAAAGAACTCTCCCAAAATTGTCACAGTCCCAAAATATCCATGTATGAACAAATTCCCAATTGAGCCACATCAAAGCGAAAGATATTAACATGACTTTTAGTGGCAATAACAAAGAATGTTGCCGTCGATAATGGGGTAAAAATCGTAAGGATCCCTCGGCCCGGCAGCTGTTACTATACGGGTGGAGTTAAATAAAATGTTCGGGTGCTCTTAATTGGGCTTTTTTCAAACATTAATCAAGTGTTACGTCGGGGGGAGAATTTTTATGTCGGCCGAGACGGCCGATAGCCGCGTGACGGATGACGGGCGGCCTCGGGGTCGCGCCCCGCGGTGCATTCATCACCGAAGGACTTCCCCACCTTCCGAACTTGCCCACCAGCCAGCCTCGCAACATTAAATCGACTAGTCTGTGAATGTGAAATGCCTTGCCATTTCACTATTTCACTTTGTCGGCGTTCGCTGCCGACAAACTAATCCTACATAAATCCGCTCATGTAGTTGTTGCATAAATTTTAATGGAACTACAGGCATATACTGATCTATGTAGGTGTGTACCTATTCTATTATGAAGCACTACGTCTTTCCTTAAACGTCGTATGATATCGCCCCTATTGAAAACTGTTCGCGAAAGTTCATACTGAGTCGGCAAAAAGTTCCCAACGCTCCTCTGCGAATGTTTGGCAATTCAATATGAGCGGGGTCTTTGAAAAAGTGACAAATTTTCCCTCAATTTTTCAATCTGGAGAACGGCTCGGTTCCTCTCTATTTAATTACTCTAAGTCAACGTAGCGGAGAGTGGCAGTTGAAATAGACTTTTTTGGTTAATGGTAACATCGCAGGAGATACAGAGCGAATGTTAAATGTTAATTCTCGACGGCTCCGTGATTTAAGAGTAATTTCGAATAATAAATTTGTGTTTACACGTAGTTACTAACTTATTTTTAATTAACTTTTATGTTTGAATCATGAATCTCTCAATAGTTTGAACATCTACCTATCCAATAATCCAAAACTTAGCTGTATTTTGTACTTAATTTAAAACTGGCCGTCTACAAAACAAAAGAAGATTCCAAAGTTTTTATTTTTCTAGGCGGTTCGATTTTCGAAATTAATTTTCATCGAATTCATAAAAATCTCCGCGCACGTATCGACAGCAGAAAACCGATCGTGTTCTGCGTACAAACAAACCATGTGGGCGAGTTACCAACGCTTACAAGGTGCCTATTGTTAACGTTACCCCCGCACCAATTATTGTGGAAAATATCTTTATTTTCCTTTTTCCCACACAAAAGCCCATTGTTACATACTTGAGGAAGTAAGCAGAATCAAGTCAAGGAAATATGGATTAATATTTTTAATATAGTACGAGCCAATCGTCTTTGGCTGGCTAACAACCGAATTCTTAATAGGTATGTAGATGGTAATTATATACTACTCGTTTTGGAACACGTCATAAAAGTTAAGGTGAGCACTTAAGATTTACCTACTTACAGTTATTTATAAACACCTTTTCAAGTGTACCCTCACTCTATCGGACCACTTTCGGGTGGTCTATCAGAAAAAACCGCGCGGGCGCGGGGCGCGGTGTATGTAAAAATAAATCATAATAACAGGAGCAAAGGCGCGTGCGGCGCGTTGCGGTCACCAGAGTAAACATTGCATCCGTAATGTGTCGACTTCCGACGATATCACATCATACGACGACTATGTATTACACGATCGAGCTGCGGTAAGTACCAACTCATTGTATTATTTTCAGAAGTATTAGCACATAATGCTATGTTGTAATGAAGCCATTTGACAACTGATTGGTGATTCTCCCATGGTCACGTCTCCTCCTTTCTTGCTAATGTCTTTGAATAGCGATGACTTTTTTATCACTAACTGGTTTCGGTCAAACGCTAACTCATTTTATTTGACTTTGACTTATCTATTTCATTCATTACATGATAGCGAATATATTCATTCACTCATTTGTTGGAGCTAGTGACCAAATCAACTGGTAGGTATACTTAATTGTACACATTTAATTAACTTAACAACTACTTAAATGTATTTACACCGCTTGTGCCGACTCACATATACCTAAGTACATAATTAACAATTCATAAAATAATCGAGCAAATGGTGTATACCTCAAAATCTGTACAAGACTTGTCAAATATGTAACGACAGTGAGAATTTATGTTCAACGGGGCTCATCATTCATCGTCGGGCCCTTCTCATTTATTATCTGTTGGCCTATCGCCCTGCGGTCCTTGTGATTTGATGCGGACGTTTAACAAAATGACGTAAAACTTAAGAGTTAGCAAAGTATCAAAGTTCTAAACTCTGTAAAAATTTTGAAAATAGAAAGTCTATTTTGGAACATGATTTTTTTAAGTTTTTGGACGTCGTGTATAGTGATGTTAATTTATAGATGGGGAGCCGTAGAAGGGTTTTCTGGATTTACTCCAGCGCGTCAGATTAAGATAAGGGAGATACCTTACATATTGATAAGAACCTCCAACCAGTATGAGCCCTTAATATAGGGGAGTACGCTCACGGGAACCACTAAAAAAATTACCATCTTAAAATACTCGAGCGTATCAGATTAAGATAATGGGGATTTATTACTAGCTAAGAAGTGTCAAAAGTGTCAATTTTGCTAATTTGATCGTCAATCTAAGAAATGGAAGTATCTGTAAGTTTCACTAACCGCTCTGAAATCCGCTAAAATCTGACGCGCTCGAGTTTTTTTTTTTTCAATTTATCATGTTGCAGCATGAAAAATATCAATATCTGACACGCTTGAGTACTTTCATGTCATTGTGATTTTTTACAATTTTGAAATTTATATGTAGACGCTTCCTCCACCGCTAAAAGTGGAAACATCTTGAACCATTTATTCTTCCTATCATCTAATCTACCAAATCTAATAGGTCTCCGCGACACTGGAGTAAATCCACAGTTAGCATCATGGGCTCCCCCTCGATTAGGTATCTTCTCTACATAAATGGATTTTGTCACTATTCTCTCCATAGTATCTTTGACCAAGCCAGGTAACATTTAGATAAAAATAAGTTTTTTTATTAGTGTACTTTATAATAAATAGGTATCTGAAAACGGCACAGCAATAAGCCACATTTTCCCGTATCAAAACTTTCAACAATAAATTGATTCTATTTTTATTCCTCTAGTTTCATAGTTGACATGCGTTATTTGCAGAATATTGAAATGAAATCTTGAACAAATTCAATTTATTCCTGTCAATAAACTCAGTAGACTGAAGTACCTATAACTGAAATCGAAATAATATTCTTAAATAAATATGGTTGCTTTCATAATCAACTAAATATTCATGCCTTTTGAAAGTAGTATGTGATCGACTGTCGAGTGAATTATTCAGTAATTCGTATTTCTTATATACCATACGATAAGCAGAAGACTACAGGTTCAATATACATGAAAAAATAATGTAAGAACCACATAAAATAAGGAAGTTATCTGTAACGATTACGTTTTACATGTCTCTATCAAAAACACAATCTCATGAGTTTGATTTCACAAGAAAAACAAAATGTAATAAAAATACATAATGTAATATAGGTATTTCAATGGAATGGAATGGAACAAAGTATAAAAGCTGTGAAGCCTGTGGCCATGCTGCCAGAGCTGGCACAAATAAAGCGAGCTATAACCGCAACATTTTAAACCTAGATTATCCTCGCGTTTTATATTTATTGTGCGTAAAAGCAAGTGTCAGTTTTGTAAATATATTCCACTGAACTTTATGACTAACGTTTCATAATACGAATAAGTTACGATACCTTAAAAACCTAGGAACTTAGTAAAGAATCTTCGTCGCCTTTCATTAAATTGAGTTGAACTCTTTCAACAAGAGCGAAAACAAAGACATCTTTGATATATCATCCAATTTATATAAATATTCTTTATGACCGTTGTTACCGTACATCATCTCCCACGTCACTTTTCTCTCAGATTATCACGTAAGACTCAACGTTACCCCGAGGAAAAATCCACACAAATCAGGACACCGAACATCAACAAAATTAACGAAGAGAAATCCGCGCCTCAGAAGATTTGCTTACACAATATTAACGTCTTAAACACGAGGGCGGAGCCAGCTCGCGTGGCTAATGAAAAATAATTTGGGTGCAGACAAGCAGCATTAATATTAATAAATAATAAGGTGACGGTTCGCACGGTGGTATATAAATCCGGCGCGCTGTGAGCCGTCACAATAGTAATATATTAGGACAAATGTTATTACAAGCTGGAGTCGTTATGTTATTTTTGTTCCCCCGAGTTACGAATTCACGGCGAGCAGCCGGGCGGCCGACCGCAGGGCGGCGGCGGCGCCGGCGACGACAGTTGGTGTTCCCGCGATCCTGACTTCCACTGTACATTTATCAGCTGCTACCATAATTAGAAATACACTAAGCTAAAATATCGACAGACTAACACAACGACTGTATGGTCCCAGACTAAGCAACGCTTGTACCTACAATGACTATCGTAAAATGAACTGGAGGCAGTCCCAGTGACATCCAGACCAGGGCAAATTACGAAACAACCGTGTCAAAAATTTGTCTCTGGCGGGAATTGAAGCCGCACCCGATGCAGGAAGCCGAGTGGCCTACGGTCAAACCACGCGCTATGCCATTAGAATCCAGATTTAAACTAGTTCTAAAATATAAGGCTATATTTGCACAGCACAGATCAGCTAAAAACAGGACTACCCCGCCACTGACCGCTTAGTTGCTCTGCCATCTTCCGAGAATCAGCTAGCCAGATGTTACAAATATTAATACCCTTTGAAGTGATTATTTCCCAGTGGTCGGTACTAATATATACGTAGGTAACTCTATTTTAAATTTTATGTATTATTTAAGTTAAATACTACCTACCTATATTTAATCAGAATATCCATCTATTTAATTAACAGAATAAATGAGTTTCGTAAATGGTGTCATATAAAATTAATAAATTTAAGGGCCTGTTTCAAAATCGTCAGATAACTTTTATCCACCAAATAAATATGGCGTTTTGACATATATTCTATGGAATGCTGTCAAAAACGCCAACTTTATTTGGTTGATAAAAAATGTTTTCAGGAATTCTGAAACAGGCGCTAAACTAAGTAATTACTTACCTAACAATCAACCAACTTATTTTGCTTTCCATGTGCGATTTTGAACTCATTTTGGTATGAAAACATAGTTTAAATATGCATGTGATAGTCTCGCTAAATTAAACTGGCGCGCGCTTAGATAGGGGGCTTTGTGCGAAGGACTCACCAAATACTGAGGCCATTAAAGTTTCATAACGTATCGTGGGGCGATGTGGTTATAATCGACAATACGTACAATCTTATCCATAGTTTAAACTGAAGGGCTTAAAATCCTTGCTTTGACATGAAGGATGATATTGGTGGTAGAACCAAGCTGTAGCCGCTGTTTTTATGCATTACAGCTCATACGAGCAGGCTCGACGGGGTAGTACCATCCTATCACAGAAGATCGACGTAAAGTAGCTATTACAGCTGCGTTTCGTACTTACTATATGTAAGAGAGCCGGAAGTCCGACCTGCTCCCCTCTCTTCCCTCAATCTTGCCCACTCCCCTTCATACGGAAATGTACAAGCGATGCCTTCATTATTCTGCAAGCATCTATAGGCTACGATACTTAATATCAGGCGGGCCGTACTATCTAACTATAGTAAAAGTCAAGTTATAATAAATCAATATCCGAAACGGTTAAGCAAGTAGTGTTAGTAAGTAAAAAGTAATGTTCGAGACTATTGTAAATGCATATGCCCTTCAATAACTCTATCATAAGTCTTACGCTCGCTTACTCACACTCACTAACGTCTACGTAGAATATTTGATGACTTATCACTAGTTCAATTACAGCAGTTTAGAACGACAATGAAAAATTACCACAATTAAAACGAACATACTTAAAAGTTACCATTTCTTCTTGGGTGACCGATTGAAACGCTGCACAATTTGGCATAAAAATGCTTATTTTACGTACATTAGCGACTAACGCGCGAACTCGTGGTAGAGCTAGTGTACTTTTAAATAATCTAATCTCTACTAAACGGACGATATCCCTTACAACATTCAATTAGTAGAAAGGATGCCGTTAACACGTGCTGCGTGACCCCCTTTGCCTCAAGTGCTTATCACGATCGCTCGTAACCATATATGGTCACATATATGCTTACGAGATCGTCCAATCACTGCTGTATAGGCAACATGCGTTACGGAAGGATAATCTTTACTAATTAATACATAACAAAATGTAGAGTTTGTTTGCGTGCTTATTGTGTTGGCTGCAAATTACTTCTAAACTATATTATTATTATTTTTTTCTGTTTGTGTCTGCAATCAGTATCCATACTATAAACAGATTTGGTGATGGTGTACTGTCGGGTCAAGTGTATCTCCTAGTGAAGACATCTACTCATGGGAATACTGCAGTTGGTGTATGTAGCTGGAGTGTGTCTTTCCTTTTCAGTCGTTTGACGTGGCTTTGTTGGTTGAAAAAAAACTATACTTAACTATAAAAAACTAAACTATATTTCACACATAATTATGTCTATCATGCTCATACGTGACGCCCTTTGGTTAGCTATGAGAAGGATAGCAATACAGTTAATTTAGAATCAGAATCAGCTCCAAAGCAAATGGCGGGGAAGAAAAACTTAGCCTATATCACTCAGAAGGGCTAGACAAGTGGCTGACGTCTACAAGCGTTCCTTCAAATCGCTACCCTTCATGTATGGAAATGACATAAGTCACGTGATCTACATAGCAACTTGTTGTTGATCGACATAGCGACGTTTGACATTTCCATACATTGTGAAGTCTATTCTATTCAATTCGATTAGCGTTCATGCAACTTGTCTAGAGGGACAGGAATAGTATAGCTATATATCAGTGAAAGAATTTCAAGAATCGGATCAATAGTTCCAAAGACTAACTCTTACAAACATACATACTTACAAACACCTCTGTGTACTATTAGTAGATATTCCCTAAAAGCAATATAATAGTAACTTTTGCCTTAAAAATAAAATAAATAATACTATTATACAACATTTCCAGCTATTAGGATTCAGCCATTTAGTTTTATCGGGCATATGGTCTGAGAGTTGCATTCTGTTGCATACTAAGTAGGCGGTGAATGTCTAGGATATGCTGTCGACCGGAAACGGTTATACCGAGAGCAACGGAATGGTACAAAGAATTTATGGCAAATAGGAACATGCGGTACCTAAAACGTCTTTAAATCGATTACGTACAAATATGAATCGTTAAACTTAAGCAATCTAGTAGGTAGAGTATTATGCAAAAATTTAAAATTGCAGCATGTATCTTATAAACCAGGTCGATTCCTAAACCTGCTACCAAAAGATAATCACGTATCTATTCTAAACATACAGATAGACAAACAGAAAATTCTAATCAAAATACCGTTGCGTGACAAAAAACTTATTGACTGCGTCACATGTGCCGAGCGGGGCGCCCGAGCAATCTGTTTTCACGTCTGACCATGAAAAAATAAATGCCGCTCGCCTCTTTTGGACACACCCAATGAAGTCAATTGACAGGTACCTAGGTATCAAATCATTTGAAACGTTACACATCAACATTAAATAATGGCCTTATCTAGATGAAACAGAACTTATTGTCACACAGTTTAACGACAAAAACACTTGCTTTATCAGCAATCAACTCGCCACAATAAATAGTAACCGGCCCTCGGTTCTATGAGGGTTGTTTAGTTCGTTAATTCATGACTTTTTAATTTCATTACAACGTCACCCTTTAAGAAGATTAAATACAAATTGAACGGGTTGTGACCGTGGAACAGCGTTTGGTGAAGTAATTATTTTTTGTTAGGGTATCCAGTTTAATGGCGGGTGACATATGGCCGGGCGGGCGGCGGGCGGACCGGCCGGGGCCAGGGATTAACTGCTATAACATCAGTACAGCCCTAACATATGGAAAACTTGCGATGACGCGCCCTGACCTTTGTAATTGATACATAAACACTATAGACACACACAGCTAGCTGACAGGCCCAGCACCCGCTAATTTATGACCATTGTAATTAACTAACGAAAGAAACTTTTCTGAATAAACTCGAGGAATTCCTTATTTGAATCTTTAAATATTTATAAGGAATAATTTTGTGGGCTCCAGTCGCAAATAAAAAAAAATACTGAAACTGAATACTGAATTATTTGTTTACTAAATACAGCTACTATAATTTCACGGGAAAATTATTTCTTGGCGTGATTAATTCGGCACCAAAATTATTAACTTATTTCATTTTGACAAAATACGCGTTAGTTTATTGATGGTAGAGCCAAGCTGTATCCCTCCCCTCCTTCCCTTCCCCTCCCTCTGTCCCACTTCCCTTCAGGTCGGCAACGTGCGAGCGTGCCTTTGGTATTGCAAGCATCTATAGGCTACGGTCAGGCGGGCCGTACGCTTGTTCGCCACCATAGTCACATAAAGAAGTACCTACTCTAAGGCCCGTATTAATAAATGCATCTCAAAGTTGAGATCAATCTTAAGATGTAGTTTTGACGTTTAATGTATGGACCATCTGTCAAAAACAGCATGCAGCAAGTTCGATTTCGATCTTGAGATCGATTTATTAATCCGGGCCTAAAATTGGGATCGCGATTAATTTGTTAACTTTGTTCAATTTACGTGAAACGACATGCGATCGCGTTTGTACCTAAATTCGGTATACCATTCATATGTGCCTGGACAAAGTCAATTATACAGTATGGCGTGTAACTGGTGCAGGCAATAAAACGGCGCGCGTCGGCGCTCGTTCCCGATCACTTTGATCAGCCCGGATGTCGCAGTCATTTGAAACTGTTCGCCAAACAGTCCACCAATAAATACAGTTTAATTTTAGAATAATTCGCCACACGGCGCTGAGTCCCTAAACCACAATTGGGCAGAATATGATATCAATGACAGTGGAAAATTGCTATTGCCAACCGCTTTTAACTTTCGTAAAATTCGTAGTCACCACAGAGTAAAGACTAAAGAAAGAGGTGCCCTTATTAGATATATGTATAAAAAAAACGTGGTCATTGTTTTTTCATTTTCATTGTTCTATCTACCGGTAAATAGTTGAACTACTCGCTTCGTTTTATGTCGAGTTTAGTACTAGGCCGACCACTCGGCCGAGTTGCTTAGGGCCAGTCTCCTTAGTAATTGGTCCATGGTAGTCACCTATTGAACTGCCACCGATAGCGTTTTGCTATTCTGACCGATCAATTAGAATAGAGAATACGACTTCACAATAGCTTATACATAATAACAACGTAATAGCAAGATTGTTGGCTACCAGTTTACAGAGTACGTATCATTAGCACGATGGTAATTATATTTTCGCATTTGTTTACAGATAGCAGTCGTTAGGAGACTTGAGGGAGAGACAGAGTGCCACAACTCATGACTCCATAAAGTAATCCGGTGACTTGTTTAGAGAGTTACAAATGTAAAGTGTCGTTTGAAAAGTGGGAATTTTGATCAACACGAAACATTATGTTCGTCTGTTTTACGAATCGGCATATCGTGACAGTACGCAATAACAATATCAGTTTGATAGTTCCTTTATGAAGCAGTACCTACATAAATATCCATTTGTAAAGTAGATTAGCTTCCGTATTATGAATAGTAATGTTAGTATACATCCAAGCTAACGTTTTGTTTTAACAAAATGAATTGATAAATCCACCATACTATTTATTTTTTAATGGTGGTAGAAGCAAGCTGTAGCCCATTGACTGCAGCTCATATACGCGCTGACTCCACCGGGGTAGCTTGAGCTTTTATAGATGCGTTTCGTCCGATGAGAGAGACAGTCGGAAGCCCAAATATTTGAATTAGATTTGATTACTAGCCGAAACAAATTAAAGAAAATAAGTATTCTACACTATTTAGGTATACATAACAACATCAATCACTTCTATCAAATTCTAAAGCGACTGACATTCATTAGCGACGTAGCTCGTAGAGTGCAGTATTTTTCAACGGCATACACATATATCTTGTAGGTAAAAATAGCAGCAAGAACCGAACCAAACCGATCAGCAAGTACTTATAACTTTTGGTTTTTTATAGCCAAAGATACACAGGCACACTGGCAGACTTATCTGACCTGGGGCTTACCACGACCTCTTATCGCGATTCAATTATAGGAACGTTTTAATGACGTGACAATGACGTTTCTTATTGTCATGACAATAAGGTACGTCATTGAACAAAGTCGCTGAAACGTTAAAACGATCCTGTAATTGAATCGCAATAAGAGTTCGTGGTAAGCCCCCTGGTGGCCGAAAGAGGATCTAAAATGTTGGAATAGATAAATGTCATTTTGGCAATCTTCTTTTTGACACTAGCGACCAATAGCGACGCTCTCAGCGGTCTCGGATAAGTTTGGGGGACATGAAGCTAATGTGATACCGCAAATTTTGTTATATACATTTGTATCCAGTTTACAATTTAATAAATTTCTAGGAACAAAGTGATTTGTAATTCCAGTTTAAGGCCATCTTCAACTTTCTATAAATTTGGGGGCCAATGTGTGAACGGCGTGATCAAGCTCCTTTAATGTTCACACGTGGGTACCAATGTCATAAAAATCACATTGGGGAAAACTTTTTTGTTGGTTCTCTAACTACAATATAAACAAATAGACGACCACATGGTCTCTCGTTGGATTAGTACCTGCCTAATCGTCCCGTTCTGGGCAAATTTCAGTAATTACTTTTCATAATAACCCTAGTCTGGGATTCACTGGTCTCCAGAACTTTGTATGCTAACCATAGCACAGCAAGCTTAGCTCATATAACTTGGCCCCTATTTTACTTTTTATATTTTCGGTGAGATCACAGATAAGACCAGAAACGTTATAAAACGTAGCTGAGCCCAGATGTCGAACCCGCACTCATTTGCGACAATCGGCCGGCGCATTGACGACTGATTGGTTAATTGCTTCGTTTAATCAATTGCTTGAGAAACGCACTCCCGCCCCGGCCGCTACTCAGTTATTACTAACTCCTCCGGGTCAATAAATCCTACGGTTAGAGGACGATTCTATTTAACGAATCCGTTGGCATGCGCTCGCTGAACGACTAATTAAATTATAATGTGGTTTACGATACACTATGGACGACTACTAGAAAATAAAAAAGGTTCCTTAGCAAACGTGTCACGGTAAATATTAAATACGGTACAGTAAGTTGTCTAGATACAAAATATTTTAGTCGGCGCAAACGCAAGCAAACACACACCGCTACGTCGCTGCTAAGTAATTTTCGGTAAATGACACTGAATATTGCCATGAAAACGAGATTTTTTTAAAGAAAACTAAGGAACTGTATGATGTATAAACGATAGAATCTAAATGATATTTTAAATATTGAACTTTATTCGATAATATTCCTATCATCAGTGGAACAGATAAGTGTTCTGCATTTACGCTAAAAAATATACCAGCTTCAAAAAAGCAGTCTTTACACCCTTACAAAAGTTAACATAAAAGGATTTCTAGTTAAACCAGAAAAAACACGCTTTGGACTATTTGCCAGAAAGCAAAATATAAGACTTTTGAAAACCCTGGCTTGAACTAACAAAGAACTTATATGCGTAGTGACTAGCAAGTTTAGCTAGTCGTTATGAAGGGGAATTAGCTTTAATTAATTTTGCCCGAACAGTGACCGTAAATAAAAGACGCCCGTATTTGAATCGTGCTTCAAAATACTTGCTTCATTTCTGATTGCAGCTGTTGTTCCCGGCGCTCACTGTTGGCAAAACGCTTGGCGGAACTTGGTGAAACTTCTATTAATTATCCCAATACAGAGTACCTAATCCATACATTGGTGGTGCTATAGTTTGTGCAGCGCCAATATTTTACCAACTTCGAGCTAGTTTCGTTCATTGATATTCCAAATTCAGTACAACCGAAACGGCCAACATTGAATTGGAGTAACTGAAACATTCTATTGTTGTGAAATGCTTGCAATTACTTTGAAACTCTATTGTAATCAAATCCCCAATCAATAACTTGTTTAGTATAATAGGTACAATTAAGTCATAGTTTTCAATTAAGAAAATATAATAATATGATAACTGAAGTCTTAGATTCGAAAATTTACAGTTATTTATCGTAACTACACAAACATTAAAAAAAAAAAATGTAACGTCACGACTTTTATCCCCGTTCGGGGGTAGTCAGAGGCTTGAGTGGCCATACACCACCACAATGTTGATATATTGTGAATGTATACTTAGTGGATGCCAACAAATTTCCAAATTGCCATACACGTTTTATACATTGTAGTTAAAAGCAAACATGCGTTAACTGACTGACTCACAGTCTGATTCATAAACCCACAGCTGAGGCAGTCACATAAAATTCTGACGTCACAACTGCTAACACGAACATTCAAACGAAATGTCGGGAAAATTTCACCCTTGAAAATGGTCAAACAAATTGAGAATTGTAAGATTGTAACAAGTCTGTCTGTCCTTAAGACGGGAATAATAGTTTGTCCTACTAAAAGGAGTCCTTGGACACAGTACGACTTAGTCGCTCGCGAGAAAATAATGACGACAACATGTCGATATTCCCAATACGGCTCATCTTCTGGTAAATAATGTCTTCTTAGGTAGTCTTATTAAATTCGAGCTATTATTACATGTATTTTGTAGTTGAATTGTAGCTTCTTTGCGCCAGAAGCGTCGTCGGTTCCATTTATAATCCCTGTTGGTTTGTCATTGGATCGATATCACCCAGACACATTCTCTCATCAATTGGTCTAACTATTTCTAGTGCGGCGGTTAATCCAGACTGGCTTTCCTCGGTTAACGAGTATCGAACGAGATCGGGTTCGCTATACATAAACTGGAGTTCGCTATTAATTAACCGTAATTTGCGTTTAACGGCGTTATTATCTGCGGTTATGAAACTGGATACTAGAAAAGAGCGGTGTTAGGTTTATCTTTTGCGCACCTTGTTTGTTAATTACGAGATATTATAATTTTCTTTCGTAACTTGATGTAGGTAGAATAAGATTTGATATTATGTTACATATCACCAAGTGTAATTTATAGACGTTTATGAACAGCAACTGAAAACGTGTCCAATAAGTCCGTCTACATGAGTCGAGCGGCGCGCCTGAGCAATTTATTCTGAATTATTAAGAGTTTGACGAAGCCCTAGAAACATTTAAACGACATAGTGAGACATTATTATTAATGACCTTTCAAATTTAAGCTTGAGCTTTAATGTGGAAAACATAATATTATTAGATGCAAAATTGGAATAGTTCGTCAGTTCGTAGGAAATTGGCGTAGTAGCTTGAAGTAGGTAATAATGCCAAACTTATTGCTGTCTCGCGGTTGGCACGGAGTTTCAGGAGAAATGCAGGTGCCGCGAACTACGAAACTATCTGGAACTATAACCTTAGTGCTTATAGAGCAAGGGTCTTATTATTTTGGATTCACTTCTGGAGACCGTTTTGTAATTTTGTATACAAAGACTTGAACTATTATTATTTATTACTTATTTTTATTATTATTATATAAAGACTTGGAATAACAAAGGTTTTAATGTGCTTTATAATTAATAGGATTTTAAGTAAGTACCTACCTAAATTACCTTTACCTTATCCTCGCTTCGTGTAGGTACTTATTGCTGAGAATCGTGATTTCCCCTACGTGAAATGATTTTTTTCCAATGCTTCGCTATTGGTTTGTGTTTGCCATCAAGAAGCTTGGTGTGTAGGATTGATCATTAGTTAGTATTGGGCTACAAAGAAATATTTCTCAATTTTAATAAAATCCGGCCTCATATGAAGATTTGATACATACTTATTTTATCTCACAAAATATTGTGTTTAGGAAAAGCGGAGAAGAGAAACATCGGTGTAATAACGTACGAGAAAAGTATTACAGATTTTTCTCATAGCTCAGTATAAAGTAAGAAATATTGCCTAAAGTAAGAAAATAAGTCTCGAATAGTTGAACTTTAACTCGTATAAATATCTAAACAACAGAAGTTGCACTCTCTCCTAGTGGAGAGGTGACCGCCGACCCAAGAGGACGAACTTGCACGAAGTATAAAACTTGGCAAGTGCTAGTAACTCACACTACCGTGAATGGTGGATTTTTCAACGTAATAAAGGAAGTATTAAAAGTAACTACACTTTTGGTTAGTTAATATAAACAAAATTCCTTATCCCGCAAGAACGTAAATTAGTAAGAGCAATGGTTGAAAAGTAATACTGTGAACGAAGGAAACTAGTCCTCAACTAAGGCAGTATCCACACCAATCGACCGTCTACCGATCCTTTGATCGATTAAACAATGAAATGAGTTGACGGCGATCGCGAGTTTCTACTACACGAAATTGATCTGAAGGGCTAGCCAAGTGGCATGAACGCTAATCGAATAGAATAGAATAAACTTCACAATGTATGGAAATGTCAAACGTCGCTATGTAAATCAACAACAAGTCGCTATGAAGATCACGCTTAAGATCACGTGACTTATGTCATTTCCATACATGAAGCGTAGCGATTTGAATGAACGCTTGTAGACGTCAGCCACTTGTCCAGCCTTTCTGATCGGTTGCACAATTTTACATCGATCGACATCGATCTATGTTTGATTGACATTTAGCCAAAGCTAAAAAACGATCGATTGGAGTGGTAACACCCTCGGGACTAACAATAACTACCCTTAAAAGTTTGTAAAAATATTGTAATATTGTAAATACGGTTACTATAGTACAAAGTATTTTATTTAAAGCCACATCTAAGCGTGTTAGTAATAGTAAAATGTTAATGCTACTTTGTCTAGGAGTGCACAATTTTGTGTACTTTATTCAACATTCTCTACAACTGGGATGAAAACCGCAAAGAATACCAAGAGTCTTAACTTTTGTAGAGCAGGTTTTATACAATGCACTCCTAGAACTTTTGAATAGACACCTATTCGAGTACAACAATTTCAATGATTGTAATTTTTTCATACGTTTCGAGAATTTGTGTTGATTGTATAAATCATTTCTGGAGTTTATACATATTTTAGGCCGTGGCCGCACCGGTAAGGCGATTGCGACGCGACGGCAATTTCTATACAAATTTTCGTTCATTTGTTAGGGCCACCGTCATATGTTTATAGGTGTTCAATCGCTGTTGCGTCGGTGTCGCATGTTGCCTTAGCGTCGGGCTCCACCTACGCGCTGCGCTGCGCTGCGCTGCGTCGTCGCAGGTGTCAGCGGGCGAGAGACGAAGCAGGGAGGGTGACGTGCCAGTACAAAATCCCGCGACGACGCAGCGCAGCGCGTAGATGGGGCCCGGCTCTTACGAGGGCGGCCCCGGCCTTAGAAACACGATCATTTCTCAGTTGACACTTTCAACAGTTTTTTTTTTTAATGTACAATTACAAATTCATATTTATGATAACTTGATATTCTTAAAGTTGACGTCAGTTCTGTAGTGATTGGAATTAACTTACTGCCGACACTAGTATGACTATGAGTCACTGCCTTCGTCGAGACAATTACAGGCTTGGCAGCCGATACAGAATGCTAGTTAATAGTACCTATTTTTTAAAAATCCGTTGGGTTTTCCAATAGAAATAGAGTAGCGAAAAAGCAGCGCTTATTTTTTTTAAAACAACGTCTATGGATATTTTCCAATGCATTATTGTAACTATTGGGGAGTAGTTACTTTTACCAAAAGTAAAAATATTTCTTATTAGTATACTACATTTTTTTCGGAATCGATTTTCAAATACGTACGGAACCCAACTAAAATAACAACTTTACGCCGATCTCCTGTGAGAGGGTGATACTACCCCGGTCGAGCCAGCTCGCATATAAGCTGCAGTAAATTGGCTACAGCTTGGCTCTACCACCGTTAGAATGTATGTAATCCAAAACTAAAGCTTTCTGTCTGTTCCTATTCGTTATCCCCAGTCCCGAATTTAATTACAACGTTTATGGCAACACTGACTGTTAGGTACGTACCTATGTACCGTGAACCCAGAGCTGTTTAAATCAAATAAACCGCATTTACAGAATGAAAAGTTTATTCGCTCCTAACCACGTAAAATAATACCACAGAACTCTGTAGTCTCTACATAACTTACTACGGTTTTAGAATTTAAATTTAGATAGAGTTAATTTGAAAGGCTTTCGTTGCGATATTTAACTTGGAACTAATTATATTTCCAGGACTGTAACCGAAAACGCATTATTAATGTACCTCTTGCGGTTATATAATTTGAGTTACCTTGGTACAATCGAAAACTTTATTGTTACTAATTAAACGGTCTTGGATTGTAGCTTTAATTGTAGTTTTATCGTTATTTATAATCGGTATGACCATTTAAATTTGTAGTCCGTACAAAGGCAAATTATAAGGCATTTCTATAGATAGTATTACATACATAAATACCGCCAGACTTACACACCCACTGTATGGTCCCAAATTAAGAAAAGCTTATTGGACTGAGATGTGTCCATATAGCGTGTGTGGCGTAGTGTGTGGCGGTTCTTTTTGTCTGTAGAGTTTTAAATTATGGTAGATAAGCCAAGTTTAAGTTTTCGTATATAGGCATAATTTTAAAACTTACACTTATTTATAGTCCGGGTTCCCCAGTGCATTTTTTTTATTAGTATCAAGCTAATTTTCCGTGAGTAGCTTCATTTTGATGAGACGCCCAACAATTTCTGTACGAAAAATCTTGAATGTGGTAGGTAAGAGGGGTAGCAGAGATAAAATATGTTGGTTTGATGATTCTCAAAAATGTATCACTAAATCGGTATTTTTTTGTTAAATCTAAAAATAATTATCTAAATTATTGGAAAAAATATCATATCAGCTGGTTAGTAATCATTTTTGATGACCTCGTTATCGATAAATGTTGGAAGGAGGGGACTCTTAAATCAAACCATACATTTTGTAGGCGGATATTTTTTCGAATAATTTAGATAATTATCATCAGATTTAACAAAAAACGGTTAGATTTTTTTTTTTTAAATCATCAAATCACCATATTTTATCTCTGCTACCCCTCTTACCTACCACAATCAAGATTTTTTCGTACAGAAATTGTTGGGCGTCTCATCAAAATGAAGCTACTCACGGAAAATTAGCTTGATACTAAAAAAAAATGCACTAGGGGAACCCGGACTATTACCCTACAAAGTGAAATAAAATAGGAGGGCTTAAGTAAGCATTAGAGCCATAACACACCGGGACGCCAGGCGACGTCGCTAGCCACCGTAGCCAAACAATTTGTATTGACTGGCAACATCGCCAGCCCGTCGCCAGGTGTTTTACCTCCCATACATTTCTATACGAATAGTTGGCTACGGTGGCTGGCGACCTCGCCATGGCTACACGGTGTGTTATGGCCCTTAATTTTTGAGCACTGGAGCGCCCGCGCCGTTAGCATGCAGAATTTTAATCTTCACGCGCCAATTTGACCAGTCATCATTTTAATCACCACCGTAGAGACGTCCTATAGGTATTAGGTTTAGGGTACTTTCATAAAGCAATTGGAACCATTTTCGATCTGTCAGTCCTGAGATCTAATAATAGGTATACCTAACTACCTATCTTGAAATTTGACATTAAGATTTTAATCGTTACCGAATTTAGCTAATTCCTAACAATAAGCTCTGCGTATGTCACAAAACTGAGTAATTATTATCTATTGGTCTATTTGATAATCAAACTGACGACGGCACTATTGAATCTGAGCCTACTCCTAATACATGTCTAATTGGATGAAGGCATCAGTAATGTGCTATCGATATTAATTTGTGTTACCTACTATGCTACTTATTACATAATATAATATATACGAACTTTAACCCCTAAATTTATATAAAGTTACGATGGGCTTACATTGACATTACAAATCACTTTTTTTCCTAGAAATACCTACTTAGTAAAATATTTGTAAACAGACTAAAAATATCTATTAATTTGGCGATAAGATCTATACTGAACACAAAATTTCAAGTGCGTAAAAGATAACGTGAACCCGTAGTAGGTACGTAGTTCCATACGTTTTAACGTCAATAAGGACATATGTTTTCATATTTTTGAAAGGCTTTAGTGGTAGGGGAGACTTTATTATTAGCTTGTAGGTTATCATTGGTGCTGATTATGTTGGCACACAACGAAACTTGACTAAAATAACTGTATTGCCATCCATCTCATGATCGTGATGTATGAGCAAGACATAAATACTTTTATATGTGTTCAATTTAGTTTAGTCGTAATTTGTAGCCAACATTATAAGCACCATTGTCTGATAGCGTTATCAACAGATGTGATTGTATTATATTTTAAATACACAACAGTACCTATGTCGACACGTGCACCCATCAATAAATTGATCAATATTATTGATTAATGCTATTATATTATTTATATATTATATTAATAATAAATAATATCGATAAATAGGTTACTAGGATAGTGTCACTACGAATAGGATACTTAATAGGTACCTACATTCATACAAAATTATAATATTTCGTCATATTTAAAACAGAAATGTATTCTAATCTGTTAAAAACATATATATTAAAAATTGTCTCAATTTTCACTGCCTATATAAACACAGTTCCCGGTGGCTATACAGGCATCACGAATCGAGAATATAGGTAATTACATCTCACATCGTAAGACGTAAGAGCGAATTATTATTTAATAATAACGCGTGAAAGAAAATTAATATAAGTAGGTACTTAAGGAAACTAATTAACTTAATTTCCATGCTCTAACTTACCCATAAGATCCTTATAAATCATCCATTACAATAAAAAACTTCGCGAACATCCAAACAGCGCTGTTCAAAGTTACTTCAAACTTTTTAAAGCACAAATTTCTAAGCCACAGTACACTGTACGAAATAAATTGCACCAATTGCATCCAATCTCCAAGTAGTGCGCACTTTTATGAAACTTATTCGGCAAAGTTTACGTGATCCGTAAGTTACAGGGTGTTGGGCGGGCGGCGCGTGCGAGACCGGCGGCCGACGACGCGAGAATGGTTCGAGAATCGAGCTTACCCACCGCTCGGCCAGCCGTTACCGCCCATACGCCTCAGTACCACCCTCCTGTTGCCTCTGCCGGCTTGTTCATATTTCACTCGCATTGCCACTACAAAACTCAATGATCCGTTATTAAAACATCCTATACACCACTTGTAAGTCAAATAATTAACAAATACGAGCTTATATTTTCTGCTTTTTAGGGTTTCGTGCCTCAAAAGGAAAAACAGAACCCTTATAAGATCATTTTGTTGTCCGCCTTTCTGTCTGTCTGTGCGTCTGTCAAGACATGCACATCCCAAACAGCTGGTGTTAGAAACGTGTCATTTTGACAGTAGGTAGATTTTATAGCGTTGATATCCACAAGGAAGAAATTTTTAAAATTCCATCCCTAAGTGGGTAAAATAAGGGTGAAAGTTTGTATAGAGATCCCATTACTTTTAAAGCTACTCATAACAAATAAAAAATATACGGAGTGTTTGACAATTGCACTTCTTTTAAGTTTGTACGGAACTCGCAGGGCGCGAGTCCTCCACACTTGTCCGGAATTTTTATTATTAGCCATATTCGACAAAAAATATTTTTTTCGTTAATTAACCAAAGAAATACGAGGTAACTCCGAATAGAACACTAATCCGAAAGCATCGCGTGCTAGCAGACACTAATTTCATATTGTTACACTTGTGCAATTTACGTGCATTCGAGACGTTTGTATCAAATTATTATTGTTTACGAAATAAGATTTTATGCATGGCTATGCAGATGAGATAGCGTACAGACACGGAGCTGGGTGTTCTTGAAGCATTCTCTTTGAATATAAAAGTAATTTTAAAGTGAAACCATGTTTTACAGATGTTACACAGAACACTGCATTTTTTGTAAGAAAAGAGCCAGCACAGTGTAAAATATTCCTGAATAGCGTGAGTCGACTGCTGAAAGTAGACTGAGAAGCCTATTTAAATATATTACTTTTATGAAAGTAATATATTTAAATAGGCTTTCTGTATTTATTATAACACTGACGCGCATTAGAATTAAGAAGAAGAACTCCACCGTGCTGGCCTAGTGTGATCATTACTAGACAATGCGATTTAATTCTCTTTAATCGATATATTGCGATCATCACGATCTTTTCCCCGAGGGGTGGGTAGAGATGCACTACACTGCACTACAGTGCAGTGTATTTTGGTGCCAATATAGCATAATGTCGCCAAAAAGTGGCGAGCCTATTGCCATTATACCGGTCATATACCGGTCATAATTCCCCTCAATGCGAGGGATGCCCCATTAGCGAGTGTGTGTTGGCGAACTTTAAACGATCATCAGGTCTCATCAGATCAACTTCCATTTATGTAGATAGAGTCGCTCCGTACAACCCATCTAATTGTTTTGTTAATTGACAACTTACCTTCCGATGTACCTATAGAGTTAGTGGTACATATAGCGGTACAAACAAACAGTGCTATTAACGTGTAACCGGAACTTTTCGCGCGCGTGACAGTTCCTCGACGCGGGACACTCGACACAGTTCATTGAAAACCCATTTGTACCTGCAACTTGAGTGAACTGAGGTAGTTAAATAAATGAAGAGCGCTAATTACAGTCACGTGCTGGAGAAACACATAATAATGGGTCAAATGGAAGGTAGATGCGCCAGAGGAAGGCCAGCAACAAGTTTGTCCGATGCCATAAAGAGCGCTGTAGGAGGCAGTTTTTGTAAGACAGTACACATCGCATATGACCGGTACATTTGGAAGGACATTATTCACATTTCGCAATATTCGCGATACCTAGTATTGAGGGAGCGAGGAAGACAAAATTACAGTCAACTGAGTAGTGTGATTATCCATTCAGATACTGTTTATAGTACCTACCTACCTTTTGAAGGTGGTAGAGCCAAGCTGTAGCCAATTGACTGCAGCTCATAAACGGGCTGGCTCGACCGGGGTAGTACCACCCTCTCACAGAAGATTGGCGTCAAGCAGCTATTACAGCTGCGTTTCGTACGATGAGTGAGAGAGCCGTAAGACCACCCCCCCCTCCCCCTCCCTCCATCCCACTCCCCTTCAGGTCGGCAATGTGCGGGCAATACCTTTGGTATTGTAAGCATCTATAGGCTACGGTAACTGCTTAACATCAGGCGGGCCGTACGCTTTTTTAAACCGACTTCAAAAAAGGAGGAGGTTTCTCAATTCGACCGTATATTTTTTTTTTTTTTTTTTTTTTTATGTGTGTTCGCGGATAACTTCGTCGTTTATGAACCGATTTTGATGAATCTTTTTTTGTTGGAAAGGAGATATTTCAGCGGTGGTACCATGATAAGGAAACCAGGATCTGATGATGGCATCCCAGAGAAATCGAGGGGAACCTTCGAAAATCGTAGGGGCGACTAGTGCGTTTGTAATTTTTTTCATTAACTATTTTAAAGCAATACTATTTTATGAAGGTCTGGAGTCGATCTGATGATGGAGCCGAAAGACAGTCGAGGGAACTCCTCAACGATTTACAGCAATTACCTGGTGTTTGGGCTTGATTAATTTGTATTGATGAGAACTTTACACCTAGATGGGTTGTGACTGACATTAGGGGTCTGATGATGAAGACGTAGGACAGTCAAGGGAACTCCTCAACGATTTACAGCAATTACCTGGTGTTTGGGCTTGATTAATTTGTATTGATGAGAACTTTACAACTAGATGGGTTGTGACTGTCATTAGGGGTCTGATGATGAAGACGTAGGACAGTCGAGGGAACTCCTCAACGTTTTACAGTAGCTACCTTGTGTTTGGGCTTGATTAATTTGTATTGATGAGAACTTTACACCTAGATGGGTTGTGACTGTCATTAGAGGTCTGATGATGAAGACGTAGGACAGTCAAGGGAACTCCTCAATGTTTTACAGTAGCTACCTTGTGTTTGGACTTAATTCATTTCTATTGATGAGAACTTTGCACCCATATCGTTTATAAGTGCCATTACAGGTCTGATGATGGAGACCATAGACAGTCGGGGGGATTCTTCAACGATTTACAGCAGTTACCTTTTGTTGGGCTTGATTAATTTGTATTGATGAGAACTTTACACCTAGATGGGTTGTGACTGTCATTAGGGGTCTGATGATGAAGACGTAGGACAGTCAAAGGAACTCCTCAACGTTTTACAGTAGCTACCTTGTGTTTGGACTTAATTCATTTCTATTGATGAGAACTTTGCACCCATATCGTTTATAAGTGCCATTACAGGTCTGATGATGGAGACCATAGACAGTCGAGGGAATTCTTCAACGATTTACAGCAGTTACCTTTTGTTGGGCTTACTTCATAAGGTTCAATATGCCAAAATGTTCATTGGTATGGCGCCACTAAAAATCGTGAAATAAAATTATTTTTATAAAAAAAAAAACCGACTTCAAAATACCTGATGCACTAAAAAGCCTGAAATAATATTTCTATTACCACCTCTGCCTACCCCTTCGGGAAAACCAGACGTGATGGTGTGTTATCGAGTATTTGAAGTCGGTGCCAATCTTGGTATGCCAAGTCTACCTACTATAAAAGTAAGAAGATAGATTGGCACCGACCCCAATTACTCGATAACACACCATCACGTCTGGTTTTCCCGAAGGGGTAGGCAGAGGTGGTAATAGAAATATTATTTCAGGCTTTTTAGTGCATCAGGTATTTTGAAGTCGGTTTTTTTTTTATAATTGCCACCGCAGTCCTATAAAAAAAAAAAAAAAAAAAACCTACTATAGCTACATTAACTCCTTTAGTACGAAAGTCAACTAAGCTGTCCACTGCCTATGTTGTTCACATTGAAAGAAGACACAAAATACAGTGTTTTACAGCATTCGTTCCTAAAAAGAAAAGACTAAAATTTCTTGGGGCCTTCCTTCGTTTAGCTGCCAATAATATCCACAATTCGTCACGCAAGTCCAGATCCAAGTACCGTAATAAACTACGGTTAGAACGTTAAAACTGTTAGACTATTCGCAAAGCTGTGTCGTTCGTAACATAGCTATTGTACCTATCAACATGTTTCAGTGGCTTTCAGTCGCCGTGACAGTTCGGTGCGAGAGACGCCAACTTTGCTGAAAGCTCATTTGTACCTACAACTTGTGTCAGCTAAGCACTGGTAAATAAACGAGGGATGTCGATAATTAGGATGTATTTATTCATTTAAATAGGCACAACTGCAGGTGACAAATTTGAAATATAGAGTTAAATTTGAAGTCGACGACAGCGTTTGTTAGAAAAATTATATAAGCAGATGTAATTGTAGGTACTTTTTATGGTTTTAGCTTGGCTTAGAATAAAATTGCTAGTAGTAGGTCACAAAAGAATAGGACACGAAAAAAGTTTTAAGAAATTGCATCCCTACGCTACGATGTCATTTCAGGTTCGTATATGTTACACGAACTTTTCCCGCGACTTCGTCCGCGCATAATTTTTAAAAAAGTTGCTTAGCACATAAGCAACTTTTCCAGACTATAATCTATCACTGTGCCAAATTTCATCCAGATCCGTTCAACCCTTCTGGCGTGATTGAGTAACAAACATCCATCCATCCGTCCATCCAGCCATCTAAACCTTCACATTTATAATATTAGTGGGAATAACATTATTAGTAAATTAGTAGTAACGTAGTGTCCTAACGTAATCGTATCGTATCGTAAAAAACGCTACATTTATAATTCTAGTTTATAAAGTCTTTGGTTTGAATAAACTTTTACGCTAACTTAACGCTACGTAAATAAATTATGCTAAGAAAATAAAATGTCTAATATAAAATAAAGAATCAATCACATTATAAATTATTAATGTATTTACGCTTAATACATTACTTTTATTATCTTTCTTTAAATTCGATTCGCTGCGGTACTATAGCGAATTGTTATAGGTACATTAAGATGTCCCCGAGGGGCGAGGCGAGTCAGTCAGACATTACCTACCAGTCGTAATGCTTGCAAATGCGATGCCTATCGCCATTACAAAACTGCTTGTTATAACTGTATAAATTTTGAATTTAAATTGTTTTCGTCTCGGGTTTATTACCTTAGGTAGTTTGTAGATACGGTCAGCAACATAAGTTGATCATTCTCAGCTTTATTAATCGCTTGTACACTTTTGTTTCTTATCAAATCCATTATTTTTCTTCATCAAATCAAAATCTAGACATGTTGCTAAAGTTCGTTTAATATAAAGAGTATTATCGATATTAAATAATTGAGAATGTTCAGCGACTTCTGTTGCTGACTGTACCTTCAGAATACTATAGGTCTTGAATTAATCATCTAATAATATAGATAGCTTATAGTTACAGCATACCTAAAGCGTCATTTATCTGGCATAAAACGGGAGTTTCTCACTCTTGCATTAGCGCTCCGTTTGACAGAAACGCTCACAGAATTAAAAAAAACTTTTTATGGGCGCATAGGCATGTATTTTATGACGTGAAATGTACTGACATCTTTCTAATTTTGCTTATAAACATATCCTTACATACATAGGTTCATAGGTTAATAGACATTTCTGACTCCAGACACAAGATAGACAGATCTGATTTAATTCAGAATTAGCTCAAGTCCCTCATGCGATTAGTATTCTCAAAGGAGGTTCTCACTCCATAACAGTTGCAATTTGTTGGAATGTGTCTATTACGTATCTGATTTCTCTTAATATTAGGTAGTGTACGGATCAGAGAGGTGGCATGCTGGTAATATACCTACGTAGGTATCTATAATACAATTGAACAGTTGGTATAGTAATTAGGATAAAAAACTAAATAATTTATCTTTTCCAATGATCCCTTTGCAAATAAATAAATAAATATCGCCAGACAAAGACACCAAAGCTCCGAAACTAAGCAAAGCTTGTACTATGGGTACCGTACAATGGTTTGGGGACCCAGTGACACTCAGACCAAGGCAAATTACGAAAATACGAAATTGCCTCTGGCGGGATTCGAACCAGCAACTACCCGATACAGTAAGCCTAGCGGCGTACGCCACACTGCGCCAAGCGTTCGTCAAATACTATTATATCAGTTTCACGATTGATCGCAGACAGGCACGCGCGGCGCTACCCATTATTTTATCTAAACCTAGCCAACCGAAAAATTGATATCGCACAGTATTTACATAGCCAATGGCGCTTACAAATACATTATTTATAAATTCCATTAAAACCCTCTGCTGTGGGTGCTGTGCAGTATTAAATGTATAACATAGTTCAAAGTCATATAGTAGGTACTCTTTGTTGTATTGTGACGCCACTTAAACAAATGAAATAAGTAGTAGTATTTGATTAAATATTGTTCAGCATTATTAATATTTGCATATTAATATTTTGAATAAAATGTTTATTTAAATTCAAGGTTAATCAGCATTAATAATACCTATTTGCATATTAATATTTTGCATAAATGTTAAGTGAGGTTCATTTTTTCTGCTGTTAATATTAAAAAATACTTTTTGTTTGAACAATATAATGTGGTAAACAAATTAATTATTCAGTGCTTTTTGCGAGTGCGAAATGCCATGCATGTAACGAAGTTTTGTTAAAATGAACCAGCGTGTTTACGTTCACATTTTGAATTATTAACAACTAGCTTTTGCCCGCGACTTCGTCCGCGTAGACTTCAAAATAAAAAAAACCGGGCAAGTGCGTGTCGGACTCGCACTTAAAGGGTTCCGTACCACTGTAGAATATAAACAAAGATCCCCAAAATGGTGATATTTAGAGTCACAGGTTGAAGTCTTTTGTATGGAAACCGACCATACGACAAATAAGTTTAAAATATTAAGTTTTTTGTATGGGGACCCCTTTATTTTTAAGTTCTATTTTATTTTTAGTATTTGTTATGTAGCGGCAACAGAAACTATGTACTCTTACGGTACGTGAGATACAGCCCGCTGACAGACAGACGGCCAGACGGATGGAGAGCGTAGGCTTAGTAGGTAATAGGGTCCCGTTGGAACCCTTTGGGTACGGATCCCTAAAAAATATATCATACCTACCTAAGGACGTTTAAAAATACTCAAGGGAAGATAAATAATCGGTGAGTGGGTCCTTATAACCCGCAGTATTGTTGAGAACTTTTAATGCGCATATTATGTTGAATACCTTTTTTTTTCAACCTACATTATCCCACTACTGGGCAAAGGTCTCCCCCAATATACTCCAAATGCCTCTATTAGACGCCGCTTCCATCCATCCCTCCAGATTAATTCAATAATAAAGGATATGACCAGGCCGACGTTTGCCCTTAAACAGATGAGGTAAGTATTTACGAAAATGAAAGGTAGTTCGGAGGCTGTGAGGCGAATTCTCGGGTTCCCTATTCATGAGCGCTTCTCTACTATTTAAAACGGGCCAATTTACCTATGGGTACACTTCTCAGTTTGTGTCAAATAGATGATTTTGCAAAAACGTTATTAAAAAGTTGTAAAGGCGAAAAAGTGGCGTAATGAGGCCTCTTTACAGCACTTCTTTGTAAACGATATTTTTTACTTGTCCGTCCGGAGGAGCTAAAATGATCAACGAATTAGGTGAACTTACTCGCGAGCAGGCTACATAAAATTGCCCATGAGAGAAACAATCTTCCCTTAAGTCCGTCCCAGCATATTTTAAAGATTGTCCCTGCGCCTTATTGATCGTCATAGCAAAACAAACCTTGACTGGAAACTGCAGCCGTTTGAACTGAAATGGGAGGTCGGTGGGAATGAGGGGGATGCGCGGTATAAATACTATTTCTCCTCGAGCACACCCTGTTATTATGACAGCTTCAATTACATTTTGGTGAAGGGCTTTTACTTGCAGCCTAGTCCCGTTACACAATTTTGGAGGTTTAAGATTCCGCAGTAACATAATGGGTGTGCCCTTTTTAAGAATAAGCCTATGGTATGGTAGTCCTGCAGGTCTTAATGAATTTAAAAATTCTACTGGGTAATTTACCGCATCATCGTCACACACCGAATCTATAGATCTATATATTATTTCTTCGCCATCAACTAAATTTAGTAGTACGTCATTGATATTTGCCGCTTGATCATTTTTGGGAGTCAAAATGGCCCTTTCACAAAACCAGTCTATAGATTTTTCCCCTATTTGTTTTATACCTGGATAAATATGGTCTATAAGGTCTTGAACAGTTGCCACAACTCTGCACAATGCATCCGTGATAGTAATCTTCTCACCTTTGGCAGGATAGTTACCGTTGCCTATTTTTAGAAGAATATCTGAAAATTGACCAGCAAATACGTCGCCCCTCAGATGAACTCGCATGTTTTTAGTTAGTCTGAGTATTTTCACCGAGGCCCATAAAACAGATTTCTTCAGGCAGGCTTTAATTTCGTCGGCTCGGGTTCCCCTATGTACCACCGGTAAAGTTTGTCTGAAATCGCCTGCCAACAACATAGTTACACCACCCATTAAGCTATTGTTTCCCCGTATGTCTTTTAAAGTCCTGTCTACAGCTTCGATACCTCCCTTGTGCGCCATTGTACTTTCATCCCAAACAATAATTTTTGTGTTCCTGAGTACTTCCGCAAAATTGCTCTGTTTTGAAATGTTACCTACAGGGGTCTCGCAACGTGTTAGATTGAGCGGCAGTTTAAAAGTTGCATGCGCTGTCCGTCCTCCTTCAAGTAGTGTGGCTGCAATACCAGACGATGCCACAGCTAAAGCAATGCCCTTAACGCTTCTTACTTTTGCCAAAATTAAATTTATCAAATAAGTTTTACCCGTGCCCCCTGGAGCGTCTAAAAAGAATAGATTTCCCGCATTTGTATCTATGCTTGTTATAATTGCATCATAAGCTGCCTTTTGTTCTACGGTTAGTGACGCCAAATTATCGCACACAAATCTATCCATAGCCAATACATCGTAGTTAGTCTCCCTCAAATATTCTCTGTTTCCTGTATATAGCGGTCTTCTTGGTGCCGGCAAACCATACTCTTTCAAGGCACGGCCACCTAACGCTAAAACGGCTTCTTCAATAGCAAATAAGCCACTATTATACACTTCCTCGGTTAACTGCCCCGTATTATCATCTTGCTGCCTCTCAAACTGGTGTTTGAAGTCTTCAGTTAATTGATCTTTAAATGTTTCCCATAAGTGCAATGGATCTGATAATTGACAAAACACCAGCATAACCGTAAACAGGTCACGTAATTTGGAAGGTGATTGGCATAGTGCAGCCTCTTCCAATGTAGCATGCCAGTGACTGTCATCTTCCAGCAAACCCAGAGCCCTGCAAGCCGCTTGGAAAGTAGGATGCACTACACCATTGACTGTTTTTAACGCCTCAAATGAAGTTGGGCCCCGGATTTCGTGTAGCAGCATACGGAGGTGATAGCAATCTGTATTATTCGGATGCACCGTATAAACTCTACCCAAAGCATGTTCTTTCTTGACGCCTGGCCAGCCCTCCACATTTACACCTCTTTTTCTCCTTTCAAACTTCTTATTATTGTGCCAGACGTAGTATGCTGGTACATTTGGGTATAATAAAGTTTTTGCAAAATCATCTATTTGACACAAACTGAAAAAACCGAGAAGTGTACTCATCGGTGGATTGGCAACTCTGTCAGCAAGATTTTCGGGGTTGAAGTAAACCCTTTGCCCGTTTTCTAAATGAACCGCCAGATGTAAAACGGTAGGGAAGCGCTCATGAATAGGGAACCCAAGAATTCGCCACACAGCCTCCGAACTACTGATATATCTACCATTTTCATAAATGCTTACCTCATCTTTTTTATTTTCAAGGGCAAACGTGGCCTGGTCAGATCCTTTATTAACGTACTTACAGATATATTTTATGGATTTAATTGAATTGCAATATTCAACATTAATATGCGCATTAAAAGTCCTCAACAATACAGGGTTATAAGGAACCACCCACCGATTATCAAGCTCTACACCTTGTTTGTTAATTGTAAATCCACCGTCATCTGGAGAACGCCTTTTGTACTGCGGATAACCATCTTCACCAGTTTGAGTCTCACTGATTAGTTGCTTGGGGAACTTCTTAGAACATCTGTTTTCTTTCATGCATGGTGCTTTGTGGTTGATGCTGCCACACGGACCATGGATCATGTTAGATTGCACTATTTTATATAACTTAGTGTCATGTTCAGGATCAGGAATTTCTGCATATATTAATTTGTCAATAAGGTCTGGAGAAATAGTACGTGTAAGCCATAAAAGTATGTGAATATGAGGCAGCCCTCGTTTTTGCCATTCCACCGAATACATGTAGCATCGTACATCACCAAAGAGTTTGCCCTTAATTAAAATATGCATAATTTTCTTTACTTTAAGATGGAAAACCCTACCTATTATGTCGTGGCGATCATGTGAACTCTGGCCAGGAAATAATTTTTTTGTTATGTCTTCCCAGCGAGGGTTGCACGTAAATGTGATAAAGAGGTCAGGACGCCCGTAGTGACGGACGTATGTCATGGCGTCTTGTGTACGCTCATGCATGTATCTCGGGCCCCCTGTAAAAGACGAAGGTAATACCACCATTTGCCCGAAGTTATTAGCATCTTCCCTGCCCACAGCGTCTCTCAGGTGGATATATTCGTCCACACGTAGCTTTGACTGGTTATTCCGTATAAAATTAAGCCTTTCTGTCTCTATTTTTGCATATTCATCAACTAAAAATTGACTTAATAGAGACCTAAAATAAAGAAGATGGTTATCCTCCGCTTCCCTGATCATAATGCGATAAGCATAAAAACTTGCTGCTGAGACAGTCTTTGTCAGAGGTCTTTTAGTTTTCGGATCATGTTGTGGCAAATATATTGAGTAACCATCTTCACCACGGCAAAACATTAAGGGGTATTGTAGGGCATCATAAGACCGATGAATTTCATAGATTCTTTTCAATGTTTGTCCATGACTTTCTAAAATAATATCTCGATATTCAAATTGTTCACCAGCCATAACTAATGCTACCTCGTTTGCTGCTGGAGCATTAAAGCGGCCACTGTGTTCGCCTGGTATACGTTTTTCAGCATGAATGACTACTTTAAAATCATTGCAAGAAGGAGGAACCTTATCCAATGCTGTTTTGAAGTCTTTAACATAAGGGTTGACTTCATGTAACATCTTTTGAAGTTGTTTCACTAAATCTGGTTGTATTTCTGCATAGTTAGAGCACCTTAAGCTAACTTCCCTGTCGTCTTCACCTACAAAATATATTTGCAAAAATTTGGGCTCTGCTTGGCGTATAGGCATTAAGCTTCCAATTAGATGGTAGACCTGACCCTGAACTTTAAAAGTTGGTGAAAATCCTGTTTGTACGGGCTGCTTGCCACCAAATGACGTCATTTGAAAGGCGCCATTGTATTTCCGAATATGATCCATGAAATGACTATGTTTTGGGTGCAAATCCATAATTAAACTATAAAGTGGTTCCGGAAATCGTTTGAATGGTGGCAGTTGCACCTTCCCTGAGTTACAACACATGCCCACTGTTTCCTCCTTCCATTTCAAAGCGTCACACCACTGACATTTATTATTCATTGTTCCTATAGAAATGGCGCTGTCAGTCTCGTATGATATTTCAGAATCATAAGCCATACCTGAGTGAGCTTTTGTTTTCCAGTGCCGTTCACGCCTTTCAACTCGCTGTCCAGGATTATTTTGCTCATATTGGGATTGTGACGCTCTATGTTGTTCAGGGTGCGCACGCTCATAGTTACTTGCCGCGGTTCTGTGGACTTCAGGGTGCGCACGCTGATAGTCATTCGCCGCGGCTCGGTGGACTTCAGGGTGCGCACGCTGATAATCATTCGCCGCGGCTCGGTGGACTTCAGGGTGCACACGCTGATAGTCATTCGCCGCGGCTCGGTGGACTTCAGGGTGCACACGCTGATAGTCATTCGCCGCGGCTCTGTGGACTTCAGGGTGCGCACGCTGATAGTTACATACCGCGGCTCTATGGACTTCAGGGAGCGCACGCTGATAGTTACTTGCCATGGCTCTATGGACTTCAGGTTTTTTTTTGTTATATTTAGCGACGGCTTCTCTGTGTGCTACAGGCTGGTTTAAATTGCTCTTTTTAATTTGTTTTTTGCGAGTTAAGCCAGTAAACCTTGCTCGACGTTTTCTGCGACCAGCAGTTTGCAATCCATCTGAAGAATCTTGTGCCGGAGTAGCAGATGTGACAGAATCTTCACAGGTAATTTCATCAGGAGTAAATGTGGGAGATATTGCACAGTTTGCTCCATTAGAAGGAGTAAATGTGGGAGATATTACATATTCTTCCCCGAGAGGAGTAAATGTTGGCGATACTTGTTCAAGGTTTTTCCCATAAGATGGTATAAGTACTGGAGTTTCTATAGTGTCTGAATCAATAGACAAAGAAGAAATCGAAGAACAATCAAAATCATCTTGTATATATGCATCAAAATGATTGCCCGTAAATCGTAATCGTTTTATAGGATGACCTTCAGTACCAAATTTTCCATAAAGTTTTCCATTCAGGTACACTTCGAAAACATAGTTATATACCTGTCCCGCGGCTACCAGTTCACATGTAGTGCCCCATGTCGAGTGTTGTAACATATCAACAGAGTACTCAGCCGCAGTAGAAAAGTTGTCTCCATTAGACTTGGCATTGTATGACAATATCGCAAATTCTTGCCAATTAGCCACTACATGGCTGACAATCTCTTTACGGACTTCCATTGCCCGTTCCTGAGTCCCATACATTAAAAATGACAGTGATCGAAAGAGGCAAGCCCCATCGCCTACAATAGGTATGATGGTATGACTCACCATTTCACCATTAACGTTCAGTGATTCTTGAGCCATATTTGTACTAACTAAATTCTGGTTAATAGGTAATACGGCAAAAGGGATTCGCCTAAAAACTACTAACTACGTAAACTAATTGAAAAACTTAACCCAGCAATAATACCTACCTAACTTCTACACGAAAAAAGTTATAACTATTAAATACACTTACACAAAATATTACTATTTAACCAAACTTATGAACAAAATAAACTACGAATAATTAACAATGAAGAAGCAATAAAATCTTATGAACTTAAATCTAGACTAAATCAAAAACTTATAATTCTACCAATAAAATCAAACAAATATATTCACAATAGAAATAATTACTTAAGGCTATCTATGAAATCCTAAACAATACCTATTATTAAATTTTAAAAATATCAGAAGAGCAATACATAAACTGATATCAGAGAATATATCGAAAAAGATTAGTCACCAAAAGAACGCAAGATTACGAAATTTCGATGGAAATCAGCGCTGCTCGCATCGCTTAGGTAACCTCGGTCCGAGCTCAGTAGTGGGGAGCCACCTCGTGGATCGGAACAGTATAAACGGGTTTTTGCCATTCAGAGCCGACGCGCGACGGACGTCTCATCAATGCTCAATGTAAAATTCGTAAAATAATAATGGTACTTCAGGTTTAATACCGAACTTATTTTGAAAATTATTTCAATCGTACAAAAATATTCTTGAGTGTTATAACTTAATACCTGCAACTTGTTTTAAACATATACAGTATGTAGGTACTTACAATTACAAAACTCCTGGCACAAATAAATATTATGTTTTGGTCTATCCATATACCAATTATTCCCATTTTAAGCGACTTCAAAAACCCCTGGAGTACTAAAAAGCCTGAATTTATATTTGTATTACCACCTCTGCCTACCGCTTCGGGAAAATGAGGCGTGATGGTGTGTTATCGAGTATTTGGAGTCGGTGCCAATCTACCTATCTTCTTACTTCTAGTAAACAGACTTGGCATACTAAGATTGGCATCGTCTCCAAATACTCGATATCACACCATCACGCCTCATTTTCCTGAAGTGGTAGGCAGAGGTGGTAATAAAAATATAATTTCAGGCTTTTTAGTGCGCCAGGGTTTTTTAAGTCAGTATTTGCTTTTTTATAAAAATAACTTTATTTCACGATTTTTATTGGAGCCATACAAACTTTATCACGGTACCTAATACGGTGAATGCGTGTTTTGGTAGGTAGGTATATAGAGCCAAAATCCCAAATCCCCCTCCCCTTCTCCACCCCTTTTCCTCCCCTCTCATCCTTCTGCTCCCTCCCCCTCAATTTCCCTTTCCCTTTCCCCTCCCCCTTCCACTTCCCCCTACCTTACGTCTTCCCCTTCCTCCCTCACCTACCCTATGCATACTAAGTTTCAAGTCAATCTGGTACAAACATATTTTTCTGCCGTACTTTTCTACCTTTAGTTTCCCCCTTTTGGGTGTTGATTTCCGAAATGATTTTTAATGGGATCAAACTGAAGTAGTACCTACCATATTCAGCTTAGCTTATACCCCAATTATTTAAAATGAATAATCATAACCAATCTCGAGATATGGATGACTAAACATTCGCTGACCCCGCTCTCCCCTTTCCCGTCAAAATATGAAAAACGCCGAAACCCCAGTCTGATTATTTAAAATGAACAATCATAACCAGTCTCGAGATATGGACGACTAAACACGCGCTGACCCCGCTCTCCCCTTCCCTGTCAAAATATTAAAAATTCTGAAACCTCAGTCTGATTATTTAAAATAAACAATCATAACCAATCTCGAGATATGGATGACTAAACATTCGCTGACCCCGCTCTCCCCTTTTCCTTCAAAATATTAAAAACGCCGAAACCCCAGTTTGATTATTTAAAATGAACAATCATAACCAATTTCGAGATATGGATGACTAAAAATTCGCTGACCCCGCTCTCCCCTTTTCCTTCAAAATATTAAAAACACTGAAACCCCAGTCCGATTACTTAAAATGAACAATCATAACCAATTTCGAGATATGGATGACTAAAAATTCGCTGACCCCGCTCTCCCCTTTTCCTTCAAAATATTAAAAACGCTGAAACCCCAGTCCGATTACTTAAAATGAACAATCATAACCAATTTCGAGATATGGATGACTAAAAATTCGCTGACCCCGCTCTCCCCTTTTCCTTCAAAATATTAAAAACGCTGAAACGCCAGTCTGATTATTTAAAATGAACAATCATAACCAATCTCGAGATATGGATGACTAAACATTCGCTGTCCCCGCTCTCCCCTTTTCCTTCAAAATATTAAAAATGCTGAAACCCCAGTCTGATTATTTAAAATGAACAATCATAACCAATTTTGAGATATGGATGACAAACATGCGCTGACCCCGCTCTCCCCTTTCTCGTCAAAATAATTAAAAATGCGGAAACCCCAGTCTGATCAATTCAAATAAGCAATCATAACCAATATCGAGATATGGATGACTTATTAAAACATCCCTTCACCCCGTTTTCCCCTTTCCCGTCAAAATAACAAAACTCGACCACCCCTATACAAACTTTTACTCCACATTTCACCCCTTAGGGGTTGAATTTCCAAAAACATGAAAGAAATCTGAACACAAACTTTCATTCTCCTATTTTACCCCCTTAGGGGTTGAATTTTCAAAAACCCTGAAATTAATCTTTTTTATTTTTTAAAAGACACCTAATCACCAATTCTTTATAATTCTAACTTCAAAAATGACGGAACTTCCATACAAACTTTTATCCCCTATTTTACCCCCTTAGGGGTTGAATTTTCAAAAACCCTGAAACCCATATTTTTTTTTTTTTTATAAGACACCTAATCAGCAATTTTCATAATTCTAACTTCAAAAATGACGAACTTCCATACAAACTTTCATCCCCTATTTTACCTCCTTAGGGGTTGAATTTCAAAAAACCCTTTCTTAGTACACCTCTACACATCAAGACAAACCCACCCTCCAAATTTCGAGTCTCTACGATCAGCGGTTTAGGCTGTGCGTTGTCTGTCAGTCAGTCAGTCAGTCAGTCAGTCAGTCAATCAGGACTTTGATTCTTATATATTTAGATGGTAGGTTAGTATAAAAATAAGAAGAAAGCGCAGTACAAATCTCTCCTGTAAATCAATGCGTCAAATATTCTTTTATGAATTCAATATTTTTAATAATTAATATCCAAATGCACGTTAAACGTACTGTATACACTGTCAATTAATAACCGCATTGATACACAAAAACGAATTTGTTCGTTTCATTCGCGAACTGATAATTATTCATGCCTGAAATGCACACAAAAAGTGCAACCGCGTTTACAATATCTCATTAACTGGCCACTGTATTGAGCGATAAAATTAAATCAAACAAAATCGATTGTCGAATAAAATGTATGAACTCATTTCCGAGCGGCGACGTCCCCTCTCGTCCGGCCGAGCACAATTTTTATCATCACAAAGGCAATTTCCATCAAAATGCACGAATTTGGGGCTTGGAGCGTGAAGCTGTGCGCCGGCCACTCTACAAACATTGGCTATATACCGCTGCTGGCTTAAAACTGCGGCTGATGACCCAGCGCGCAGATCGGGCTCGTTAACATCGACTATCTTCATTTCCAATAATGAAAGCTGAATATTTTGCGGCATAGAGCACGTTGTGTTTACCAATAACACAAATTGAACGACTCGTTTGATCAGTAGAGTTCCATACGCCATAGAGTACTTAATATAATATCTTATTTAGTTTTGTATTAAAATAACTTACAAATACAGTACCTTCTTGACTAGTCGATGCCAATCTTTGAAAGCTGCTAAATATTCACACGCTATACAAAGTGAGACACAATAACGTCTCAAACGACTAATTGGTTCTTAACTTAAACATTTGAATATCGTTTAAAGGCCTTATTCATGAACATACTAGCGGACCATTGTAGCAATAAACTATGGTTACGATTATATTAAACAGTCGGTTACTGCTCTATCGGTCTGTTAATGTGTTGTGTGGCCATTAGTTTTAAACAAATATTATTAACCTAAAATAGTTTTATCAACGGCTCATCACTATCAAGTCGTCAAATCTAAATCCTTGAGAGACAGCTGTACGCTCAGGCAATGATAAATGCCAGCTGGCCGCTTGGCCGATAGCGTGAGGTATACCAACCCATTCAAGATAGGAATAAGTTGTGTTACAACCTTTGATTCTGTTATCATTTCCTACTTACATGTTAATAATAATGGACCGGGAGCCCAGCGTGCTAATTGTGGATTTACTCCGGCGTCGCCCAAACCTATTAGATTCGGTAGATGAGATGATAGGAAGAATACATTGTTCTAGATGTTTCCACTTTCAGCGGTGGGGCAAGCGTCTACATGCTAATTTCAAATAAAAAAAAAGCAATGTCATGGAAATACTCAAGCGTGTCAGATATTGCTGCTTAGGTGCTGCTATAGGTGCTTTTTATGCTCCAACATGATAAATTGAAAAAAAAAAAATACTCGAGCGCGTCAGATTTTGTAAGCATCTATAGGCTACGGTAACTGCTTAACATCAGGTGGGCTGTACGCTTTATTGCCAACGCAGTCCTATAAAATAAAAATAAACTGTTTCAGAGGGGGTGTTCAGTGCAACTTCCAGATGCTCCCATATCTTAGACTGACGATCAAATTAGCAATATTGACACTTTTGACACTTTTTAGCTAGTAATGAATCCCCCTTATCTTAATCTGACGAGTTCGAGTATTTTAAGATGGTTCGCGGTACCGCGGTATGGTTTTTTTTTGGCTCCCCTGAGCGTACCCACCAATATTAAGGGCTCATACTAGTTAGAGGTTCTTATCAATATGTAAGCTATCTCCCTTATCTTAATCTGACGCGCTCGAGTAAATCCAGAAAATCCTTCTACGGCTCCCCATCTATGTATAATGTTTACCTGCATAATATGCTTTAATAATAAATTGGACGAACATTCATTATGGAAATGAACAATGTAATATGAAAGCAGATTGTCCTCAATAACTTTTCTCATTCATAATGTAAGCTCACCGAGTTTCCGAGCTTAGCTCAGTAACAGACTAAGCATAAAAGCTAGCCTTGTCAAAATAAAACAGGAACCACTACTGTATAGAAAATATACAAACAAAATAAGATAAATATTTTATGCGGAATTATACTTTTGAAAAACTTCATAAATTACGGAAATGATGTTTCAATATCAACATGCAACACCCTCAGCTATAGCCCACTATAATTTAAAGATTATAACTGCAATAGAATGTGAGATCACAACACAACAACCCCCTTAAAATCCAAAAAAATCGCATAAATTACTTGGTTGCGTGCCAAGCAACGCATAATGACATAACATAAATTAAATTCGGCTTAGCAAGGGTAAGTGATCGATATTAATAATAGCGACGGGGTTGCGGACGGTCGGCGTGGGCGCAGGAGGCCTACTCTCACTCACATTGGCAAATCGATGTTTTACACCTCTCGACTTGAGGACAGCGTTGTATTAAAATAGTGTGTAGTGGTAGTATTAGTGTGTAGTATAATGTGAAATTTATACAGTAACCTGCACTTCTATTGTATATTTACAACACAAGCTGGGCTTCCTTAAGCCCATACCATAGATGTGCATGCAACTGTATCTATTTCACATGGTACTTTTATCATTGACATATATATCTCCCTATGGTTTGTACATGTTGCCTTTGCATGCTAACCTACTTACTCTACATAATTTGACTTAAGAAAACCCTCTCTATTAAGCAACAAATTAAGTCATTTGGTAGTCTAGTATATCGGAGAATGAGAGTGGGGCCTGGGTGCGCAGACGTCGTCGCGTGCGGGCGTGCGCGTGCGCTGGTCACACCGCGCCAGGTGAGAAGCGTAACATCTGCTGGGTGGCGGCGCGCGGCGGCCGAACACCCGACCACAATGATCTATATAGACACTGGAATGGACGCCACTGGATAAGTACTTTATATGTAACAAAACGTAGTATCATAGAAATAAAAAACCTGCATATTTGGTTTGACTATACATAATATTTTGGTATGTTTTACCCAAATACCAATACTTCCTACCCGTATGAAGGTTCTACAAACATACTACTTTGCATAAAAGTAGGTAAGAATTTAGCCAATAAAAATATGATTATAGTGAATTATGTACCTTTTATAATAATATCAAAAACTACATGACGGACATACTTCGGACGCGTTGTTTATTTTTGTTAATGTTGCTAAAATATAGTTACTCCTCACAACATCAGCTATCTGCCAGCGAAAGTCCCGCTAAAATCGGTCCAGCCATTTCGAAGAATAGTCGGAACAAACAGACAGACAAATAATTTAAAATTATAATTAATTTAATTATTTTTCTTATATTATACCTACCTATAAGTTTCATAATATGCATTTAGTAAAAAAACAAACCGACTTCAAAAAAACCTGGATCACTAAAAAGCCTGAAATAATATTTCTATTACCTACCACCTCTGCCTACCCCTTCGGGAAAACCGGACGTGATGGTGTGTTATCGAGTATTTGGGGTCGGTGCCAATCTATCTTCTTACTTTTATAGTAGGTAGACTTGGCATACCAAGATTGGCACCGACTCCAAATACTCGATAACACACCATCACGTCCGGTTTTCCCGAAGGGGTAGGCAGAGGTGGTAGGTAATAGAAATATTATTTCAGGCTTTTTAGTGATCCAGGTTTTTTTGAAGTCGGTTTGTTTTTTTTTATAAAAATAATTTTATTTCACGATTTTTAGTGGCGCCATACCAATGAACATTTTGGCATTTTGAACCATATGAAGTAAGCCCAACAAAAGGTAACTGCTGTAAATCTTTGAGAAATTCCCTCGACTGTCTATGGTCTCCATCATTAGACCTGTAATGGCACTTATAACCCATATGGGTGTAAAGTTCTCTCCAATACAAATTAATCAAGCCCAAACACCAGGTAATTGCTGTAAATCGTTGAGGAGTTCTCTCGGCTGTCTTTTGACTCCATCATCAGACCCTTAATGACAGTCACAACCCATCTAGGTGTAAAGTTCTCATCAATACTAATTAATCAAGCCCAAACACAAGGTAGCTTCTGTAAAATGTTGAGGAGTTCCCTTGACTGTCCCTCGTCTTCATCATCAGTCCCCTAATGACAGTCACAACCCATCTAGGTGTAAAGTTCTCATCAATACAAATTAATCAAGCCCAAACACAAGGTAGCTACTGTAAAACGTTGAGGAGTTCACTTGACTGTCCTTCGTCTTCATCATCAGACCCCTAATGACAGTCACAACCCATCTAGGTGTAAAGCTCTCATCAATACAAATTAATCAAGCCCAAACACCAGGTAATTGCTGTAAATCGTTGAGGAGTTCTCTCGGCTGTCTTTTGACTCCATCATCAGACCCTTAATGACAGTCACAACCCATCTAGGTGTAAAGTTCTCATCAATACTAATTAATCAAGCCCAAACACAAGGTAGCTTCTGTAAAATGTTGAGGAGTTCCCTTGACTGTCCCTCGTCTTCATCATCAGTCCCCTAATGACAGTCACAACCCATCTAGGTGTAAAGTTCTCATCAATACAAATTAATCAAGCCCAAACACAAGGTAGCTACTGTAAAACGTTGAGGAGTTCACTTGACTGTCCTTCGTCTTCATCATCAGACCCCTAATGACAGTCACAACCCATCTAGGTGTAAAGCTCTCATCAATACAAATTAATCAAGCCCAAACACCAGGTAATTGTTGTAAATCGTTGAGGAGTTCCCTCGACTGTCTTTCGGCTCCATCATCAGATCGACTCCAGACCTTCATAAAATAGTAGTGCTTTAAAATACTTAATGAAAAAAATTACAAACGCACTAGTCGCTCCTACGATTTTCGAAGGTTCCCCTCGATTTCTCTGGGATGCCATCATCGGATCCTGGTTTCCTTATCATGGTACCACCGCTAGGATATCTCCTTACCAACAAAAAAAGAATCATCAAAATCGGTTCATAAACAACGAAGTTATCCGCGAACACACATAAAAAAAAAAAATATACGGTCGAATTGAGAAACCTCCTCCTTTTTGAAGTCGGTTTAAAAAGCTGTTATTTTAACATTACAAACAGACACTTCTATTTTATTTATTTTTATGTATTATAGTCACTTCCAGCAATACTATTCAACAAATTATATGTATTCACTGGAAATAACCGTGTGATAATGTTGGTATCATGTGTCGCCCCGACCCGCCCGCCGCTTGTTAAAACCAGACACGCGTAAAATTCACAACACCGCCATACCGGCGAACGATTTCAATCCAATCGTGAATAAATTATGAAGGAAACTTTCCTAATGAAGGCATAGACCTACATCCAATATTGACGGGCTGGAACAGTATTAATTGCACGGGGTGTCATCACAGTTTTTTTTTTATTGGGACTAGGCCCGTAAAGGAGTAACAGTGGTCACTTAGGGTGCGTTTCGATTGAAGCGGAGCGGGGCGGAGCGGGGCCGAGCCGACCGTGAATTGGCCAATCACAGTGCTCGAAATCTCCACTCCGCATCAGTGGAAACAGTGTAAGCGGGGCGGAGCGGAGATGAGTGGACTTTCGAATAAAACAAATGAACACGCGGCCCCGAGCCGGACAGAGCGGAGTCGAGCAGGCTGTGGTGCCGAGTGGTGGGCACGAAGCGGAGCGGAGCGGAGCGGAGACGAGCGGAGCGGAGTTGAGCGTACTTTCGAATAACACAAATGAACACGTGGCCCCGAGCCGGACAGAACGGAGTCGAGCAGGCTGTGGTGCCGAGTGGTGGGCACGAAGCGGAGCTGTGCGGAGCTGAGCGGAGCAGAGTGGAACAAAGAGGAGCAGAGCGGAGCTGAGGGGAGCTGAGCGGAACAGAGCGGAGCTGAGCGGAGCTGAGCGGAGCTGAGCGGAGCTGAGCGGAGCTGAGCAGAGCATAGCGGAGCTGAGCGGAGCTGAGCGGAGCATAGCGGAGCTGAGCGGAGCAGAGCGGAGCAGAGCGGAGCTGAGCGGAGCTGAGCGGAGCAGAGCGGAGCTGAGCGGAGCTGAGCGGAGCAGAGCGGAGCTGAGCGGAGCTGAGCGGAGCAGAGCGGAGCTGAGCGGAGCAGAGCGGAGCTGAGCGGACTTTCGAATACAATATATGAACACGCTGCCCCGCTCCACCCCGCTCCGCCTCGCCGCGTTCCGCCCCGCTCCGCTTCAATGGAAACATTTGCCACTTCTCACTGCTATTCTCCGCTCCACTCCGCCCAGCACCGCTCCGCTCCACCCCGCTCAACCCCGCTCCACTTTAATGAAAACATTTGCCACTTTCACTGCTGTTCTCCGCTCCACTCCGCCCAGCTCCGCCCCGCTCCGCCCCGCTCCGCCCCGCTCCGCCCCGCTCCGCCCCGCTCCGCTCCGCCCCGCACCGCTTCAATGGAAACAGTTGCCACTTTTCACTGCTCTTCTCCGCCCCGCTCCGCCCCGCTCCGCTTCAATGGAAACGCAGCCTTACGCCAGGATCGACAATGGTGTCCAATGATGACGCCAAGGTTTGACCCTCGAGTCCTCGGAAAAAGACAGCTAGGTATTGTATGACGGGCTCGTTGGCGTGGTTGGTAAGATTCCGCCTATCACGCTGCAGGTCGTAGGTTCGATTCCTACCCGGGACATGCATTTGTGTGTATGAACATTTCAGTATGTCCCGAGTCTGGGTGTAATTATGTATATTAAGTATGTATTTACAAACAAAATGTAGTATATGTAGTGATATCAGTTATCTGGATTCCATAGTACTAGCTCTGCTTAAGTTTGGGATTAGTACTAGCTCTGCTTAAGTTTGGGATCAGTGTGTAAAAAGAATTTCCCAGAATGTCCCAGGTATTGTTTCCGCGTTATTTGCTCCAAAAAAATTTAAAACACCCCAATGGTAAACTTTTTAATGTATCGCGACGTTCTATTTGTTCCCGGGACTCCTTTCTCTTCGAGGCAACGACAAAAATTCAATTTACATCTTTTTGCCTCGCAGTTACTTAATTCTTTCTCCCAGTGAAAATAAATCTCCCGTAATTGATTCCGCTTTAGTTCAATTTGTCTTCGTTAAAACTCAATTTCCGCAGTCTATTTGTGAATAATAAATTGCGTACTTCAGCGATGTGCCAGACCGGTTGTTTTGTGTATGGCCCGACTCGAAAAACAATTTTAGCAAACACGAAACAAGTCAATCTAAATTACTGGGAACGACGACGACACACGACGCCACTCTTCACTCCACTCGTCTCCTTATTAATGTATCGTCTAGGGCTGATCCGCGCACACTACCTGCCCATTCCTTTTCCATGAATCAACACTATTAATAATGGAGTGTGTTTTAGTTCTGTTAAACACGCGTAGATTTTATTAGGAGCTATATTATAAGTCAGTGTTAGGAACTCCCTCCACCCACTCATAGAAGATCGGCGTAAAGCAGCTATTACAGCTGCGTTTCGTAAGATGAGTGAGAGAGCTGAAAGCCCAAACCCCCCCATCCCTTCCCCTCCCTCCGTCCCACTCCCCATCAGGTCGGAAACGTGTGAGCAATGCCTTTGGTATCATCAAGCATCTATAGGCTACGCTGCTTAAGATCAGGCGGGCCGTTCGCTTGTTTGCCACTTCAGTGCTATAAAAAAAACTTATTAAGGTGATGGCGTCGCTTGAGTTCTCCATACATATTTCTAACCGTATCAACTCGATACCCTCGGAGTTTTTCCTTGAGACAATGGATTATATCACTTCTCTATGATGTATTGTAATCGCGAATAATGATTTCAGGCAGTTAAAAATAGATTAATATAATTTAAATCAACTTTGAAATTTGATGAATTTTACGCCTGTGTGAGTGATTTTTTCAGCGCCATCTGACTAATTAGGCCATTACTAACATACAATTTGTACTTTGTGTAAACTGCGTGCTAGGAATTTACAAGTCGAAATGACAGATGGCGGTTCAAATTATTATTGCAAATGTATATTTTACGTCATATTGTAATAATATTATATTCAACAACAACAAAAAAACAAGTAACGAGCCAAGTATGTTTATTTATTTTCCCGGACATTATACGGTTCTAATCCCCAAATTCATAGAGAGTTATGATCGACTAGCAATGGAATTACAAATCACATTTGTTCCTAAAAATGCTTTTCAAAACCATTGTAAATTGGCAAAAATTTGGGGATTAGTTTCTAATACTACCATACAATGGACTGGTGGCGATTCCAGTGACACCCAGATTAGGGAAAATTACGAAAAGGCCGTTTCCAAAATTTGCCTCTGGCGGGAATCGAACCCACGTCCATCCGATGGAGTGAGGCGAGCGGCCAACCGCTCAAACCACTGCACTAGCCAAGCGGTCGTCAAGATGCCACACGAGCGAGATGCAGACGCCCGCGACGTTGCGAGTCCGCCATTGTCCTCGAGTGGGCAACGTGTGAATTTATTATAGCTACGTTTGCTGTTGAAAATATTTTTCTCGTTTAGTGTAGGTCACAGAGTAGGTACTTTGTATGTATAGGTAGTGTGCCGTTGGCTAGCTACCTACTTTTAGGATTACCGTGAATAAAAAAGTAAATAAATTATCGTATTTGACAAAAAATACACAAACCATTCTACTGTATATTATATACCTATTATAAATAGGTAATAAGTAATAAATATATCTACTACCTATTCGATGTGATGTAAGATTACCGTATTTTTAGAGTACGTACCTATACGAGTACCCTGGACCGTACATTGTTGGATTTGAAGGCCTTATTACTGCACAAAACTGTAATAATCATACCTACTTCTGGCAACGTTGGTCTAGATAGGATTTACCTACAAAGGTAGAAGTATCTACCTACCCACACAACGCGGCGCGGGCGGGCGGTGCATTTGTGGGTACCATATTATTACCATAGCGTAGAGTACAGAATTGTATGAATATCGACACACCTAGCACAATTTTGTAAAAAGTACCTATCTACACTAATATTATAAAGAGAGAAGATTTGTATGTATGTAGGTTTGTTTGTATGGATGTTTGTAATGCGTAAACTCAAAAAGTACTGGACTGATTTCAAAAATTCTTTCACCATTAGAAAGCTACATTATCCCTGAGTAACATAGGTATTTATTACTAGAAAAAATTAGGGATCCCTACTAAAACTTCAATAATGTAACCCACGGTGTAAAAAATTTGCCATAAGAGCGCGATCTGGGATACGGACCCGGGATATTACGGAACACGGAAAACGGGATCCGAGATATCTCGGATACGGGATCCGGCGAAGGGGATATGGGATCCGGCAAATGGGATCCAGGATCCGGTAAAAACGGGAAACGTGATCCGAGATCAGATACCTATTCGATGTCGCGGGGAAAAGCTAGTTACTTATACCTAGTATACCTATTTCTTTCGATAGGTACCTACTTATACCTAGGTATATAGAAGCAGAACACAATATGCAAATACAAACATATACTTATTGCAAATATTCCTACTAGGAAGGTGCAACCGAGTGATACAATAGTATTATTATTACTAAATAGATACCTACCTACGTACTACCTAGGTATATTTACAACAGCTCAGAGGTAGGTACAGTACAGTACTTAGTTCGCCACGCTGTCCATCTCACGGGCCAGTAACTTTATTCATACAACAATAATAGGTAAGTAGGTACCTATTTTAGTTTCGTCTCTTTACCGGGTGCTGCAAATGCCAAGTTAGAGAGAGAGAGAGACACAATCACGCGCACAGTCGACGTTACTACTTTGATTAGGTACCTATTTTGTTTATCTATTACCTACCTACGATAAAAAGTAGGTTCTCTTCTGTTATCTTACGCAAAACTTGATGTTGATGAACAGAAAGAATGAGAAATGATGGCGAATTTTATATTTAGTTATTATGGTTCTTTGTAATGCCATTGTACAAACAAATAAATGGTTTATCAGGGAATTTGTTGAAAAAACCACAAAATTTTAATTTTCATTCAAAAAACCGCTTACTATTTTATTACTAGGTAGGTACTCAGATAGAAAGCTACCTAAAAACCTACCTAGGTAGGTACCTACTTTACCTACTAAAAAAGCATACATCAGCCGACATTTCAAAATTGTATACCTACCTACCTTGGCAATTTGTGAACTCATTTTTGTCATATAGGTACCTAATTTTGTATTAGTCCGTAAGTCTTCTATAAAATAACTCATAGGTACCTACTTATATACATACTAGAAAGAAAATGATAACCCTGGAACTATCTAGGGGATGTTCGCCAGTTCACCGACCATGTCCAATTCGCGAACATTTAGACGGATCTTTATATTCAATGGCAAATAATAGAAAACTTGACTATACACATGCACGAATATGTCCTCACTTGCGTAAGCGATTGATTGGTACGAACTGGTCCGCACCAGTCAATTCGTGAAAAAAAAATTGTGACGCGCCGCAACTTTGATGGCAAGTTTTTCTTAGTTTATTACCGTTTTTAGGTTTGTGTCTTATTTGTAAACCTTATTTACGATATTTAAATGATGGCTACGCATGTTTTAACTTTGATTTCATTATTATATTTCTTAGAAAATCCTGTTTCCGACCGAGCGGCCGGGAATGAGATTATCGTGTCTAAGTGGATTGATTCTCGTATTCAACTACACTTAGCGGTAAAATTAGAAGTTCAATTCCGTGGCCAAATAAAAATTCTGCGGTTCGATTTATAATGGGGAAAAAACAAATTCGTCTTCTTCACAAACACCACCTAAATATTCCAAAGAAAGCGTCAAATAAAAAAGAATAATTGTTATTACTTGTCCTCCTTACTTGTATTCCTTAGTAATTAGTGGTCGAAAACTGGGGGCCGGCTCCCGACCGGTAAATAGACGGTCGTAAACCAGATTTTGCGGTCGAGAACTGGTAAAATCGCCATTTACTTGAACATTTTTGTTTCGCTTCCCTAACTTGGCAACTCCACTAAGTGGTCGAAAACTGGCGAACTTACCCTACGTCGGTCAGGATTTTTGTTACAAAAAATCATTCAAATCTGAATTACGTACGGTGCACAACAGCCAACTTTAGAAGAAGGTAAAATAAAAGATTTATACCTAATACCTACCTGCATATGAAAATAATGGTAAGTAAAATTATTTATAATACCTACCTATCCAATCTATTTTTCAAAGTTTCAAACTCAACGACATACCTATATAATCTGTGTTTATTATTATCCATGGTCGTTATGATAATTACCCAAAGAAATTACCTAGTATCGAGCTAGAGTTGGCGCCAAAAAAAAAACTGGTCTAATTAGTGTTGCCAGATGGGTACCTAGTCCTCCAAGAGACGGTTTTCCGTCCCATTTGATTGTTGATTATCGTCACAGTCTGCGCTTACGTTACATTCCGACAAGGTACTTTATGAACGCTGCGATTACTTATTTACTTTGTACTTACTTTTTTACGATTACTTACTTTTTTTTTGTAATATTTTGTTTGACTTGCCCATATTCACGTCATATTCGTCCAACGTATATTTGTCCAACGGACAAAATGGAATCACTGAGCTGGCAACACTCTTAGTCCTACTACGACTGCCGAACCTATTGCGATTATCTGGTGATGTTTTTAATTTCTTTACAGTTATACGAATATTGTTTGTGTGGAAAAAGTTTGTTTTGTTTTTCATTTGTGTTGCTTTATTACAGACAATGTTGAAAACAGACAGGAAGGCGTACAAGCGACACACATATTCGGGCGCACGCAAATGCCTGAGTCGAGTTCGCGCCGGCCTGAAGCGTTTCCATGAAGAAACTTCGTAAGTACTTTGTTTTATAGTTTGTATCGGGGCGCCTGCGGTAACCTGCGCGTTCCCAAATATGACGAATGTGTATAGAGGTTATATCTACTCCCGTTTTATTGTTCTACCCGCGCTACCCTACAAATAAGTCGACTAGTTTCATTTTCAATATGTTTCATTGCAATATGTTGTGATTATCGTATTCTAGACGTGCAGTTGTATGGCGTAAAGAAAAACAGCCGACGAATGAAGCAGCGTCGACGAATGAAGCAGCACTGAATCAAAATATTAGCTGTGATGACCATATTATGTAAGTATCAAAGATATTGTCTTACGCGCGGAAATCCATGTTACAATTTACCTATTATTCATATTTTTTTTCAGTACTCCCAAAATACCCAAATTGAAAACATACCAGCGTAAAAAGCCAACAATCAGCAATGAAGCTTCATATCATGCTGCTAGCACAAGCACAAGCACGGGTGAGCCTGTGATCAATTGGCCACAACCGGATCCAGAAATTGAATCTCACAGACTGACTATGGAAACTGTTCCAACTAATTGTTTATCTGGAATATCCGGATTTCGGATTGTTGACCTAAAGCATGTTATCCAGTGGGCATTTTTACTGGAAAGGCACCGAAATGAGTGTGCATCATCACAAATTGAATTTGTATGTGAGGTGCACAATGGGTTCCATAGTAATTTAACTTTCAAATGCAGTATGTGTGACAAAATATGGAAGCTCAGTACGGCAGAGGATCATAAAATAAACACTTCATTTGTTTGGGCAACTGTGACTGCTGGCAGTTATTATACTCAAGCAGCTCACATAACAAGTCTCATGAATATACCTACAATGGCAGCCAAGAAATTTCGTCGTATTGAAAACCAACTTGGGAAAGTGTGGTCTGAACATTTGACAGAGGAAATAAAGAATGCTGGTGAAGAAGAACGATCAATTGCTGTTGAAAAAGGACATGTTACCTCAGATGGTGTTCCATACATTACTGTTTATGTCGATGGAGGATGGCTGAAAAGGTCATATGGTCACAACTTTGATTCATCATCGGGAATGGTAAGCTTGCACAAAATAATATTTATAAATAGGGTTGTTCACGTTCGTCTGAGCTTTTAGGTCAGAATATAAAACCTTATTGTTTTTACATTTTATTTTTCATTATTATTTGAAGATGATTTTTTATATTTTTTCGTATTTTTGTTTTCAGGCCTGCATTATTGGAAAGGAAACAAAGAAATGCCTATATCTTGGTGTCCGGAACAAATATTGTTATACATGTCAATATTATGAGAGAAGAAATATGGATGTAAAAGCTCATGGTTGCTGCAAAAATTATACTGGTCCATCTACGGCAATGGAATCCCAAATAATTGTTGAGGGCTTTCAAAAGAGTGAAGAAATGCATAAACTTCGTTACTTGAATTTTGTTGGAGATGGAGACTCTTCGGTATTTGCTAATTTGAAAGAGAAAGTACCCTATGGATCTCAAATTAAAAAAATTGAATGTAAGAATCATGTAATAAAAAACTATACTAGTGCACTTTACAAGGTAAATAAACATTTGAATAGTAATCTAAGTTTGTTATAATAATATATCTATTTATTTTATTATAAAAAAGTACACTCTTTTAGATCTTGTCGAACACCAAGCTGCCTCTTTATGGACGAAATATTTTGAAACCAAAGCTGATGAAGCTGACTCAAGTTGCTCGGAAGATTATTGTGCGAAACAGTGATGAGCCGGTGGTGATGGCAGCAGAGTTGAGAAATGGTCCACTTCATGTTTTTGGAGATCATGAAAAATGCAAGGATTATTACTGCAAATTGAAAACAACACCAGCCCATGAGATTCCAGAAAAACAAGAAAACCTGGTGGAAAACCTGAAAAAGACTGCACCAGAGGTTTGGGCTCTGATCTACGCAGCCAATGAAAGAATTGCTCTGAAAGCTGCTCGTTTGTCTAACGAGACAACAAATGTTGCAGAAAATTTTATGAGCATTATCAATAAATTCAACTGTGGAAAACGACTTAGCCTTGGGAAAGGGGGCTCATACCAGCGACGTGTGTATGTGGCGGGTAAATATAAATATTATGTAGTTCAATATAATGAGAAGTCTCGGCCGATTTTGAAAATATCTGAAAATGCGTTATTATTATTTTTTTGCATAATTCACCTCGCTGGGACTTCAATTTTTATTTTTTTTACATTTCATTCCTATTATTTCAGGATTGTCTCATGCCACTGGATACAAATGGCATGCAACTGCATGGAAAAAACAAACCACACAGAGTCCAGGACAACATTTCAAAAAATATATACAACGAAAAGAGAAGAGCAGATTGCGACAGCAATCTTCGATACGAAAACGGCTGTTTACTCAGAAAGAGAAAAGCCAACCGGACGAGCACTACGGACCTGAAGCTTGTGACCCTGTTGATATTGATGAGGCAGAATTGAAGACACGGTGTGAAGAACGGTTAGCAGAATTCCAGAAGACTGCACAAGACATTGTTTCCATTGAAATGGCTACTATAGGGCAACATGACAATGATTTATATGTCACTCACAGGTGTGACCGTCTGACTGCAAGTCAATTTGGAATGGTAAGTGAGGCAGAATTATTTAGTGATATATTTTCTGTTCAGTAAAAAAAGTGCTTAGAAAAAAATCCTTTACATATAAGTATGTGCTTTTTTGATGCTTCATATATATGCTGTATCCGTATTTTTTATTGTTCATATAGGTCTGTAAACGCCGTAATACCACACCATGTCACAACCATGTGAAGGAGATTCTTTACAAAAGGAACATTTGTACAAAAGACATGGTATATGGGCAGCAAAATGAGACTGTTGCCAGGAGTATATTCATGCAACAATATAATAAAAATGTCAGACCTTCTGGTATTTTTATTGATGATGAATTTGGATTTTTAGCTGCCAGCCCAGATGGTATGTAATTTTAAATTTTCAGCTTTCTTACAAAATTTAGGCCCCATTTAAATTCTGATCATTATTTCTTACAGGTATTATTGATGATGAAAAGGCTGTCATTGAGATCAAGTGCTTTCCATCATTGTCAAGGAGATCTCAAAGCCTAGAGGAAGCAGCACGTGAGAAGAAATATTTTGCTCTACAGGTGGAAAATAACTTGCTGGTGATGAATAAAAAGCATGATTATTATTATCAAGTTAGTAAATGTATTATTACACTCTCACACCAGATTAGAACAAATTACAAAAGACCATTATAAATTTGTTCAGTAACCAACGGTAACTATAATACTACAATTAATTATTTTTCAGGTTCAGGGTCAATTGCGAGTAACCAAGATGAATAAATGTTACTTCATTTGTTTCATCTCCGTCACACAGCCGCTTACTGTAATTGAAGTTTCTCGTGATGACGAATTTATTTATAATATGGTGTCCAAGCTGGTAATTTTTTTCAAAACTAGTGTTCTTCCGGAAATAATACTGAGACGTGTTCAGAAAAATGCAAAATGTATGGATTTCACTAAAGTAACAGGTACTAAATCCTTTTACAAGGAATCTTATTTATTTCACTTATGATATCGCATTATAATTATCACGAAATAAATGAATATGAATATTTATTTATTGTACTTATTTGTTCCAGTGAAAAATCTTCCTTCTACATCGACTGAGGGTTTACAATAACGTTTTATGATTATTATACTAGAAGAACAATGAAGACACTTGTGGTAATTATTATTGAATGTAGAAAATATTATTGGCGCAACGTAGATGCACAGGCGTATCATTGCAATACCTACCAAACAATAAACATGTTTGTTTTACTTTTTTAGCGGAAGTTTGAAGACGGCAAAAATCAAGGTGGAGACAAGGTGGCGAAGACAAGGTGACGACGACTACGAGACGTGCTACAAAAATTTAGTTTTTTAAATTATAGTATTTTTTATTATTAGAATTGTATAGAATATTAATTTATTGTTCCATTATTGTATAGAATATTAATTTATTGTTCCATTACTGTTTATAATATTAATTTATTGTTCCATTACTGTCATTGTTCCATTACTTCCACCAGTCGCTTTTGTTAGGTATAATATTATTGTAATTGGTATAAAGGTATACATAGGTATACATTTTTGTTACTTATTCACTTATTTACTCACCTTTTGGTTTGACTGTAAAGTGGGAGTAGGCATGCACAGCTTTTTAGGCTAGTTTTTTTTAATTCACATTGTGTACTTATGCCTGCCTGCTCACATAGCGTTGCTGTTTGATAATGTGTACAATTATTATTTTTCTTTTGAAAAGAGTAACCATTGAGTTTCTTGCCGGTTCTTCTCAATGGAAGCAACATTACGAACCGGTGGTAACGCTAAAATATTGTTTTTTTTACGATTTATAAACGCTACATATAGCTTACTTGAATAAAAAAAAAATTGAGTTTGAGTTTTGGTTTATTATTATAAATAAAAATACGTTTACATGGAATACCACATTTATTTATCAGTAATGTTTTGATTTCATGTTGGCAAAGTGAAATACACCAACAAGTTTATTACAGTTATATTTTCAGTATATTTAGTAACATCCTGCAATAAAATAATTATATAACAGCTGTATTTTTATTTTAGCACGAGTATAATAAAACAAATTCATATTTTTACATAAGTGCCCTCTAGTGGCTCTAAAAATAAATTTTAAAAAAACGCCCTCTAGTGGCTTAAAAAAACAATATCTGTCAATGTGTGCGTGTGTGTATTACAATAAAAAGTGACAGAAGTTGTTTTAGGATATCATCTCTGATTCTGAATGATTTCAGGTTGATTTTATTGCATATATCAATGCAGTGCAATATGTCTTACTCTCAATTAATAGGATTATATCTCACAAATGCTGAAATATCTCGTAAAAAATAAATAAGTAGAATCTGTTGACTACAACGCCATCTCGTAAAAACGTGCTATCAACTCAACCGACTCCATCACCTTAAGCTGCAATCACCTGAAATTAAGTTTCATCTAAATAATTTTTTCACCACCATTAGTTGACTGTGCATAATATCTTTCTCTTTAAGTCTGGGGCAAGGGGAGTAGTTGACTATGGTGTACACAATGACAAGAAAGAGTCCACTTAGAGTCCACTCTGTGGACGGCCGCTGACAGGATTACGGTGAGGGTGAAAGCATCTTGAGGTGGGGACAAGCTGAGGTTGATCACCGTGAGGTTTCAGTGGGCTGCAAAGTGTCCGACATAACTCGTTTTCCTCCCGAGGGCTTACGTACAAAATAATGTACACGATCACCTAGTTTCATGCCTGACATTACGAGTAAAAATTAAAACAGAAGAAAATGAAAAGGCAATGAATTACCATTCCGGGACTGCAATAAAAGAACAACGGAAGGTACACCGACTTCACTCACCGCCGTAAAACAAACACGCCTAGTACAACAATCATAAAGCTAAGTTTACATAGCGCAGTAAATTCGGCGCTTTCTTCGAACCGGTAATAAAAAGTTAAAATTAATACACACCGTAGACGGTACACGACAGTTATCTGTAATTGGACTGTAAAAAAGATACGGTATGCAGCAATGGAGTCGTCAATGTAACGATTTCACATATTGGGTCCCGGCAGGCACGTCTGCGCGACCCTCGCGTTATCAACCGGGACATCGCGGCTCGAGGGTAAACATCTAATCTACCGCACAAACAAGCTGTCCAAATTGCCTCTAAGGTTATCGAATACCAAATTAAATTGGTTACATGTTTCTATAACCGGCTCGATCGGTGATCGTAACCGAAAACTTTTTTGGGACCTATGCATATTTAAGGATACCGACATACGATTGCAGTAATCGCTACAATGGCTGAAAGTATTTTCCATTTAGCACCGAGACCTCTGTGATTTCTTTTCATTAACATTTAAGAGCACAGTGGACACAACCACTTCAGTACTCTCACGACAATTTTCAGACTCTCACGTACAGGGATTTGGCTGAACCTACTCTGTCATTTGATATAGTTGTCATAAAGTTTAACAGTTAATTAACTCGGTGAACGTTAGAGGCTACATTACAGGACGCTTAAATCGTGCCCTGCAGTAGTTAGCTGTCCAAAATGATCTTAAAGTAATATGCAAGTGGGTGAACAGTGAAAGTTTATAAATTAGTGTGCGACAGCGAGTTTTAATAAGCAAGCAGTTTGCTTGTTGCGAATAGCAATTAGTTCCATCTCGCGTCACGCGTGGACTTAACGTGTCGAGTTTGAAAAGTCAGACCGCGTCTTCGTTTTAATGAGTTTTCGTCTAATGCCTTCCTCGCCCAGAAAATTTATGTCATGAATAATAATAGATGCTAACGGAGCAGCGTTCAAATCCTAAAGCGACACGTCCGCGGATAATCCGACGAAGAAACATCTTAATAAACACTGTTTTAACGAGTTGATGACAAGGAAAGCTGCGGCCTAAAGCCTCGCTGTACGACAGAAAATTATGTACTTCCACGCACCTGGCTCTGATCGCGTATAATCCTTGTACGCACGCAAACTGCGCTCCCACAATCGGCTTATTAACTCGACGTGTAGAGCACAATATTCTAAACGCTAATATTCATTATCCGCACTCATATTCACAAGCTTGAATATAACACGTAGTCTCTTACTTTTATGACCCTTGTGAGCACAGATGAGTTTACATCAACTGACAGTGCGTAAGGCCCGCGTGATGCTAAGCAGTTACCGTACCCGATAGATAAAGGCAGAGGGGAAGGAGAGTTTAGGCTTCCGGTTGTTTTACTCATTGTACAAAACGCAGCTGTAATAGCAACTTAACGCCGATCTTCTGTGAGAGGGTGGTAATACTCCGGTCGAACCAGCCCATGACTACAGCTTTGCTACGTCACGTGTTACGTGTACGAAGTTAGTAGGTGTAGTGTAGTAGGTAGGTACAGTTACCTGCACATGTTTGGTAACATTTCAACCATAGCCGAGCTCTCTTAATTACGACTGTCAATAATAAAGACAGCTCAGCTTATGTTGGATATAACTAGGCGACCTTACCTATATCATTGACCAAAGTTGACTCTCCAACCTGGTTACATTAAGTTGTAAATATGCAAAACGTTATACCCTACAATGTTGGCATAAAGTTCCTACCAAGTAGAAACGACGTTCGGAGCAACACCCATACCTTTAGGAAAGAGATTTATTATAGTGGCTCCCCTTACCAACCGTAGGTTACAAAAAGAGGCACACTGTACCTGGCAACCCCTTACGAGGCGTCAGGGACCATCTGCGGTAGGTCCTGCCGCCAGAGCATCCACTCTAGTACTCAACGTGTGAGTTGCACCGTGATCGCTCACTACCATTTGTCCAGAATGGAAGTTCGGAGCAGTAGAATTTGGCTTCCCATAAGTATAACAATGATTTCAGAGTGCTGTTGGGACTGCTTCGTTTCTGTAGCGCATCGGGGATGTTCGCTGAGGCAAGAATTGATGGCTTTCATGCTATCATTTGGAAACGATGTGCATCCATCTTCCTCAGAGTGCGTACCAGTTCCAATAGCATATTGAGAGCATTGTGTGATAGATGGAAGTGTCCTATAGTGGGGCATTGGATAGGGCTTCATGCACCCGCGAGATATCTTGTAGCTTCATAAAATTACTAACGATAGGTTAAGTCTATTTTTACACTAAGAAAATATGGACTCACTATGGCCAGAAATAAAGATTTTATTATTACTATTATTATAAGTGCTGCAACGACTTAAATGTATAACAATTTTACAGTTTGTATTTCGCCGTACGGCACCTAAGCAATTTAAAGTTCTTTTGTTAGAAATCTCACATTAGTTACATTATATAAACATTGCGCGCAAAGTCCGTCTGTACATATTTGAATTTGCCCGCTGCCACGGCGCCGGAATGTTTCATTTCTAATGGCCACTATTCATAATGTTTCAGCGTGTATTTTGTGAGTTCACCTTCCAAATTCCAGGTGTATTTGTCTACCTGATTACTATATGTTATGTTATGGGCAAGTTTTAGAGTACCTATTGTTTTATTTTGTAGTCTATCCTAATGCTAGTTTAATATTATCCAAAGCGATCCTCGTTGAAAATACCACTTTTGGCAAGATAGGCCGCTCGGCTCCCTGCATCGGGTGGTTGCGGATTCGATTCCCGCCAGAGGCAAATTTCTGAATCGGCCTTTTGTTATTTTCCTTAGTTTGGGTGACATTGGGATTGCCCCCTGTCGATAGAGTTAGTGTGATATTCTGGCAAATTTATTACTGCAAGCAGTAATAAAGTAGAAAATCGTCTAGATATTACAATCCCGGCACGAAAACTATAATCCGTTTAGAACGGGCTTTTGGAATTTTAAATTCTGACATATCACCGTAGTTAATTTGAGTCAAAATCACGAACGCACCAAAACTGATGGTCCAGATGAATAGGCCCTCGGATCACTTGGTAGTTCACAAATTGTGTGACGTAAGTTTCCAAAGTTGTCAGAATCTACACTTTTACAACAACTGAAACCCCTAATTGCCGCAAGTAGACACCCTCAGTCCGGAACCGTTCAACATTGAACCTCTATTTTACATATTGGCGTGGGAACGGATGCCTGAATAATCAGTTTTCGATTCCCAGACATCGGCACTACCGCGGCCCGCCCCAACCGGTCCCAACTTATCCTGGGAGTATTTTAGCGACATAAATTGCCACCGCCTATTTACATTACGTTGTGAATTAACATATCCGCGGGTATTCCCCGGCGACCGACCTGAATATCCGCAACAAACTCGCGCAATTTGCTGAAAAAACACTAGGTGAGTGCCGCGAGCCGAGCGCCGGTGAACGAAATTGGTGAACCTTTTTTTAATAAGTGAAGGGGGATTTTTAAATTATGTAATTCGTTTTAGATGGAAAAAAATTCGGTCTGTTCCAATTTCATCTGCGACCAACAATATTTTTGTATCTCACTATCCACCGAATCTAACAAATTTTCGACATACATGTGAAATCCACCAACCCGCACTGGGCCAGCGTGGTGGATTATGGCCTGAATCCCCCTCGCATTGAGGGAAGGCGCGTGACAGAGTGGGACGTCAAAAGAGCTAAAATAATAGTATTTATGCCAATTGAATAGCATTTTCTTAACGTAGGTATAGTTCTAATCCTTAGGTAGTTTTGTCTAGACGTTCGTTGTACACAATAGCACAAGTTTCAGCTTAGTTCAAGCACCTCTAATTAATATCTATGTGTTCCTAATACAATACCCGACGGTCTAGACCCCAAGCCCGATGGTCGGATCCTAATACCAACTGAATACGGTCACTACAAATAGGTTATATCATAAATCAGGCTGTATGATACTTTGCGAAGTGGGGTCACGTCTCGAGCGTTCCTCTCAGTGTCTAAATAAAAGGTTCGATAATATACTGTCAACCGTTATCACAATTTATTTCCTAAAATGTAGGTAACACTTAGCCGTAGACGTGTAAATATGGAGAATAAATAAAATTATCTAATAGTTAAGTAAATATCGCCAACTGTATGGGTCCAAACTAAGCAACGACTTTCCGGAAGTATATTTGCAGGTCAGCTTCATGAGCGTGACAGACAACATGCCAGCTGAAATGTTTGACATAACATCCCTTTGTGGTGGTTATCCCTTTGTCGACAAAAACATCAAAAATGCTTTGATATCAATAGACTCCGACACATCCGACACGGTCTCAATAAATATACGTCTATTCAGGTGAGTAGAGGTATTCAATAGTTTATTCAAATATAGTACTCAATGAGGAAACCTGCATGTCTTAAGACATGTGAAATCCACCACACTGGCCCAGTGCGGGTTGGTGGATTTGGGCCAGTGTGGTGGATTATGGCCTGAATCCCCCTCGCATTGAGGGGAGGCCCGTGCCCAGCAGTGGGACGTTAAAAGGGCTAAATTATTGTATTGTTAGTACTCAATGCTGTGAGCTTAGTTCAAATAGGTACTACTTGTAGCCAATGTAAGAGCGTGTGGTAACAATGTGAAATGTCAGTAAAATTGTTTTTTTTTGTAGCTTAGTACCATAGTACCATCCTGATCCTACCTAAGCGGAGTTTTCAAGGCAAGTATTCAGTTCAGTTGTATCTTTCTTCTTCTTTTTCAACCTATCGCCACTCAATGCTGAGTGTAGGTCTCTTCCATTGTACTCCACTCCTTCCGGTCTTGTGCTTTCCGCATCCACGTCCTTCCTTGACTTTTACTAAATAGAGCTCTTCAGGAAACCTTGTTAGACACTGGAATGTCGTTGAGATAACCTTTCTTTTATTACCTTGTTCCCATTACACTTTTAGCGCTTTCCTACTTTACATAAGTGATGTTATAGCAAACTCCGATCCGCACACAATCGCGCTGTAATTTCAATAAAAGTCATAAACGTATTTCGTACTTATTATTGAACATTCCAAGTCACGAAACATTCTTATATCAAATTCCCGGTAACGCAACAATAGGTACGTAGTTCCATAACAGGCGTCTAAATGCGAAACTTTTGCCGTCCCATTTGGAACGTTCTCGGAAGAGGGTGTACATAACAGTCGCGAATTTCGCTATGTCCCGTTTTAATAAATCTCTATTTACAATTCCGCGCTCGCCTAGTGGAAAGGCTTAAGCCGAGACATTTTTCTTCATTCGCAAGTGTGAGCTAACAAACTCGTCGTCGCGTCGCGCCGCGGCCGGGCGCTACCCTTCTCAATCTTGGGGAATTCGGTTACAATCATAACGCCACCGCGACGCGTTCGCCAAACTTTTTTTTAATCTCCCGTTATTAAATTACTAACTGTTTCCCGCAACTTATTTCGAGCAAAATCCTGTACTATTCTCCCACCCTCATTTCCATATTCTAGGGGTAGGATAAATCCTTTCTTCGAGAAATTTTGAAAATATGTGAATCGATTCTAGAGACTTCATAATGAATTATATTTCAGTGAGTGGGTGCGTCCAAAAGAAACGACATTATGTCTACGTGGTCAAACTTCAAAACTGATTGCTCGGGCGCGCCGCTAGCCACAGGAAGACGCAGCCATTGTGTGCGTCTAAAATAGACGAGCGGCACGCTAGATTCTTGGAGCGTATTCCCACAATTATGTCATATCGCGATATAATAATTTAAGGTAGGTAAATAACCGAAGAAAATAAGACCTGAAAAGGAAAATTCTGAAAACGATTACCGGCTTTTATATTATTAATCCCTGTAAACGGTACGTAGGCGTTGCCCCACCACCGCCCTAGCTAGTTAGATTTTATGTAAGGAGTCTACCGCGTACACATTTATTTGAAATGTTCAGATTCATTAGAATCCAATTTAAGAGGAGGGTTCGAAATTTGGTTGATTTTCTATTCTACTTTTTCTTTAAGTAAGTATGTGGACTAGGAATCTTATATTTAGATGTATGATTTTTGACTATATTATCTTGAGTATCTTTAAATCCAAATCACGATTTGATGAAATTTTCTCGATAAAAAAAAATTATGAAATGAGCTCTAATTATTTACAATTTTCCTTGCTACCACGATGTTTTTACGATTTAGATCACGAAATTATTTCTAAAACATAGCAAATAATGATATCTAAACTACCCTTCAACCATATTTTAATTCATGAAGTAGTTTTTTTTTAATTCAAGTAAATGTGGTTTGGCGCTTACGTTGTTTATTTCCGAGCGCGCGCACAATATCGCCATCTCACATTTTAAGTACTTGAACTAACCATGTCTCTCTCTAACTTTGTATTGTCAGTGTCCGCTCGGACTTGTTCGACGCCGGACCTGTGAAGGATTTTTTAAAAAATATTACGAAAAATTATTACGGTCGTGCCACATTACAGGTACAGTACAGTATTTACAGTCCGCCGACGCCTATGATAAATAAATAAATATCATTGGAAATTCTTTTACACATGACTACCTGATCCCAAACTAAGCAGAGCTTGTACTATGGAAACCAGATAACTGATATTACTACATATACTACTTTTTGTTTGTAAATACAAACTAAATATACACTTAATTACACCTAGACTCGGGACATGCGGACATGTTCATGCACACAAATGCATGTCCTGGGCAGGAATCGAACCTACGACCTGCACTGCAGCGTGATTTTCGTTTGCTTTTCCTTGTCTTGTGTAATTTCTTTTCATCTCTTGTCATTTTGTGTCATCTCTTGTCATTTTGTGTCATCTCTTGTCATTTCATAGTTATTCGTGTCATTTCTGTAAAAACTCCCTATTTCGCTTACTGTTATATACTTGCAGCATGGTCTTCGGCCGACAGTGGGAATACATTGCTTGTCAAAACAATGGAGTCGCTTTATTGCGTTTGTTGTAGGTATGGATGGGCAAGTAATAAATATATCATACATCAATAAATTATCGTAAAAAATAACATTACAGATATGGATAGGAAAATGTTTGTCCGTCCTATTCAATCTATTATATTATAAACGAAAGTAACTCTGTCTGTTACCTTTTCACGGCTAAACCGCTGAACCAATGTTGATGAATTTTGGTATGGAGATAGACTGGGTCTTGGCGGAGAACATAGGCTACTTTTTAGGGTTCCAAAGGGTGCTAACGGGACCCTATTACTAGGCCTACGCTGTCCGTCTGTCTGTCTGTCCGTCTGTCAGCGCGGGCTGTATCTCACGAACCGTAACAGGTAGAGAGTTGAAATTTTCACTGAATGTGTATTTCTGTTGCCGGTGCAGAACAAATACTAAAAATATAATAACATTTAAAAATAAATATCAAGTCTCAAACTTGATATTTTTGATGTGTTTATTCTACGGTGGTACGGAACCCTTTATGTGCGAGTCCGACGCCTTCAGATCTTATGAATGTTTTCTTGAAATAAATATAGTGTATTTTAAGTAATTAACTGGCCAACCCTCAGGTCCTACCTACCATGTTAGGATCTTTTTCGTTCTAGCGGGTGTAAACCGTGATTTAACGAGTTAATGTGATAATTTTTGTATTTAAATTATTCAATTCAATGTATTTGTTTCAGACATAGTCCAATATTGATTATTAAAATTACTATAATTTCACAATAAATATAAAACAATAAATAAAAGTAAAATTAAATTAAAAAAAACAAAAAAATATTTTTTATTTTTCATGTTTTATCATTAAAATACAATATAATATAACATAAATTAAAATAAAATACAATAAAATAAAAACCTACCCCTAATTAAACAAATACCGTCCGCGTGGGATACTGGCTGCATGTCCTCCCTGTATTCAAGCTGTTCCTGTTGTCAAGCGAATTTTTTGAGCAAGGAAAGAGCCAGCCCTCTTGTCACCTGTGGCGGTAACCAGTCTAAGGGTGATTTTGATAGATAAAAAAATAAAGATAAAAAGATAAACAATAAATAAATGCATGGTTAAATCAATAAAATTAATAAAAACTGAAAATTAAATTAAAAAATAAATTAAATATGGTAAAAATAAATATTATGACACCGCTGATGACTTCATGATCGGCATCGAAGTTAAGTACCAAAGTATTCCTTTGCCTACGAAACATGAAAAAGATACTCATATCCGGCAGTCAGTCACTGACACAGAGTATGTACATTTTTACCCGACTACGGTGGGCGGAGGGTTATGATTTTGACCGATATGTATGTATGTTCATCTGCTCCCGTATAACGTCCAAACTATTTTTATCATAATAATTTGACTAATGAGATATCGTTGGACGCGTCTGGATCGTCCGCTGGTTATAGGCTATTATACGATCGAAATATTGTTATACGTATCTATCAGCATATTGTAGGTATCGTTTGTCTTCTTTTGACTTACTTTGTCTTCAGCAATAAAAACAACATAGAAATAAAATTATTTTTTTCAAATACACTCGACATAAAAATCCCATATAAAACGAAAAAAATATATTTGAATATTTTCATCCATTTCATCTATTTTAAAAGGTGCACTGGGACATATTATTTTAATTGTACGAATTAAACAATATTGTTCCTTCAAAAAATAACTATACTATAGTCTACTCCATAGCTGTTCTGTCCTAGCTAAGCGAGAGGGATATATCCTTCGGCAGCTCACGCGACGCTAGCCACACCCCGAAACTAAAATTCATTTTTTTCTTGTATCGTCTTAATTGCCTAGAATATTAATTTACGTTTCAAAGTCGAAATAAGCGCGTTTGAAATATTTATTTAGGTTGGTTTATTTTAGTATTAATTGAATATCGGTGGCTTTTGTCTGATAACTATGTAGAAACTTTTTTGTGAGTTTACTTCCGCTATAGCGCGCAGTTTAAATCATATTTGTTGTGATATGTAAATGAAGTACCTATACGTAAGCTACTATTAATAATGTGTATTATTCGTAACGTAGCAGGGATTTTTACCCATATAAGTAATTCAAATTAATACGATTTAACTATGTATTTTCCAAACGCCATCAGTAGTTAATTTAGATTTCAGCGTTACTAAAATTTTGAGTCTTGGTTTTTTTTTATAGCCAAGGATGGCACACTGGTAGACGACGGTCTAAATGATGGTAAGTGGAAGCCGCCGCCCAGGACATCTGCAACTTAAGGATAGCAGACGCGGCGCCGACCTTTGAGGGACCTGTAAATACGCCCTTTGAGTATTATAGTTGTTTAGACCGGGTCGCCGACCAACAAGTTATAGACGCTGCATACATAGCCAGGCACCCCGCTCGCCTAACCCTCTGCATTAACATTACATATGTGTAACCGCACCTGGGGCTCTACTCTTTTACAAACGAAAACCAAATTTCGGACGAAATTTCGCGTATTTCCTACTACGTTTCTCATTCATACTGACATTTCTTACGAACGAAAATTGTTTGACGTCTTCGTCGTCGTCGAATCTAAACGTCAAACAATTTTCGTTCATGAGAAAGAATGAGATACGTAGTAGGAAATACGCGAAGTTTCGTCCGAAATTTCGTTTTCGTTTGTAAAAGAGTAGGCCCTCTGACATTGCGTTGATCGGACCAATCAAAAGTCACTGTCTTGTCCCTGATAAGACGATGCAATTTCATACATAAGTAGCGTCTAGTCGTGTCTATGGACCGTGTCTATGGACCGGTCTATGGACCGGGTTGACCACGTAGTCTCTACATAACGATTCTATGGAGATGACTTTATAACTTACTTAGAAGCCGTGTTATCTGAATACTAATGAATAATAGCTTGGAGTTGGGAGGCTTCGCTTCTGGCGCTGTCAAATCTAACGACAAGTTAGTAACTATAAACTAATTTATAATTACGCTATGATTCTTGTTGGCATAGTAATAGATGCTAGTTTTATTGTAATGTAGAGTTTGGTACTTATGCATGTAAATTAATCTAAAACCATATTTGTGCTGCTTCATGCTTTGAACATTGCGTTAGAGTCCTGAATTACAAAATACGTGTGTTATATGTGACTACCGCTTGGTGTAGTAGTTTGAGCGTTGTCTCGGCTCACTGCATCGGCTGGTTACGGGTTCGATTCCCGCCGGAAGCAAATTTCAGAAACGGCCAGTTGGTAATTTGCCTGGTCTGGATGGCACTGGAATCGCCCCCAGTCAATTATATGATAGCCATAATACAGTAGCCATTGCTTAGTTTCGGAACATATAGGTGTGTGTGTCTTGTAAAATTGTTTCAGTCGCTATAATTCATAGCTGTAATAAAAATATACAGTGCCCTCGAGGCGAGACAAGAAAATTGCCGTAGTCATAATCGCAATATCTAGATTACTTTTTAAAAAATGCGTTAACTATTATCATAGTTTCTTATAACTATTACGGTGTCGTGTCGGGTTTTTTATGAACGCTTTACAAGAAAAGAGCTTTAAAATAATAGAATGTCACAAGCCCGCTAAATCCGATCGCCTTAACCTAAGAACTGTGAAATTGGACTTTCAGAGGTACCTTTACTACGAACAAGGCGGGTAATTAGGTACGACTTTAAACAATTAATTAGAGAATATTGAATTATGTTGGTGGCTATTATAATAAAAATAATAAGTACAGATATGCCCGCGACTTCATACGCGTAAAAGGAAAAGATTACCCGCGTTTAAGCCCGCGTGGAATTTAATGGTTTTATATTTTAACGCGGAACCCTATTTTTTAAATAAAAGTAGCCTAGATTACTTCTTATAAGATCAGCTGTCTGCCAATGAAAGTCCCGTCAAAATCGGTCCAGCCGTTTCGAAGATTACCCGGAACAAACATCCTTACAGACTGACAAAAAAAAAAACAAAATTGTGTTTTTGTTACTAGTGCCTATATACCTATTTTAATATGCATTTATGAAAAAGCTGTTGTTTTGATTTTATAAACCGACACTTCAATTTTATTTATTTCTTAAAATAAGATTAGCCTTGCCTAGCCTGGCGAGCATTTCGTTAGGTATAAGGACAGCTAGTAATAAGACAGCCACGAGCAATGACATCTTTATATTAATGGCTACGAGAGTGACTACTGATATGAGCGTTTGAGAAAGAGTACATAACTGCGCTACCTACTTCCTAATGTAAGTGGGATAACGGCAGGTAAATAATAATAATAATAATATCAGCCATTAGTGTCCTACTGTTGGGCAAAGGCCTTCTTCCATTTTTTCCACTCCTCCCTGTCGTGGGCCATACCTGACCAATCCCTTTCAAAGGTGTCCAGTTCGTCACGCCATGTCCGTCTGGGCCTGCCGCGTGCCCGTCTTACATTTTGTGGGATCCATTCGGTAGCTGATTTGGCCCAAAAGGTGTTAGGCAACGGCAGGTACACAATAAAAAATACTTTACAACAAAACTTCAGCCCGTGGTAATGTGTTCGCGGCGTACCGTACAAGTAATGTTTCCCAATGCGTTTTATATATTTGAAAGCACCACTATTCAAGAGTAAACCCACTTCCATACGTTGTCCGCCGGGTCACTCATAAATTTCAATGTACTATTCTAGCTAGCGTACTTTAAGTGAAATATCTACTCCATTTGGGATCCAAACACCCAAACTACTTGATGAATTCCAATACGTTTACGTGACTTACAATATAAAATCACAGGTTTAATTTTACAGTAGCAGCCATTTAAGTTTGTAATACCGTGAATTTCCTTTTACTTTTGTGTCGTATGTGCATATACGTATACTAATATAATAACTTTAGTCAGTCTATGACTGTATGTTATCGTTTTTAGGGCTCCGTAACCAAAGGGTGCCAACGAGTCCCTATTACTAAGGCTACGCTGTGCGTCTGTCCGTCCATATGTCCGTCTGTCAGCGGGCTGTATCTTACGAACCGTAATAGGTAGAGAGTTGAAATTTTCCCAGAATGTGTATTTCTGTTGCCGCTACAACAGCAAATACTAAAAATAAAATAAATTTTAAAAATAAAGGGGGTCTCCATACAATAAACTTGATATTTTTGACGTTTTTATTCTACGGTGGTACGGAACCCTTTATGTGCGAGTCCGACACGCACTTGGCTGGTTTTCATTAAATACAAATGCAACTGTTCCAAACTTTTTCAAATTTTAGTTTTATTTGTGGTAGAGCCAAGCTGTAGCCAATTCACTACAACAGCTCATATACAGGATGGCTCGACCGGGGTTGTATCACTCTCTCACAGAAGATCGGCGTAAAGTAACCATTACAGATGCGGTTCTTATGATGAGTGAGAGAGCCGAAAGCCCAACCCCTGCCCCCACCTCTGTCCCACTGTAGTAACGGAATAACAATACATTTCATAGAATATAATCCATAATTTCGTTATTCTGTTAAATCTTCTAATACTATTTTCCAACTAATAAATTAATTAATGTAAAATATCAGACGCTCCAAATTTCCTAGTAGCCAACATTTAAAACTAAACTGTATCCAAAAAAGCTCGGTAACAAACGTTGCGTACCAGATTCCCGGGCCTGAAACATAGGGCCTAATAAATATTCCCGCTGTCGGATCTGCTCGCCCTCGAGACGGCCCTAAGATGAGGAAAACCGCCGAGATTTGTACCATAAACCCTCCTGTCACCGGAAAACAACGTACGCGAGATACCATCGCCGCTGAGCGTGGAAATATTCTCTGCACGGTAGGTATTATTGCCAACTTAACGTCCGCTTGTTTACTATTAGGTATTAGGTTAAAAGGCCTGCTATGTACCAACCTACAGAATAATAATAATAATATAACGTCACGACTTTTATCCCCATTCGGGGGTAGTCAGCGGCTTGAGTGGCCTTACACCACCACATTGCGGAGGTATTAACCAACTCAAAGCCCACTTTTCACCAGATAGTCAGAACCCAACGTGACAGGTGGTGAACCTTATCGCCGTGTATACAGGAACTGACTATTACCTGATCCCGAGGGATAGGTAGGTTTCCTCACGAGGTTAACAATAATAATAATATCCTGGGACATTTTTTACACAAAAGAAGGTCCCAGGTTCGATCCCCGGTGGGGCATGCATCAATGGATGAATTTTCATCTATGTGCATTATTTACAGTTCGCTTACGGTGAGGGAAAACATCGTGAGGAAACCTACCTATCCCTCGGGATTAGGTAATAGTCATTTCCTGTATACACGGCGACAAGGTTCACCACCTGTCACGTTGGGTTCTGACTATCTGGTGAAACGTGGGCTTTGAGTTGACTTAATACCTCCACAATGTGGTGTTGTATGGCCACTCAAGCCTCTGACTACCCCCGAATGGGGATAAAAGACGTGACGTAATTTTTTTTTTTTTTTTTTTTTTTTTTTTTACACACGGCTACCTGATCCCAAATTAAGCAGAGCTTGTACTATGGAAACCAGATAACTGATATGACTACATATACTACTTTTTTGTTTGTAAATACATACTTAATATACATATACACCCAGACTCGGGACATACAGACATGTTCATGCACACAAATGCATGTCCCGGGTAGGAATCGAACCTACGACCTGCAGCGTGAAAGGCGCCATCACGCCAGCCAACCACGCTAGCGGCCCGGGCCGTCCGGGTTCTATTTGGATATTTCATAGAAACAGATTACATATATTTTGTATCGAGAGTATAGAAAGTAGGTGTTATCTAATTTCATGGTGTTGATTTTACCATTAGTTAATTTTATTATAGCCTCGAGTCTGCTAGCATTAAGGTAATATCATCTTCGTGAATTCTTTATTGTAAACCGTAAATTCTTGTCTGGTATCTATATATGAGCAGTATCGTATCCGGTAACAAGGCGCCGCCAAGGATTTACGATTTACAATGAAGAATTCACAAAGATTAATTTACAGACCAGTGGACCATTGGTTGATTGTTAGTAGACATGAAGCCCTGGTATACCTAACGTAATTCCAGACACAATAGAGAATTAATTAATTCTCATGTAGATTTACGTTCCAGTATACAGAGAGTAGATGTATGTCAGCAAAGCGCGATGAATGGAGGAATAAAACATACTGCGCCGACCCCGGATAATGGGGAAAAGTGAGGCAGATGATGATACAGAGTTAATCATAATCTTAAAAAACTAAAACCCGACTGCTGAAAAATCGCGCTCTAAAAAGTATGAAACAAGAAAATATTCTTATCTGGAGGATAGCCGTGGTCCGTGTAGGTCCTTTAGGGCAAAATGGCATAAGACCACGGACCACGGCTATCCTCCAGATAAGAATATTTTCTTGTTTCATACTTTTTAGAGCGCGATTTTTCAGTAGTCGGGTTTTAGTTTTTAAACTTACTTTTTATTTAATTATTTTGGAGTTATAGGTAACAATATATATATTTTTGAAATGTGCTCATCAAGCTCTTTCATTTGATACCCCACACGGTTTTATTAAAAAAATGTTTTTTTTTAGTTCATGACATTATGTCCTCTAGAGGGCGCCATATGCAATTTTATGTGACGTCACATAGCCTATAACCAGCGCGTCATTAAGCCGCTTCTAACGATACCTCATTCGTTAAATTACGACAAGTAGTTTCGAAGTTAAGTGGGAACAGATGCACATACATACATACATACATACCGGTCAAAATCATAACCCTCCGCCGTAGTCGGGTAAAAATATAACCAACATAAGCAACTTCTCTATTATCACGGATCCCTTGCGGTATAAGCAGGCAAATGAAGCAGAAGTTCTCGTTTCACAAGTCTTATTATTCTTATCACATAAATGAGTATTTTACACTTCTACCTTCAACAACTTTGTCCCAGTTGCTTGAGTTCTGTGTACCACCGGGAGATTTGAGCGAGGCGAAAAGTTAGCTTAGTTCATTAATATTACCTAACATGACCACAATTATTTATTTATTTATTTTGTTTTATTTGGGGAGCTTACGGCTAATTTTACAGAGTCAATAAGATAATATATAAGCAAATGCCAATTACAAGCTTCCACATATAGTATTATACCGTCTTATACTTTTTTATTTTATTTAAACAAAAGCAATCATTCTATCCATAATATTATAAGCATTATAATCACAGGCTTGAAAAAATGTGATCCTATTGGTACGCCATTTTTTTTATAAACTCCATAAGTACCTAAGTAATACGACAAAGATGCTATAAACAGGTAAAAAATTGTGTTGGTATTCGTAAACAGTTTTAAAAGTTATGTGCTAATCTACCTGGTAAGATTTATTAAACCGAAAATACCCAACAAGGTTAGGATCACCGTAATCTAAATGTAGGTTTCTCCCGTGCCCCTCGCCACGTGTATCCCACAAAGTTCTACATCAAACCGTGACCGTCATATCTTTCCGTGAATCTCTCATCACTCATGCGTCTGGACTCGGAGCATTCCTTTCTCATCTTATCGATGACATTTTCCCTTTGGCGAGCAATATCGCGTTCCCTCATTGTGTATTCAACCAGCTGGTTCTGTGTACGTTTTAATAAGGTTCGTATTTGCAGACTAAACTGGAGTGAAGATTAGGTACCTACTACACGATTAAAATAAGAATGGGATTGGCTTAGCGCCATGTTGTGAAGTCACAACTGGAACTGTTACGGTTCTCGGCTAACTTCACTCATGAGTACAGTACTTTATATCAATGAAGTGAGGCGAGAGCCCGCCCTATTATTATTTATTTTATTTAATTTTAAAAAAAGTAATATTTTATAGTTGCATATTTTATTAGCTTTCGATTGTAATGTAATAAAATTAACTTTCATTAAATGTTTGAGTTTTCTAAATAAAGAACTATAATAATGTCTAAAGTTTTAAGTCTAACAACTATTTTCTCATAGTCTCATAGTAAAATAATATTTCTTTGGATAGATTTGATACATTGTTTCAAGTACAGACCAAATCTGTTTTGGTCTCCTCGTAGATATTATTTAAATTTATGTTAACGTTAAATTTGCAATCAATGGCTCTTCAGTTTTAAACAATAAATCATTAACTATCGATTTGTATAGTAACGAATCTCTGCTCATTTAATACCTAACAATTTAAAATGAAATTAATAGTTCAAAAGAAATTGATTTTATGCAATCTAGTTCTAATATTTATGTAAAATTTATTTTATTTCACCCTACAACCACGCCCGTAGGTACCTATCTAGGTTGCAAATAGGAATATTTTTTTATTTATACAATATGTTAAAAAAACCCTGTCCGACCCGAAAACGTATTGTTGGGTATCGAGATTAGATTCCATAAAATGACGTCATCACATACTTTGTGGTCTGAGGTGACGCCACACGATCTAACATAATTACTTCCGGTAACGGTGTTGTCATATTTTTAAAATTAGCTACATTATGTGGGAAAAAGGCAAAAAAAATTGGCACTTCAAATGTTCATTAATATAAACAATTATAGAGAGGGACCCACCACTCACCCTCGGAATTGTCAACCTCCAATATTATAAACCAAATGAATTGATCGATAATAGAAGAAGCCAACAAGACCTAACTCCCTGTCAGTCGAGTGTTTGTCTGCGGAGAATTGCTAATTGTTAGGGTCCATGACTCATGACAGACATACTCTCGACTGACAGGGAGTTAGGTCTTGTTGGCTTCTTCTATTATCGATCAATTCATTTGGTTTATAATATTGGAGGTTGACAATTCCGAGGGTGAGTGGTGGGTCCCTCTCTATAATTGTTTAACAATGGATTTCCGCAAAGTTACGCCTGATTCCATCAATTATGTTCATTAATATGTTTACTATCATGTTTTTTTTTTATTATTTTATTTGGTCATGTGATTGGGGAACCTAATTACCGGTTTCGGCTCGGACAGGGTTTTCTTAACATGTTGTATGTAAAATTCTTCTCATCATCAGCCAAGAAACGTTCACAAGACTAAGACCATAGTGTACCACACCACAGTGCCAAGTGTTACCCAAAATAAGGCAGATCTTGCATAAAAAAAAGTACAAGAACAAGGAAACTATTATACGTCGCGCAAAGTTTTCTAAGTAGGTATCTACACAAAATTACCTACTAACTAACTTCAGCAACAACCATGCATAGCGTACCTATGTGTACTTTATCAAAGTTAAATATTGTTATAAACGTCGCTTAAAGTTGATTTGGGACAGGAAAACTTAGTATCAACTGAGATCTGTTCCCAGGAGTGTCGTAAACAGACGGACGCATTGCAGGAAACACCAAATAGGTACCTTTCCGGAAATGAATTATTGGATAGGTCGTCGATATATTTGAGCAAACTAAAACTAAATCCAATACATTAAGTACTATTTCTATGCCTGGAAATCATTGCTACATATGCCCAAACACTCAATAAATTATAGCTATTTAGGTAGGTACACTACGATAGAAAATAATTTAGTATATAAGTAGGTACCTTATATCAACTATACCACGACGAAAGAGAAGCGATACGAAGATATTAAATGAAACTAGTTGTTTTTAAACTTTTTAACGTTTCGCCTTCGCCTTGCATTCGAAACATGACTTTATAAAATGGCCGCTCGAATGTTGAAAAGCGGCAGCAAACAACTTGACATTTCGTATCGCTTCCCATTGACCGTGGTGCAGTTATATTTGCAAGAGACCCGCGGCACGAAAATCAAATCACCAAATAATCAGGGGTCTTCATCTGAATACAATCAAACAAACGAACTGTTCTATCGAGGACCATGAAGCTGGCAAGCTGGAACAATATAAGAAATGAGCCCAACTTAATTGGGTCACGAACCGCCCGCTGTCGAACATGGGACCCCATTAATTGAACCACTCTGCCTTTACATTATTGCAAGTTCAAACGACACGGCGGCGCGTCTTAAAAATAATTACTTGTCATTTTATTCCGCAGAGAAAACGTTCATTGGAGATTTATGCTAATCTTAAGTTGGGAGACACGAATTCGACATTAGTATCATGTTTAATGTAGGTATTTTAAAGTTTGGGCTGTTGGTCTGTCAAGAAATGGGCCATCTTCGATCCAATTTCAGACCCTTTACACTTGTACTTCAATCATTAAACAAAGTTTTTTTTAGTTCATGACATTATGCCCTCTAGAGGGCCACAATTCAATTAAATGTAACGTAGCTGATCAGCGGACGATGAAGACGCTTCTAACGATACCTCATTTGTCAAATTATGATAAGTAGTTTGGAAGATACGCGGGAACAGATGAACACGCATACATATGTACTGGTCAAAATCACAACCTTCCGCCGTAGTCGGGTAATACAAAGGAGATTTTCAGTTAATTATATTTTGAAAAACACTGGACTTCATATTCAAATGCACTCCCAAACCTCACGAAGCCATAAGAAGTAATTCGAATTTTGAACCGGTCATTTTACTCGTCGTAAAGCAAAAATTATTTATGTCCACGATAGCTTATGAATCACCAGTTAAAAGGTTGGCTTTATAAATTCAGGGTTGCCCTTCGCAGAATAAATCATGAGCCGGCGATAAAAAGTGTATATCGATAATTTGACAAACCCCCGCGGTGCAGTAAATAGCAGTTACCTGTACGTCGTAGTATGTTTGGTCCTACTCCTCTTCCGCCTTGCGTCGTATATCCTCAATGCTGAGGGTCATGACCTTTGTGAAGGATTTTTGGTCCACGTAGGTAATATATTTGTCAACAACTAGATATGAGTGGGTAGATTTGACGGTTAAACCTCACTGAACACTAATGTAGATGCAGGTTATAGGAGCCCCTGTGGTAAGTGTGCGGCAGCCCAAGTACGATTCTAAAAACCTAATAAATCACTGAATCGGACGGTCGGATACACATTGGACCCTGTAAGTCGGTACATAATTATCTACCATATTGTGTACCCATTTCTCGTATCGACAAGCTAGTAAAACTATAATTAAGAAACAGAACAATAATGTTAAGTTGCCTGTATCAGAATCGTCAGACAAATCGTCATTAAATAAAAAAAAAGAAAATATACGAAAAGAAATTAGCTCTTGGCAACATAAATTAACTTGTAACATGCAATTTTCCAGATTTCCTGTCTGCAGAAATCTACAACTGTCTCTGGAAGATCACCGTTATGAACGAAACGAAAGCGGTAAATGTGACTTAATTTCATTTCAAAAGACATTAAAACTTGCTGTCAGGAGTGAAAAATAATCTCAGCATTAAATTATTGCTTACAAGATGAACGGAGACAGATAACGCCGGCCGCGGATTACGCGTCGCTAGGGATGTACCGGTGCAGACAAGGTTTTTTTAATAGGTAATTTGAAACAAAGGAAATGTATAAAGGTACGATTCCGACGAACGCGGCAAGCAGAGTCGGTCGGTCTCATACAAATTGTGGCGATGACATGTGCCGCGACGGCAGACGGTATTACTATTTGTAGGTATGAGACCGACTGACGTCTGCTGTTTGCCGCGTTCGTCGGAGTCATACCTTTAGGACACGTACGTTTTTATCGTGATGACCAAGAAATTAAGGTTAAATAGATAGACAGTCGCATTACCTACCTAAATAAATAATCAAAAGTCGCAGAACAACATCAAACTATTCTTATCACTAGCCTACTTAGATCTTGTCCATTCCCATGTAGGTAGGTACTGAAATTTGTTACGTTTCGCTCAAAGTAATTTCTTGAAGGAAAAAATATAGTAATAATTCCCTTACAAACTGTTACAAAGACTTGCTATGTTATGCTGTCAGTTTTGACAGCTCCAAAAATCTCATCAACCCTTGATCCCAGTACTTCATAACTCCCACGTCTGACGGGCACGAAAGAAAGGTTTGGATCAAAATAAATTGTTGGCTTAGGACTTGCTATTTAACTTCTTATTAAAACAAGCCTGCCACGGTGCGGTGTTTTTCCGGGCCTGCAGATAAATCGGATAAATCCCTTACCTAACTTGGCGAGTCAAAAAGTTGAGCCACCGCTTCGTAAGTAAATACGCACCGGTAATTTTGTTAGTAAAAGTCATAGACATCACTATTACTACGCGAGTACCTACATATAATAAAATTCCCATTCCATTCCTATTTGATGAAGTAGGTTAGTTACCTTTCATTTGTTAATTAATTGAGGGTGGTCTAATTTCAAACGCTGTTTTTATATACCAATTAGTTTTTTTTTTTTGTAAAAATGTAAAATTAATTAAAATATACAATCGAGATTTTACTCATTTAACTGTGGCACGTTACTAGCGGCGACTAACGCCACAGAAACTAATTAGTTGAAACGGATAAAGAGCGGAACAATTTCTTTCCATCTATTCCGAGCGACTTACAGAATTTTCCTCATAATTTTATATACAGTACAACATTTCTTAACAAATGTACCTACCTACTAACATTTTTATCAAAGTTCATTATATACTTATTCCAAAACTCCAGCAATAAACTCCAATCGATGTTAGGAAATATTCAAAACTTCCGCACAAAAATGTTACGTTGAAAACATTGATTTAAGCAGATATGGTACCTCCTAACATTGGCATCACTAGACTTGTGCACCACGACATGCAGCGAAATTAACACATCTGTTATCACACTCGCAATTCGACAATGAACTTAAAGGCATTTTGATGTAGGTATGTTATTCACGAGAAGATGACCAGTACCGGCAATATCGACATGTTTCGAACATTATTTTCCGCCTATAGATGCTTGCAATACCAAAGGCATTGCTCGCACGTTACCGACCTGAAGAGGAGTGGGACAGAGGGAGGGTGTTGGGCTTCCGGCTCTCTCACTCATCGTACGAAATGCAGCTGTAATAACTACTTTACACCGATCTTCTGTTAAAAGGTGGTACTACCCCGGTCGAGCCAGCCCGTATGAGCTGCAGACAATTGGCAACAGCTTGGCTCCCTATTTCTTGGTAAGATCTTTGGTTCAAAACTTCTCTTTAGGAAATCACAGCGCACACATTGACTGTTACCTGAACAACGTCGCGAATGTTAGGTACCTACCTATGACAGGGAATCGCTTAATTAGAAATGTTGTCGGAACCTACGCAAACGGGCTTGCTTGTTCACGTTACCTGGAGAAACTTATCGCTGAAGCGTGCCCTTTATCCTTTCCATTTAGAAAATATTTATTTAGCATCCTTTCCTTAAGCCCTCGCGCTCAGGTGCGAGATCGCCCTAACTCAAATAAGGGGGCCGACATTTAAATAAGCCACTTGTTTTCATTACACTTCTGTTCGTGCCGACACGTTCATTATGTTCGACGGGAAAACTAATACTGGCGGTGTATTAGAAGTACGAGTATCTATAATTAAAAAGGTATAATAGTGGAATTAGATTTTGTTTTTTTTTCCACTTCAAAAAAGGAGGAGGTGATCCATTTTGCACCGTATGTGTATGAACACATATTCTCCGGATTGTTCCATAAAAAAATAATTTCTGGAATCAAATTCTTTTGCACTTTGAATCAAATAATAGTCCACCGTTGGACATAACTGTGGCCAAAAATAGCTGACAATAGACTAAACAAATACAGCAATAATAATTTAAAATGGATGTTCGTTACGGGTTAAGTAAATAAATGTATTCATAAGCCGCCACATTGTAACGAGAAAGTTCGCGTTCCTACATATTAACTACTGGGACAGTAGGTACACCAGAAGTTACGATGTTATGCTAATCGAACCAAAACTAACCGAGTTATGTTTACTCGTGACTTTTAACTGTCTGCGTTTATTAACTAAGGGCCTTATCACACTAGCGGTTTCGCTGCGTAACCGCAGCGTGTTCGCTGCGCACCCGCTCTGCTTTGAAACCGCTTTGTAACCGCTAGTGTGATAAGGCCCTAAAGCTTTTGCTTGCGGGTCCGCCCAACCCAGTGATCGTAGTCACAGAGAAAATTGTATAAACTGGTTGTAGCGTGAAGACTGAAGACGTGACTAAGGGCCTGTTTCACAATCGTCAGATAACTCTTATCCACCAAATAAATATGGCGTTTTGACAGCACCAACTAAATATGGCGTTTTGACATTTCATCCATAGAATAATAGTCAAAACGCGACATTTATTTGATGGATATTTGTGTTTTTGGAGTCATCTGACGATTGTGAAACATGCCCTAAAACTATTATATATCCAATGTATAGTATTCGAACGAGAGACCTAAATTATATTCATTGTTTTATGTTTCTTTTCTTTTTTTATATATTTTTTATGTCTGATTTAAACAATAATTATAATTAATAACTGGGTACTTACTGACTATTCATGAATCCTTTAACTTCGCCCAGTTATCTGTATATTTCACAGCTAGATGGGTCCAGAAATTCTACGGCCGTACAGGATTCCACAATCTAGTAATCTCTTGACATTTGAAAGGGTAAAACCAGCGAGATAAAATGGACGAAAAAGTGCACACTTTTTATGGGTCTACTTATCACATTTAGCACTTTGCTAGATTTAAAAAATGAAATAGTATTTATAATTTCATACTCACTGGGATAGACATCTATTTAAATATAAATAATAAAGATAAGAAGATAAAATAAATAAATAAAGTCTACATTCATTGTTTGCCAGCGTTAAAAGACACAACGTACTTAACTATTTTATTTTATATTCATTAAATTATTTGTGGTCCCCAAAATAGGGTTTGTAACTTGAGAGTAGGTTTACTGGATAATGTAGATACCTACTTAAGCCTATAATAGCAACTTGACCATTTTATTGAGACCTAATACAATAAAATTAGTTCCTACCCTAAAATAGGGTTTGTGAAAGTGAAAGTAGGTGTAGGTATTAAATGATGTACTTAAGTCTATAAAAAATAACCTCCGCTAGAAAATTATTATTATTATTGTACATGTAGGTATTATGTACTAATATGTACATAATAATATACAACCCCAAAAAGATACAAAAACATACATTACACATACACAAAAGTGAAAAAGTTCAAGTAAATCCTCGTCACAACACTCACAACGTAATCATGTCAAATAAAATAATTAAGCACGCTCTGAACATAAAAGATCCCCCATTTTTAATATTAAATAGAAAATATCTGTTAAGAAAGCTCAAGAAATCTATTAGAGTTAATAAAAAAATCGAGTGTAATCCTCGGAGAATGCCTCGCCGAGACTTCCTGAGTAAACAAAGGGAACAGTAGGTACTGAGGCATTTCGGAGACCGTTCATTCTTACTAGATAAGGAGCCATGCCTACCCGTAGTTTGTGTAATGATATCAACTTTTTAAGCCCATTCAGAATTCAGGCGTAATTTGAAAATCTTTTGTCTTTCAAACTCTACAATGGAGAATGAAAATTATTTCATTTGACTATGTTCAACTGACTATCACAAAGAGTTACTAATATTTTAAAACAGTAGAATAATGTTTGCAATTCATTGAAAACAGTCACTTATAGCTAACCTATTTATTAACTAAAATTAGATATACCTAAGTTATATTCATCATAGCTCCATAAATAGGTAGGTATTTGTTTCGTGCTTGTTTTCGTTGTTTTCTACGAATGTTACCATACGCTTATTTGCTTGTATTATGCTTATTGTATTGTATTTATACACAGCATGCGTAATATGGGACAACGTAGATAATAAAATACTAACCTATTTACTTAAAAACGCACACTTTACATTACACTCTTTGATTATTAATAATCAAAGATTACACTATTTCCTATTCTGTGACATTACCGACGAACAACAGAAAATAACGTTAAGTTACGTTAAATATTAAAATAAGGATTAAGTACATTACATACTTAAGAGCAATAAAATGTGAAATTAACAATTACCTAACCCTTAACAAAAATATTAAAGGTTTTAAACCGCCGATTATCAGCACGGAACGGACATCAAGATTATACAGAGACTTATTTTATTGCGGTTGATAACGGAATAGGCACTACAGAAACAAATGCTTATAATTAGGCAAGTCTCTTTATTAATAAAAATGGAAACTGCTTACTAAGGTTATTTGAGCGATGGAGACGTAACGAAAGGGCATTTCTTCAAAGCCCACGTTGTTCCACTTCTGTCGGTCCAGATTGAAAGCTAAAGCCGCGCTTTGGACATAGCGCGTAGCGGTAAGCCTACCGCTGCTTCATTCACCCTTAACTTTATAGGTACATTTTTACTGCCAAACATCTTTTTACGTGGTCCTAGGAGATGACTAATCTAGTCAAACTTCACCTATAGTACGTGTCATATTTGATCAATCAGGCTCTACTGGAATACCAATGCGGCACCATAAGTAGTCCTCATAGAGGAGCGACACTGAGGCAGTATCCTATCTCTTCCTATATCCAACACATGTTTAAATTGTTATATTGCCGCCTGATTTTGTAGAGCATATAAATATACCTAGGTTATACCTTTCTACTAAATGTTACGTAAAATTTTTCACAACACATTCGTCTGCACCTCTATAGTAACATTTCCAACTTAAGTTGAGCTCTTATAGTTACGGATGTCAATAATAAACAGAGCTCAGCTTATCTTGGAAATGTTACCTTACTCGTGCAGGTCACCGTACGTACCTACCTATAAATCCTCTCAATTCAGCCGGTTATGAACACTGTTAACATATACCAACGGGCAAAAATCACGCAGCTAAACATGCATGAGCTACGAATAAAAATAACACGCATCACTTGTTCGACTTTTATACAAGTCTTTATACAAGTCCTAAACTCTTTTCTGCAACAACAAAACCACAGCCTAAGATACACTCGAAGATCAAAACGGTGAACGATTTTTGTCAGCTTTAATTAAGTCACGACCGGTGTGAGTGTTTGGGCCGCTTCCTTAGCGCAGGTAATCTCGGTTGGCAAGGCATTCATTCAAAACTCCAGTGAGCCTCTCCGGCCGATTGCCGAGGACACACTTGAGCACGGAGCCGAATTGTAATGCGAATACAACTGCGACCACTTGGGAGATACTGCGATTGAGACTGTTTGTGGAGCCACCTATGTATTTTGACAAAAAATACATGTTAGCTCTGAGTTTAGTAAAAGTAGAGTTTCGAGTTATTATTTTAGTAGTTATGGTACCTTAATCGCAGTCACTAAACTTGTGCTCAGCGCACTACATGCAGCGAATTTCAAACACTTGTTCCACCGTAAGTACGTCAATTCAACTTGTACCCTCCCATTTATTTCTGAATAGAGTTTCTTCAAAAAATATACAGGTATTTACGAGGCATACCTAATTGAATACACTTAAAATTTGAACAATGCAATCTAATTTATACAAAGATGTATTAAAACCTTTAGATGCGACATAGCGCGCTTATTTTGCCAACTAGAATGCAAGGTAAGTGCCCGACGTCCACTTAGTCAGGCACCACCCAGCGTTGCGGCTGCACGGCTGCACGCGTGCGAGCGCCAATGATTATAGCTAATAACGCTACAATGTATATTAATCTCTTTCTTACAACAGGTCTGGTGTATATGGCTTTTTTCATTGATAAATTTAAAAAATTACGTGAGGTGTTTTTTGAGATTTTTCGAGCCCCCCTCCCCCCCTGGTGAGATTTCGTGAGATTTTGCTCGACCCCCTCCCTCCCCCTCTAATCTCACGTGAGATTTTTTAAAAGCTATATTCTACAGGAGAAACATGATTTACTTAATTTAACAAAAAAAAGTTAAAGTAAAAGTTAAATTTTGTTAAAAAAAAAGTTAATTTAACCCAGTTTTCTTGCAATTTTCCACTGTTTCTTGCAGTAAAAAAAATTACGTGAGATTTGCCGAGACCCCCCTCTCCCCCACGTGAGATTTGGTGAGATTTTGCTCAACCCCCTCCCCCCCATAAACGCCTCACGTAATTTATGGACGCCCCCTAGGTGTATTTAAAGGTGTTTTTAAAGCATTAATGTAGGTGTATGTCGGGTCTATTATATAAAACGTCATTGAAGTTACGTAGGTAAATTAGCTTTTACGTAACAATGGTGGCAGTACCAAACCAACACTCCGTAATTCAAGTATTTATTTTGCAAACAAGCCGAATTCGGCCGGGCTTCAATTCTAATTAGAGAAAAACAGCCAATCTGTATAGATTTTAATTTAAATTGAGTTGCCATGAATAATTGAAAGGACAAGCTTTCAATTTGCAAAAGTGCCATGACGAATGTATTCATGAAACAGTAGGTAATTAAGGCCACTGAAAAAATAATTTGAAATTTTTTTTGTAATAAATTGTACCTACCTACTTCAGACAAACATTATAGGTGATATGATATAAAAAATCCTATTAACATTTTCTTTGCTAGAACTAATATTTCCTTTACATTCCACATAAAGCCATACTTGGTCCAATTAGTTAACTGAATGGTACAGAGTCAAGTCAATACGATAGAGATTTCAAAGACAACGGCGATTGGGCGTCTAACGAAGGTACCGATACGGAACACAATCGGCCCGGGGCATCGGCGCAGTGGTAGTGTGACCAAATGCATTTGAATAGGAAGCGTACATAGCAGCTGATATTATGTATTAAATCGGAGAGAACTTAGTCTATGCCTCGTAGCTTATTTTCAAGGACCACGATTCTGTGGTCAGTGTAAAGCCCGCCCCATACATACGGAATTTTCCGTATGGAATTGCGTTTCGAAATATCGAATCGGTGATTCCGAACGCAGTAAATCCATCCAAATGTATGGACGTATCGCGTTCGGAAACACCGATTCGATATTTCGAAACGGGATTCCGATTCGGAATTCCGTATGTATGTGGCGGGCTTAAATTTGGGTTCGAAATTCAAAAACAATATTTTCGTAATTTGGCTTATAGTATGGAACTCGAATCGCCCTAGAATTTAATTTTCGGAAATTGTTACGAAAGTTTAATGAGCCTAAACTAAATAAAATATTGCAAACTTTCTACTACCCAACATCGTTAGCTGCAAGCTCCGAAAAGTTAGCCTTGTGACGTCACACGCTATCAATTTGTGCACAGTGTATTTAGCGAGCCGGTTTGATGTGCTAATGAGCTACATTAGCGTTTAGGCGGCGTCAATAAACGTCACTTTGTCAGGAGCGGAGCGCCCTCTGCTGTACAATGGCAAATCCACACGTTTGATGTTACGTTTGATGATCCAAGCTGTTCATGGATTCACGTAATACCACTCCCATTTGTTCTTAAATGTGTAATGGATTCGGAAAATTATGAGATTTTCCTTACAAGGGATACATAACAATAAATTATAAGCGATGTGTATAGGGAAATGGCCACACATGAGTCAGATCACAAGGCAGAAATACACTCTAGAATAATTAAATCGATTCAATTCATTAGACAAAGGACAATCTATTTTGGACATACCCAAGCCTTCCTCTTACCTGGTAATAACATTGAGTTACTGTACCTAATAAAAGTAGGAAAATACTCAAAACATGACACAATAAATCTAAATGCACGTCATAGGACAGTTGCTGGCTGAAGTCGGTACCGGCGGAGCGGAAAATTGCAAACTAACGGAAACTGTGACGTAACTGCTGCCGAGCTTAGGTACCCCTTTCCCATCACTAAAACGAAATAATAATTATAATATTTAAATTGTCATGTTTTAAAATGTAAGTGGAGTAGAAAGTTAGTGTTGAAAAATACGTTTCAGCCAATAGCAAAAACATTAGGTACCTATATGGAAATCATCATCATCATGTTAGCCAAAAGACGTTCACTGTTGGACATAGGCACCCTCCAAGGTTTTCCTCAATGGCAGGCCTTGTGCTGCTTGCATCTTAATAATCAAAAACAAAAAGGGCTATCGAATACGCTGTGCGTGAGTTGGACTATGCAGATAGGTATGTATCAATATTATTAACTTTGCCAAATATTGCTAAAAAACTTACATAAGGGGTTATTACACTTAACTAAATTTAGGCTACTTAATTTAGTCGTTACTGAATTTAGGCAAGTGTAATCGCATTCAGCAAGCTATTCAGAAGCTAGAATGGTTTAAATATTTAGAAGCTTCTGAATTTACGCTTCTAAATTTAGCCAAATGTAATACGCTCTTTAGGTGTCATATAATTAAAAAAAAATATGTATGCACAATTTTACTACAAAGTGAATGTCAAAAAATGTTATTCATGTAAACTAGAGGTAGCACAAATCGATAACATCAATATTTTTTGCTAGGTACCGGTTCGTAATGTTGCTTCCATGGAGAAGAAGCCTATCTTCGTGATTTCATATTAGGCCCTAATTGTGTTACATAAAACAACATTACCTACTTAATCATCTCTTTGATTAAAACACGGCCAAGATTACTTAGCATCCGATACGGCTCACATTGTTCGGGAGATACGATACGACGGGAATAAAGTAATTATGCTTTATACAGCTTCGCCTTTGTTGTGATGGGGGCTTCTTATATATTACACCTTTTAAATTAACTAACTCGAGAAAAACTTATTTATTAACTTTGTTGGAATAATGTTGTTAGAGATGTTTCACTCTTAAAATGCACGCTCCACTAAACGTGATTATTAAACTGTGTGAAAATAAATATTTATTGCAACGCTTTACTTAAATAATGGATATATTTCACTATACCTATACCTTTATGTATTAAATAGTAGATTGCTATACGAGGGTCGAAAGGACATCAATTCCCATACGAGGTATTTAGACGCCCGAGCGCAGCGAGGGCGGCTATAGTCCGAGTAGGAATTGATGTCTTTCACCCGTGTTAAGCACTCTACTTTTCATTTCGAATATAAGGAAAGTAAAACAATATTTAAAACAAAACAAAAACATAAAACCAAAAAAGAATACAAAAAAAAAACAAAAAAAAAACAAAAAAATAATCAAAAAAGACAAAAACAAAAAAAAATACAATTAAAAAATACAAAAAAAATTAACAATTAATAAAAAAATTACAAAAATAATAATAATCATAAAACAAAAAACACTAACAGTTTTTTTTTTTAATTCACACTGGCCGTTTATCTTAATTATTTTGGATTTTTTACAGCCGACTGCCTAACCAAATTTAGTTCTATTATTAATTATTAAAATTACTTCCCACGCTAGGGTGGGAAGTACTACCTACTACCTACTTGTACTACCTACTACGGCTACTACCTAAAAAGGTGCATACTATTCCCCTTTTTAATACATGTTTCGTCATTTGACTTCAATAAATAATATAATAATTGAAATGACTTGACTACACATTTTACGCAGATTCTTTAGTACTAATTCTACACCTAGATTACCGTTTTATGGTACCATTACGGTACCAGTAGACGGGTAAGGCGAAGGCTCATATTTATTCTGCCTACATATTAAATTACTTTTACAACGAGCACGTAACTTTGCTGCATCTCCGCTGGCTACAGTGCATCACAAAATTATGATTTACACCTGCTTCCCTCATGAAACTTTTATTTAAGAAGCAATGCACAAGTGCTATGGACATAGTTATAACGACGCAACTTCGTTGTGACATTTCTCTTAAACTATAGGTAGGTAGGTATAGGTGCTCCTCTATCTTTGTCATCATAGTGTTTTGAAAATGGGGAAAAAAGAAGTAATGATTATGTAGGTTGATAATAGATAGGTTTACACGAAATAAAACAATACTTTGCTATTGTGCTCGCCTAGCAAAGCGAGAAGGGCAATGAATTACCGTAACGAATTTAGTTGAAACTGCAGATTTATAGAGCTAAGGATTCTATAACATACAGCTCAATAATTTTTGGTCTACGACAAAAATTAACGAAGATACGACTAATTTCCTAACGAAGTTTCCTGACCGGGCCGCGCCGGCCGCCGCACTCGCTGTGACGTCACGCGGGCTGATACGCGCTCGGCTAGCGCTAGGGTTCGGTTGTATTGTTCGCGCGCAGCGTGTTTTAAGCCTCAAAATGAGTTTACAGGAAAGTTTTCAACAAGCTAAGTCGGATAACCTGCCAAAAGTCGATACTTTTATGGTATTCGACTACTTAAACAATAGTTTTAAAATACACCAGCGCCGAGACATGTGGTTGGAAACGGAAAAGGTACACTTAGGTACCTTTTCACTTACCTTTTCTGTTATGAATACTATTTATACAAAGAAACCTATTATTTTACCACTAGGTTAAGCATGGAAAGGTTCGGTGTACCTACCCAAAGTACTATAAGATATATAAGATACCTAGGAAGGTAGGTAGTATCCTGTCATAAGTAGGTATATTAGGTGTTTATCCTATTGAGTACTATTTTTATTTCTGTTTATTTTTGACGACCGCTTGGCGCTATAGTTTGAGCGTTGGCCGCTTGGCTCACTGCATCGGGTGGTTGTGGGTTCGATTCCCGCCAGAGGAAAATTTCGGAAATGGCCTTTTCGTAATCTACTCTGGTCTGGTTGTCACTGAGATCGCCCCCAGTCCATTGTATGGTAGCCAAGTATCAGCGGTGCTTAGGGGGCGTCCATAAATTACGTGAGGCATTTAGAGGGGGGGGGGTGCCACTTTTCACTGCTCTTCTCCGCCCTGCTCCGCTTCAATGGAAACGCACCCTTAAACTGCGAGAAAACTGGGTTAAATTAAGTAAAACATGTTTCTCCACTAGAATATGGCTTTTGAATTGAAAAATCTCACCTAAGATTAGAGGGGGAGGGAGGGGGTCGAGCAAAATCTCACAACATCTTACTAAGGGGGATGGGGGAGGCAAAAATTCACAAAAATCACCTCACGTAATTTATGGACGCCCCCTTAGTTTGGGACCATACAGAAGGCGTGTAAGTCTGGCGATATTTATTAATAATAAATAATAATAGATTATAAAGGAATAATAAATAATAATATTTATTATTCCTTTATAATCTATTATTAACATAATATTATATTACCCATCACCCTACCTAAGGATTCACTATCACTACATACCTAGTATAAAACAAAGTCGCTTCCCGCTTTCTGGCTGTCTGTCTCTATGTATGCTTAGATCTTTAAAACTACGCAGCGGATTTTGATGCGGTTTTTTTAATAGATGGTGATTCAAGAGGAAGGTTTATTATGTACTAAATTAATACATGCTTAATAGGTATAGTAGAGAAACACTGATAATTTTAGAGGTTTCTAATGTGATGTCGTAAATAAATACATTTTTTTGCGTTTACATTGCAAACGCTGGCTGAATCCTACGAGATAGATCAAAATAATGTACTACAGTATTGTACACCATAAAAAGGTATACAAAAAGTCCGCGATGGTGTTTATGTCTATCTCTTAGGGATAACCCACAATAACCATTTTTTATCCTTTACTTTTTACGAGAAATAATGGCTTATTTACGAAGCGATTTTAAGCAATACAGCATTAATCCTTATCCAATTAAGTACCTTAAATACATTGTGCATTTAATATAGATCAATATGGCCCTTTACAGCATGTAATTTAAATGAATAACACCTAAAATAGTGAATGGCGGCGCAAGCGGGAAACCGGGCACAGCGCGAAATCAACGAGGCGAGCTCGGTGACGTCACGCGCGCTGGCCGCACTTACCGCCCGTCGATAAATGTTGGATACATAAAATGTGTTAGGAAATCGCAACCGATGGACCGATTTCGATGATTTAAAAACTATATTGATAAGAAAGCTTAGTTTTAACTGTTAGTTTTGGTTATGAGTTGATTTGTTGACCTATTACTGATCCTCATTCAAATTTATCCATCCCCGCCTTAAAACAAATGAAATAGGTGGCTATCCAATGAGATCTCAAAATTAATACATTCTAGATTTTATAGGTAAAAAGTTAAAGGCAACGTTAAAAACTACATCCCGCCGTATAGTCCCATGCTACGCGCTACGGCGTAGCAGCTCGTAGCCGCTACGTTCAAGTCCACTGCAGATGTAGATAGAATACAGTACTGTAGAGATGTTTCAGTCTAAAACTCCACTAAACGGGATTATTTAAAGGTGTGAAAGTCAATATTTATTGTAACGCTTTACTTAAAGATGCGTCAGGCAGAGATGGGTGACCATTGCAGTTCACACGCTTTTTCATGCATTTTATAGAAACTCGCCGCACACGTGTGGCCGGGGGCGGCCACTCGGTAGTGTCCGCGACTGTGAACTGCTTATCTCTGGCCACCGGAGGCTGTGGTCGGTGGTCCGTTTGTGCCGAGCCTTAGCACCGACACCAATAATATTTTTTTAATTCGTTATTTTTTTGTATTTTCGCTTTATAAACTACTTTTAAGATTTCTTACCTCGAAGACATGAATGAAGTTCAAAAAACCTCAAAATAACCCTATCTGGGCTGAGCTTGGCATTGATTACCTACCGAAGTTGTCATTTCGTCTCCGCTCAATTAATGTTTTAGGTAGGTATACTCAGAGCTCGTTTGAGTGCGATTCATGCGGTGCTATAAATTTAGTTAAAACGTCGTGTACCCGCTCCTTGGGGATGATTAGCGGATGTCTGCCGCTGACGTTTTCAATTGTGCTGGAATTATCGCACTTTGATGTTCATTGAAATATCGAATAATCCGTAAGTTTCTTCTATTTGTAGAAGTATTCTTCTTCTTATCGTAGTGGCCAACCTGGTGTCAGAGTTATTCAAGCCGCCCGAAAGCCTCTGACAAGGCTTAACGACTGCTGCCTGGATGACAACAACGGGACCGACTTTTTACGTGCCCTCCGAAGCCCGGAGACGCTCAGTTCAGATGCCAATATGCCATGTCGCTGGCCACCGGTGGCTGTGGTCGGTGGCCCGTTTGCACCGAGCCTATTTCTCATATTCACTTAAAATCATATGCCGTAATAATAATATACCTACTGTAGGTATGTAGGTACTAATATAATATTAGCCGTTTTAACGTCCCGCTCCTAGGCACGGGCCTCCCCTCAATGCGAGGGGGATTCAGGCCATAATCCACCACGCTGGCCCAGTGCAGGTTGGTGGATTTCACATGTCTTTCGAAAATTTGTTAGATTTACTAAGACATGCAGGTTTCCACACGATGTTTTCGAATTCGAAATAGACACCTGAACCCTGGACCTTAAGCCCGCAAGACGCGTGCTTAACCAATCGGCCATCACTGCTTTAATAATTACTAAGGTATTCATTTATTAAGGTACTAACATAATTAAACCAAAATTACCTATGTACCTAATTTCGTGCGCTACACGAAGATATAGGATGGGCAGCCAGAACCTCCAGAGAATTACAGCAAGCAGAATGTTACGAACATTTTGGGAAGCCACTGGAGACTGAAGATACGACGTAGGTACTAAGAACTAGTAGAAACTACCTACACGTGAAACAGTATAGTACGGAGGATCGGAAATTAGGATATGAATTTAACGTACAGCCTAACGTTGGATCTAGATTGTAGAAGCTTGAAATTTAACACAGGAGTTCCTTATATAATGACGTAGGTCACTAAAGATTTTTGTAAATTCATCCCCTAAACGGGTTAAATAGGGGATGAAAGTCTTTATGGAATTTCGGCATACTTAAAATTTGTTATGAGTTTATAAGTAGGTAAAAGTTAGTTGTATAAGCGTTTTTGGAAATCATCCCCTAAGGGGTTAAATAGAGGATGAAAGTCTGCATGGAAACTCTTATGGGACACACGTCCAAATTATAAAAAGTCAACGCAACAGAATCTATACAAACACTAGCCGGTGGCCGATGGAATTTCCATGAAAACGTTCATTTCTAACGTCCCTACCATGATAGGCAAATTATCTTAGTCCTACCTCTTCAAATTCAACTACCTACTACATAAACCCTTCGTTTACCTTGACCAAAACTCCAAACCTATTATAATCCATTTTGCTAACAAGACATAGCTTATTTCTAGTCAGCCTTCCAATAGAAAGGCGAGACAAAAGCGCAGACAGACTATTCATACCAGTGTTCAGTTTACCACAGTAAATTACACCGTAACCTCTCACAATAAGGGTTGATTTTGATTGTGGTGTAGACATTGTATAGATTGTAATAAGGCATTGGAGTAGGCTCGGGAGGGCCCTCTGGCGGACAGCGCCCTATGTAGCGGCGACCGGCGACCGGCGCGCCCTCTCGACCCAATGAAACGTGGACTCCAGAACAACACGATCCACCCACTGTGTCGCGTTAAGAGTAAGCCAATGCAACTCGACGAACCAATTCCGAAGATATTCGAATGATTTCTTTCTCTTTTACAAATAAATTTAAGCTTATTTTACAGAGAAGTTTTTGCATTGTTTTATAGAGGCTGCTCAGGCGTCTATCAAGCCTTCAATACCTAAATAAATAACAGTAACTAGGATAGTGGATGTGCTCAAAAATAAAATCAGACTTATATTTTCTTCGTTGTTTTTAATGCTCAATGACAGATCTTGAACTACAGATGATAATGCTATGACAGCTACCGATTGATCACAATATGAAACAAGTCAACTAGCATTGTAAACACATTTAGAAATCTTATACATGAGTTTGAAAATTATACAAGACGATTATAGCGTATGTTAGTCGCGACGAAATGCTATTGCTTACACACACAATAGACACTGCTCCCCGCCCCCCCAAATACCAATTCCTCTAATTTCCACTCTAGATAGAGAAGAGTATACCCGAGTGTATAAAAAATTATCGTTCTGTCTCATGATAAGGCCAAACTTAGCGAGGCAAAGGACAGCGCTCGGGTGAGGCAGGGCGAGCATTTGGTTCGTGCGCACCTTGTCAAACTAAGCGCGGTAAAGTTGCCTCGCGCGGCATGCGAGCGATCTACACACAGCGGTTAATAGGCATTATCTTCGTGAATTCTTCATATTATGAATTCTGTGAATTCAGTTTCAGCAATAGCATTACGTATAAAACCATATGAATGTAGATAACAACTACCTTAAAGATAGTGGAATATACAGATACCTAAGTATTAATGAATTCATTATGAGTTAATTTCTAGCGTTCTGCATAGACGGTGTAGAAATAGTGCCACTGTGTCTATCGCATTTACAAACCAAAAATCGGTTCTGAAATAAATAAATCAGTCTTATTGCATATGCAAACATAAAAGTGCAAGATTCAAGACAAAGCTTTAAATTATGTGTCTGCAAAATAATATGTATAGAAAAATAATAAAAAAACAACAACACCAATCCATTGGAATGCTTTAAAATAACATCGACAATAATATTCAGTCGTCACTAAAGGGAATTACAAATGTACTTACAGTTGACATCTATACTTCTATACAGTCCAGTCCAGTGTTTATACAAGGTGGAAAAAATAGTTTGGATGGTTAGTAAATATTGATAGCACATTTTACTGAAAGGAAAAAATCTGCTTGAGCCGGGAAACAAACGTTGAAATGTGGACAAAGCACACCTGTTTTTTATGATACCGATCGAAAGGATTAGGATCGATTTATTTTAAATAACAAATAACTTAAAGATACTGTGTTATTAAAGATACCTACTGTGTATTTTTTTCCACCCTGTATACGGGGATATTTTTATAGTCTTATATACAGCGGCGAATCAGTGCAGCCATGCAGTAGAAACGTATTTTTGAAATGTTCAATATTGTTTTCATCCCATCTATTCGAAAAGGACGACTTGGTTCGCCTTTAAGTGAGCCCAAAGGTGGTGTTTTAAGGCGGTGTATAAGAAACTTGTTCCAAATGAGGATCAGTAATAGGTCAACAAATCAACTCATAACCAACACTAACAGTTAAAACTAAGCTTTCTTATCAATATAGTGTTTAAATCATCGAAATCGGTCCATCCTTAGCGATTTTCTAACACATTTTAAATATCCAAAATTTATCGACGGGCGGCTAGTGTGGCCAACGCGCGTGACGTCACCGGGTCGCGTCGTTGAATTCGCGCTGTGCCCGGTGTCCCGCTCGCGCCGCCATTCACTATTTTATGTGTTATTATCTCGTTTATGTGGTTAAATTAATTTAAAATAATGTCGTATAAGTATTGTATTGTTCCTAAATGTACTAACACTTCAGTAAAAACACCCGAGAAACTATTTTTTCAAGTGCCGCGTGATCGAAGAATCCGCAAAAAATGGTGTGTTATAATGAAACGGGTCAATACTCAACTTTCGTCACAAACTAACAGATATTGCTGTGAAGATCATTTCGATGTAAGGTACCTATACCTACCTACCTACCTAAACACTTTAACACAACAATACTTACTTATCTTATGACATGACCTAGGTACTACTTATTTAACTAGTAGGTAGCGAAGTACGAATATGATTAGAATGATTATATACCTACCTAGTAGGCTTACTAGTAGGTACCTAAGGTACCAAGGTAGTACCCAAGGTGGTAGAGCCAAGCTGTAGCCAAACTGCAGCTCAAAAACGGGCTGGCTCGACCGGGGTAGTACCACCCTCTCATAGAAGATCGGCGTAAAGCAGCTATTACAGCTGCGTTTCGTACGATGAGTGAGAGAGCCGTAAGCCCACCCCCCTTCCCCCATCCCACTCCCCTTCAGGTCTGCAATGTGCCAACAATGCCTTTGGTATTGTAAGCATCTATAGGCTACGGTAGGTAACTGCTTAACATCATGCGGACCGTACGCTTTTTTTCCACCGAACCTAACGATAGTTTTTTTGCGGTCTTAAGGAGTCCCAACTTAAATCACGTAGGTAGTGATAGGTACCTATGCTGGAAACTTTTCCGTATGTTTACCATTGATCATCGTGTTAGCATCGTTATAAAAATTGAATATTTAGATTATTATTATTACCCGACTACGGAGGCGTTATGATTTTGACCGGTATGTATGTATGTATGTATGTATGTATGTATGTATGTATGTATGTATGTATGTATGTATGTATGTGCGTCTGTTCCCACCTAACTTCCAAACTACTTGTCGTAATTTGACAAATGAGGTATCGTTAGAAGCGGCTTAATGGCGCGCTGGTTATAGGCTATGTGACGTCACATAAAATTGTATATGGCGCCCTCTAGAGGACATAATGTCATGAATTAAAAAAAAAACTTTTTTTAATAAAACCGTGTGGGGTATCAAATGAAAGAGCTTGATGAGCACATTCCAAAAATATATATATTGTTACCTATAACTCCAAAATAATTAAATAAAAAGTAAGTTTAAAAACTAAAACCCGACTACTGAAAAATCGCGCTCTAAAAAGTATGAAACAAGAAAATATTCTCATCTAGAGGATAGCCGTGGTCCGTGTTCATATGCCATTTGGCCCTAAAGGACCTACACGGACCACGGCTATCCTCTAGATGAGAATATTTTCTTGTTTCATACTTTTTAGAGCGCGATTTTTCAGTAGTCGGGTTTTATTATTTTATTTCCGGGCGTACGTGGCAACAATGGCGACGGCGATTCGAGAGGCACCCCATGGGTGAACCGCAGCAGGGTCGTACTCAAACTAAAATAATTAATCTAAAGTATTAATCATTCACTCTGATGTTAAGTAGATGCAATATTTTTACGTAGCGTAATATTAAAAGGTTTTCTATAACTTGCAATGTATGTAAATGGTATGTATGTACCTATGTATGTAAAGTGGAATCATGCAACTCAATTTTGAAGCAGATATCTTCAACCGATTAAGCTGAAGTTTTGTATATACGTTAAGTTTGGATGACAATGCATGGTTAGCTGTGTAACGTCATTCTAAATCCAACATGGTGGAACACCCAAGATGGCGGACTAGATTTTTTTAATGCACTGAATATGGGTATCAAATGAAAGGGCTTGCTAAGAATAACAAAATAAATAAAGTGACGTCACTCTAAATCCAATATGGCGGACTTCTAAAGATGGCGAACTAAGTTTTTTGTGCTTTCATACAATATGGGCAGGTATCAAATGTATTGCATGTAAACCCTACCTATGTTAAATGATTCCTATAAATTCAACAGTTTTGGAATGTGCTCATCGAGACCTTCAATTTGAAATTTTTCAATTTCAATTTTCACTTTTCACTATTCCTCATACTTTCGGATTTGGCCATCCACGCCCACTTACTATTACTATTACACTTACTATTACCTGTTGGAATTTCGAACAAAAATACTTATAAGTATAATAATAACACAA